>JAKZAP010000015.1:19491788-19857412 GCA_023053575.1 Branchinecta lynchi
CTCGTCAGGCTGTCAATCTTCTTATTCAACTTCGGGGAAGGAAACAAACCTGTAATCAACAAACCTGTAATCAAACAAGCCTGACGAGGACCCTTGCCAAGAAGGCCCGAAATATCGCTGATGAAAAATCAGCGATGTATGAAAAATCAGCTGACGTATCCGTTGTAAACATTGTTTGAATAAATGTTTCAAAGTCAGCTTGGGCTCAAAGAATATTTAGTGACGAAAAATATACTGATTTTCAGAAAAATACGACTGTTTTCATGAAAAAATCAACTGTTTCGACGAAAAATCGCGGCGCTTTGCGCGGACTAGGTTAATTTTTACTGGCCGACAACATTGAGGGGGGGTGTCCCCCCCAGTCGTTATGCCCCCGCCTGTTAATACTCGAGTGGATTGGGGAGACCGGCAGGATCGTCACGTATGGGGGAAGGGGTGGACGCCCCTCCCCCCCCCATGTTGTTGACCAGTCGGTAAAACAGAACTGAGTCGCAATTTGTCGTCCAAATAATTGATTTTTAGTCTCATAAAAACAGTCGGTTTTTCTGAAAATCAGTCGGTTTATCGTCAAAAGCGTTGTTTTTCTTGCAGAAACAGTCGGTAAGAATCACCAGCCAGTCAATAAATACCTTGCCACGATTTTGGCTAGTAACGACTCTGAAAACCAGTCTATAGTGGATCGCCTGTTTTTCCAGCTCGCACTACTTCATTTCATTTATTTATATAAAGTAAATAAACTATAACACGATTAAACACTATCCATCAATCAATCAGGTTCAGTAGTATTGCCGCTGTACTGTATTACGGTTATTGTTTTTAATTTCAATTATACCTAAAGATTTGCTCAGATTATATGCACCACTCGTATGTTTCGTCGACTTCTTCTAGAAACAACCCAGAGAACTAATCACAGATTTCTAGTATAGACCTAGTGGTTTAAACTGGATGGTGGGTATGGTCCAGAGCAAACAACACCAGAGGATAGTCCCGATGAAAAATTTATCTCAAAATAGTACTATAAAATAGTACGAAAAAGTAGCATGCAGTACTAACGATGCTACTACATGCTTCTACTTCAAGGCTACCGTGTTACTGCATACTTCTATATGCTACCATTAGCAAGACTGGATGCTACTATGGCAAGACAGGATGCTACTGGATATTACGACATAAGATTGGACCAGTCTGAGGCACATTAAATGATAGTATTCTTTGCTATTACATAGTATTAAATGCAACTTTTTCGTGCTACTACCATACTATAATTTTTCAACGGGGTGCCAAGATCTATGCTTTCCAGAAGAAAATAACACTAGGGGTGTGGCGCCAAGACCTGTGATTTCCATGCTGTGCAAACGGGCAATACTCATAGCGTCGCCTACTACGCTTGCGGCATTTAAAGCGAGACGAACTTTCAGGTGTATAAATTTCTAGTAAAGCAAAGGTGCGGTCCGCACACACCAAAGAAACAATGGAGGCTGTATCGTTTTTTTCCTGTGTTCAGATAATTCAATTTTTAGAGCCAGCCCTGGTGAACGACTGAATGAGTTTCAGTAGGGACGTTCGATATCGCTGGTAGTGCCAGTATAGCGGTGTTCGAGTGTGTGTCAATTTTTCAAGTCTTGCGCTACTCCCTATTATTATTTGATTCAGAGCAAAAGAACACTAGGTAGCCGGGTCAAAACCTATGCTTTTCTTGCTTTGCAAACGGGCTGTACTAATAGCGGCGCCTACTAAGCTTGCGACATTTAAAGCGAAACAAACTTGCGGGCTTAGAAACTTCTAGTAAAGCTAAGATATCGTATGTTTTTTTAGTTTTGTTCAGAATATGAAGTTTTGAAGCCAGCACTGGTGCACGACCGATTGAGTTTCAGTAGGGACGTTCCATAGCAAAATAACACTAGGGAGTAGCGCCGAGATCTGACGGAATTGACACACACTCAAATAGCATGGACACTAGCACCACTAGCGATATAGAACGTCCCTACTGAAACTCAATCAGTCTTTCACCAGCGCTGGCTCCGACAACGGGCGTCACTACGAAAATAGCCCGTTGACAAATCATGGAAAGCATAGGTCTTGGCACTACTTCCTAGTTTTATTTTCCTCTGCTCCGGTAACTCCATGTTCATAACATAACTCAATAGCGATAGTGAACATTCCAGAGCAAAATAACGCTAAGGACTTGCGCCAATACCTATGCTTTTCATGCTTTGCAAACGGGCCATACTCATAGCACCGCCCACTACGCTTGCGGCATTTAAAGCTAGACAAACTTTCGGGTTCAGAAATTCCTAGTAAAGCAAAGGTGCGGTCTGCACACACCAAGGAAACAATGGAGGCTGTATCATTAATTTACTATGTTCAGGATATGAAGTTACGGAGCCAGAGCTGGTGCACGACTGACACAGACTGATTGAGTTTCAGTAGGGATGTTTTCTATTGCTAGTGGTACTAGTGTCACTGCTATTCGAGTGTTGTCACTTTTTTCAAGTCTTGGCGCTCCTCCCTAGTGCTAATTTCCTCTGGTATGGTCCTCGGTGGATCATAGAATTTGTCCAGCATAAACCATTTGATTTTACCTTTATCTACTGTCGTAAATATCGTTTTCTTTCGGCAAACAATTCAGAAACTAGCAAAAAAGTATACAAAAAAATGATTAAGAATGTAAAATGGTTATGACGTCACTGAAATGAAAACATATCCAATCTCGCGCGGTAAATTGACTTGGTTTTTTGAGTAACGCCGGAAAAAGCAACAGGTACTGAAATGACCAGAGTAAAATAACACTAGGGAGTACCGCCAATACTCAATTGACACTACTAAAATGGCCCATTGTTTTTTTTTTCAAATAAGGCCAACATGGGCCACAATATAACAAAAACACACTGAACAAACAAACAAATGTAAGTACCGTACCAGACAAACAAACAACTGTAAGTACCAGCTTTGTTTAAGTAAGTACCATGCTTTGTTTAATTAACAAATGTAATTTACAAAGCATGGAAACCATAGGTATTGGCAGTACTCTCTCGTGTTGAAATGACCAACAAAACGCAGTCACACGCTGACCCGTCTCATCTAAAGATGGTTTTCACAGTTTTATGCTTTTTCAATAACAATTTGTAGCCAAACTATACCCTCCGAAACCACATAAGAAAATTGGCCAGTGTTCATTCGTTCATAGGGTAACCGAACCGTGGAACAGTTTGACAGCAGAAGTTGTTGATTTAGGCAGTATCCAAACGTTTAAATGTGGTATAGTCGACACCCCATTTTACTGAGTTGCTTTTATAGTCTGAAAATTTGTTTACTTTTGTAGTGTATCAGTTTCTGTATTTAAAGTATATGTAATCCGTTTGTACTTGTGTAAGTAATGGCGACAAGCTAAAAGCTTAACTCTAAATGTAATAATAAATAAATAAACAAAGATTAACCTTTAAGTCGCAGCATTTGGTTGCAAAAAAGGTACCAGAAGTTTGTAAGAGAACAAAAACAGTTTGCGGGTACGACGAAACGATCAAAAATTAAACACGAAAATACAAGTAGGTTTTTTTTTTTTCAGTCATGAATAATCCAGTATTGACCAGGACCGATCCATCCACTATAGACCATTTGGAAAATGATCTGGCATAGGCCATTTTTATTCCGGTGACAAAACAGCTTTTGTGGTTAAACTCAGTGAAGTTAATTCGCTAGATGGAGTTTACGTAAACTAGACAACAAAATGAGCGTTGTGACAACATTTCTAAGTTTCAGCTAAAATCTGAAAAGTGGCAGAGTATTGGTATTTCAGGATCTCTGGTTTTGGGGGGCAGGCACAACTAGTTTCGTAAAAAACGAAGGAAATAAGATGTCAACACACCATTTAATTTAGACTGCCCGAACAAAGCCTACAGAAGGAGCAAATTGACGCAAGATGACACCTGTGGCAGTTGGAAAACTTATGAATTAGGTAAAGTTATGAATTATGATCGGCTACCTATCACGAGACAAATTTCTATTTCTATTTTTAAACAAATTTTCACGAGACAAGTCAGTCATTTGGCAATTTTGCACAAGACAAATTATCACGAGGCAAACCTTGAATAAGACAAATTTCCGTGAGACAAATCCGGCATAAAGACTTTGTATAAGTATCAGCGACTGAATTTTATTTATCTAAAACACATACAAAACTAAACTGACACACAAAGTAGGAAATTAAAATGTAAACAGACCAAATGCCCGAGATGCCTTATTAATAAACTCTTAATTCTGGTTATCCACCAAATACCTGGCTATCGCCCGGCCCACTTGCACCATGCCACTGAAACCAGCACACCAATTCGGACCCTGGGACAAACAATTACCTCGAAGACCGTGAAAGTTAGAGTTAACTTGCTATTACATTCTTTCCCTCGTACTGGACAGCCTTTGTCAGAGCATCTGCAGTAGCTGCTTTCTGAAGATGTTGAAAACAGAACAAACTTGTGGCCAGCCACGAGTATGGACTGCAGTCCCTCCTCTTGCAGTTTTCACCATTTCGAACAGGATTTGGGTTGACGTTCTGTTTCCAAAATTAAAACTGACTACTATCCTAACATGCA
Source organism: Branchinecta lynchi (assembly GCA_023053575.1). Lineage (NCBI taxonomy): Eukaryota > Metazoa > Arthropoda > Branchiopoda > Anostraca > Branchinectidae > Branchinecta > Branchinecta lynchi. Next base: position 19,496,378 of record JAKZAP010000015.1, read on the forward strand.
CCATTTACTATCTATACGGTCTCTCAATCTAAGCTTATTTTGTTAATCCTACTTTTCTTAATCCGGGTTGTCTTGTGGAAGGGTTACCTAATGAATAATTGCCTCTCGAAGATTTGTCTAATGCTCTGATTGCCGCGTGCGGATTTGCTATAGTGACACTTGTCAAAAGCCGACTGTCTCGTAACAATTTGTCTCGTGAAATGCTCCCTTATGATCCCACGGTCCAGTCCAGTATAGACGAGCTTCTCCTATATACTGTCACAAAATCCAAATCTCGCCACACAGACATATATGAAAGAACTAGTAAAAAAAAATGGTATTTTCGGGAGAGTTAGGATATCAGATCCATAATAAACGACATTGACCCACCCTTATTTCAAGAGTTTCATCACTTTCTGTTGTTAGTTGTTAGGTTCGAATCTCTTGGAGAACCTCAGTAGAAAAGAGTTTACTCACTTTGTTATTGGGTAACTCTAATTAAGGGGCCGTTTCACACAGCCCACTTTGAGCGAGCCTTAAAGGAGCCGGACATACACAAATCCCTGATCCAACGACGCAAAGTGTTGTCCCTGTACCACAGTCAGCGTCTTTGGTGCAACCGACAACTGCAAAAAAAGATATGTGTTAACATCAGATACCTACCCCAGGAAGAAATCAAGCAGAAATGGAACCTGACACTTTTCCAATTTTGTCCTTCTCAATAATGAGCACCATCCAAATTTTCCTTTCGCAGTGTTTTTCATACTTTTGCTCTCTAACAAACTATAATAGCTGCGTTCGTTGCAGTTAGTCCGCACTGGAGAGATAAAACCGGACACTGGTTAGTTCAAAAACGGGTTATAAGACTGGTGAGAAGTCACCGGTGGATGCAAAAACGGCTTATAAGAACAAGACCAAAGGTTTCGATGGGATCCCAAAAATTCAATATCTGATCCAGACAACTGGGTCTTGTCTTAGCCAGATCCAGTCTTCGCCAGACTCCTTGAACATTTTTACAATTAAAATTCAGAAACAGATTAAGGCCAAATAACTAATCACCTGAGAAAACCAAGTTCAGATTTGAATTCAGCATGTGTGTTTACGCCTATAAGTCATATCTGTTTTGACGAAAACTTCCTGCCACTTCTGCCAATTTCCCGGTTCCGGCTGAACTACAGAACTACTTGTCCGGCGAAAAAAGAAAGCTCAAAGACGAAATCAGGGTATCTTCTTTCCCCAGTAATGAACATCTAATCAACTTCAAATAGAAATTTAGCTTATAACAAATTTTCCGATTCCAGCCGGATTCCGGTCGAACTATATGTCCGGGTAAAATACGATTGTCACACAGGGACTCAGCATCTCTTCTTACCCCGAAATCGCTTATCTAATCAACTAGAAAGAAAACTTTGACTTCCAACAGTTTTCCGGTTTTAGCCGGATTCCGGACGAACTACATGTCCGGGTAGAAACTTGTTTTCACATAAGTGTTCAGCATGTCTTCTTGCCCTAAATCAAATATCTAATCAACTCCAAACAAAACTTTTAATTTTGACAAACTTTCCGGTTTTGGCCGGATTCCGGTCGAAATGCTTGTCCGTCGAGAAAATAGTTTTCACCATCGTCTTCAGCATGTCTCCCTACCTCTAAATCGAACATTTAATCAACTTCAAATAAAACTTTTACTTTCAACAAACTTTCCGGTTTGGGCCGGATTCCGGGCGAAATAGTTGTCCATCGAGAAAATAGTTTTCACCATCGTTTTCAGCATGTCTTCCTACCCCTAAATCGAACATCTAATCCATTTCAAATAAAACTTTTACTTTCAACAAACTTTCCGGTTTGGGCCGGATTCTGGGCGAAATACTTGTCCGTCGATAAAATAATTTACATCATCGTCTTCAGCATGTCTTCCTACCCCTAAATCGAACATCTAATCAACTTCAAATAAAACTTGTACTTTCGACAAACTTTCCGGTTTTGGCCGGATTCCGGGCGAACTACATGTCCGACGGCAAAATGGTTTTCACCACCGTGTTCAGCATGTCTTCTTACCCCATAATCGACTATCACATTAGCTGTTTCAAAATATTTTGTTTGTCCCTTAATTTGAATCCCCTCCCCCACCCCTAAATGTAGAGCTACAAAGCCCATCTACGAACTTGACTGGTCCGACGACCCAACGAACCCTCACACCAAGTTTCATCAAAATATCTCATTCCCTTCGAGAGTTATCGTGCTTACAGACGGACGGACAGACGGACAACTTTTGCGATGTCATAGGTATCCCTTCACTTACGTTTTGGGATCCCAAAAACCGGAGACCACCGGTGAGAACTCCCGTGACAAAGAACGCAGCTAATCTTTCTACGAAGATATTTTCACCAAAACATTGTGAAACAGCCTCTCCTGCCGTCTGTCATTTGTCAAATCATAGGGATGAATCTATAACCCAGTAATAGACGACGTTTTGTTGTTCAAGGCTACTCTAGGTTGCGCGGAATCCAGTTCGTGGAAGCTGATGTTTTTTTTCATGCAAAGGAGCTTGAACTGGAGCAACTAGTGCAACAGCAACTGGATGCTCGAGGTAGTAAAGCTCGATGACAAAATTCAGACAGTAAAAATTTCATCCCTTCCGGTAATCTAGTTTAACAGTGTCATAGTTTCAACATGGGAAGCATCAATAATGCTGACGTGTAATCATGGGCATTCTCTAACTACCTCCCAAGTAGCATTTTCTACAAGTACTTTCCCTTCGGCCAGATGAATTAACGGTAATGTCAGACAACTATCAATTTTATTTTGAATTTTCTTCGCACTAATTGTTCGGATTGCAGTTCCGGAATCGAACCCATTTGGAACGGATACGGTCCGTATCCGTATGAAACACGGAACTCTTTACCATTAAATCCTTATCTCAACAACTCAAAACGTTGGCCCCCTTCCGTGTAACAAAATTTCCTCGTCCACTCCGTTGAGAAGAAGGACAGGATGTAGAAGAAAAGACAAACGAAATCAAGTATTTTACGAAGGTTTTGACCAAGGCATCATAGTGGTCGAGAAATGAGTTTCACGATTACTTTATGTAAGGTTTGAAGTCAAGCTGACCATTCATTTCAAATAAAATAGAAAAAACGAGATTTTCGGGGGTTTTTCTGTGGAAGTTATTCAAAGTGGTCAACCGTATTACGGATTTTTTTAGTGGGCCGTTTTCTGGGTGAAAGCTTCTGCGCTTTCCCAGACGTATGGTAAATTGTAAATATACACAGAATTCAGAATTCTAAATAGTCACAAATTTATACATATACTCTTTGAAGACGCACATTTTATCTTTCGATACTTTATTTTTATCTGCACGTCGTTCAGTCCGCACCGCTCTTCTGGTTTTTAGTTACATGTCGTCTTATTGTCTGTTGGTTCCGCATCGTTTTCCTGTTCTGATTGTGGTGGATTTTATGATTTAGTTGGGTTTTTTTTTCGCTGAGGACGGTTTGGCGGAAGTGCAACCGAAATATCCGAAATTTTACTTATCCGTCGCACACCATCTTGGAGGGGTAACTAGCTGATCAAAGAAAAAACCCTGAAAGTCTCGTTTTTTCTATTTTATTTCACGATTACTTTTCAAAGGTTCACGAATCGAAAAACGTTCCATGGATCGACAGATCGATCTGATTGTAAGCCTAGAAAAAAGACACTCGTTGATATTTCATCTCTTCTTTATACTCTTGATGACTAAATCTTCTTGCAGATGCAAAATCGCCCTGTACCTAGCGGAAGAGCTGGAAGTGGTATCACGGCTGCTTCCGAGCATCGCCGTGATTGGTTAACACGGGATTGAGTTGTTGAGTTTGAGTCGATAGTGTTACATTCTATATCGCTATACCTGTTTCATACTTTATGATTGCTCTATTCCTTCCATCTACCGACATATGGTACGAAAACAGAAAAGCTTGCAACTTCCGCTAGGAAGTGCGGCGTAAATTCAAAATAGTGCCAAACCACCATCAACCCCCTAGCGGCTTCCGCTCTTCAGTACATTTCGTACCACGAGGACATATGGTCGAAATTATTTTCATAAAATAATTTTTTGGAGAAAGAAAGATTTTGGTAAGTGTTGAAGCATTTATGCTGTCCACATAACTCTTCAGAGTTTTGGAATTTATGTTGTTAAATTGGCAGAGAGTCACCCAATCATTATGGGTTTCTCAGGTTGTCAAAATTTAGCCTAGCCTAATGATTATTTTGGCAGTAAGTTTTTGATAAATTTACGAGGATAATATAGGCTATTGATTATTTGGCATTTTGGAGATAATTTTTCGGAAAATATTTGAGAGAGAATTGTGTTATAAGTTGTCATAAGAACAAAGATTCTTGTTTTTTTGTTGAGATATTATTGTTTGTTTAGCCCAGTTTTTTGGGTTTATTTAAAGATTAATTGTGGTACTTACGATACCACTCTTGTCAGTTTGATTTTCTTTTATTGTTGATTTATTGTTGGTATTTATGATGCCAGGAGATTAGTGGTGGTTGATTTTGAGTTGTGAATATATTACCGGATCTTATTAGTCTCCCTTTTATTTAAAGGATAAGTTATAGTTGAGTTTTAAACGTAGACTATTGATTGCCTTTGAGAAAGTATTGTTTATTTGTATAGTTTTCAGGGCTTCAAACTATTTTGGTTTGTTCTTCGGAAGATAAGCTTGAGCCGGTGGTAAAAGCTCAAGGCGGTACTTACGATACCACTCTTGATCTTATATATTGTTGAGACATTTTTGGTACTAACACTACCAAAATGTTCATCTCTTCTGTTGCTGCAATATTTTTGGTACTTACGATACCAGAATGTTCAGCCTGCTGCCGAACTTGGTCTGCGCGGTACCTACGATACCACTCTTGATTCTATATGTTGCTGAAATATTTTTGGTACTTACGATACCAAAATGTTCAGCTCTTCTGTTGCTGAAATATTTTTGGTACTTACGATACCAAAACGATCAGCTCTTCTGTCGCTGAAATATTTTTGGTACTTACGATACCACAATGTTCAGCCTGCTGCTGAACTTGGTCTGCTTTATATGTTACCAGATTCAGCCAGTGTCTACTAACAGTAAAGGAAGAGTTTATCCTAACTTTAGAAGTTTTAATTCTTCTGTTGTTAGGTATTAATTCTGATATTGATTTATAGAGTGAGTCATGGACCAATTGATGGAGAATCTCCGCCAAGCCATTGCTGCGGTTGATGCTTCCACGGCTGATAGTTCCACTCGAGATCTCCTATCGGCGGCCCTGGAAAGGCTTGATCAACCTTCTGAGGTCACACCCAGTATTCGAGAGGCTATAAAAGTCTCGTTTGAAATTTTCCCGGAGCTTAAGAGAGCAGAGCAGGCCACCAAACTCCAGTCTACATCAGAGTCACTGGGTCTGGTACAGTCTTCCCAGTCTCAGAGAGTCAGACTACCTATGAACAGACTGTTGAGCTCGTCACTTCAGTCTATCAATGAGAATGTTGCTAAATTGGATTCCAAATCGACCCTACCTATGTCAGCAGACAAGAACCTCATTGACCTGTATGGCTGCCATGATGGGTTTCAGATCCGTCCTCCAGTTGAAGATGTGGACTTTGGAGTATTAAAGCCAAAGGCGGAAACTGTACCCTTTACCTTACCAAGGCAAAAGTGGCTCGAGCTAGAAAAGACGCTACGCTTGGTTGCAAGCATGTGTAACGCTTCGGACACATTCACAGCAGGCATGAATCACTGTTTTTCAGAGCTTGCCCAGTTGCCTGAATTCGACGACACAGAGGAAGCACGCGAGGAAGCGGCTTCATACGTTGAATCACGTCAAGAAAAGATGAAATCCCTACTAGCTGCAAATTCTGCTGTGTTAAGGCATGTGCTATCTAGCTTGATGCCCGTAATAGCGAATTTGGTGTTATGGAGGCGGGATAGTGCCACAGCTAGATTACCTCTTGCTCCCCCTCCACATATATTTGTCCCTCTTAGAGGACAGTCAGTGGATGCGGCCGCTCTCTTCGGTGGGAAATGTCTTGAGGCGGCCAAGCAGTGGGCAGAGTGTGATCCGAGGTTTACGGCTTATGGAAGTCAGAAGCGAACACAGAACAGTTTTAGTGGGCCACAGAACAATCACAGTGGACCCCCAGCTAAGAAGTACCGGCCGGACCCAGTCCAGTCTTCATCCAGTCAGGGGAATTTCCGCCCCCGCAGCGATGGGCCTCTGAGTTTTAGGGGCCGAGGTCGTGGAAGGTCGGCCTTCACGCCTCGTTTTCGTCGCTAGGGAAGTGCACCCCCCCCACGCCTATGTTGCAAGATGCCCCTCAGAAGGAGCCAATTGGGGGACGGTTGCCTCGTTATCTAGCAGCGTGGGAGGGAGTGACAACGAACCCGTTTTGTTTAAGGGTGATCAAGCATGGGTACAAGATACGATTTTCTTTGAACCCGCCCAAGTTACGTCGGAGAAGGTTATTCGCGCGTCAGTGCCCGGCAATAGCCGAAGAAATGTCAGTGTTATTAGCAAAGAAGGCTGTCAGAGTAGTGTCGGACGACAGTCCGGGTTTCTTCAGCCCAGTCTTCAGAATCCCAAAAAAGTCCAGATCGTATCGGCTGATAACAGATCTAAAGGTGTTGAACAGTTTTGTCGAGAAGCGCAAGTTCAAATTTACAACAACGCGGCAGATTACTCAGGTAATGAAAAGAGGTGCTTGGGGTGTAGTCTTGGACTTGGAAGATGCATATCTTCACCTCCCCATGCATCGCCGTTCTCAGAAATATTTGCGAGTTCAGGTTGGGAACGTGGTGTACGAGCACGTTACTCTACCCTTCGGTCTCACGACAGCCCCGTGGATTTTCTCGGTTTTAATGCGAGAGGTAGCAAAATATCTCCATCACAGGAAAATTTTGATTTTCCAATATTTGGACGATTGGCTCCTAATAGCGGATTCCAGAGACCAGTGCGCGAATCATTTAGCGTTTGTCAAGCAGACACTCAGTGCTCTTGGTCTACGGGTATCTACGAAGACAATACTTGTCCCGTCCCAATCTTTTGTTTATCTAGGAGTCGCGTTCGACTTGAACGATTATACCCAGAAACCATCCGCGATTCCCGAAATTATTGGTCTGGTAAAAGGTGTCACGAAGTTGAAGTGGGTTTCTCTGAAGATGTATTTGAGCCTTTTAGGAAGATTGAATTCGGTTGCAGACCAGGTTTATTTGGGCAGATTGTACATACGCCCCTTGCAGGTTTATTTGACAGCGTGGATTCACGCCAGGTATCAAAATTTACCTTCAAAGATAAAGATTCCCGTTCTCCCCCCATTACGATCGGCATTAAAAAGATGGACCGACCAGAGTTGGTTGTCGCTTGGGGTTCCACTGGGGCTTTTTCATCCGGACCTGCAGGTTTTCTCGGACGCATCAAGTCGGATTGGCTGGGGAGGACACGGGAACGGTCAAGATATCTCGGGTCTTTGGACAGAATGGGAAAAGACAACGCATATAAATTGCCTGGAATTAATGGCGGCTTGTCGGGTTTTGGAACGCTTAGATCTACCATCTGGCTCCAAGGTGCTTCTCATGATCGACAATACGACAGCAGTGAGTTATGTGAACCGACAGGGAGGAACCAAATCTCTAGGAATTTTTCGGGTTACGCAGGAGTTATACAGAATTGCCGAACAAAAGGGGATTCAGATTCGGGCAGGATACGTGAAGGGCAAGTTGAACACCAGGGCGGACGACTTATCCCGGGGCAAGATTCCCCTGTTAAGGAGAATCCGATTTGCACGACTCGATTGGAGCCTGAATCCGTCGATTCTGAGCAGTTTGTTCGCTATGTGGGGAACCCCAATGGTGGACCTGTTCGCGGATCGCAGAAATGCAGTTCTGCCTATGTTTTGTTCGTTGGAACAGGGTCAGGGGGAAGTAGCAACGGACGCGTTCTCGATTCCATGGAGCGGGATGATGGTATACGCGTTCCCGCCTTTTTCAATCTTGACCAGGGTAGTCCTGAAAATGAGGGACGAACGAGTGAGTGCAATATTGATTGCCCCGCGGTGGCCGTCAATGATATGGTTTCCGATCCTGTTGAGTTTAGTGAAGGTACCTCCCTTGCGGCTCGAACAGTTACCGGATCTAATAAAGAAAGGGCGGTATCTCCACCCCAACCTAGCGACCCTGGATCTACACGCCCTTCTACTTTGAGAGTTTTACTGGAGTCACAAGGTTTTTCTCCTGGTGTGATCAGTGCCATTGTTAATAAACAGAGGCCTAGTACGTTATCGGTTTATGCCAGTAGATGGCGGATTTTCACGGCGTGGTGTGGGGAGAATGGATGCGATCCACTAACTATTTCGGTGCAGAACCTCACGAGTTTTTTCTTTTATCTGTCAGCGGATCGTGCCTTTTGTCCGTCGACTGTCGAGGGGTATAAAGCGGCTCTGACAACAATTTTGGCATATGCTAATAATACCTCTATGGAGTCCCGAGCAGTGACAGATCTGTTAGAGAGTCTGAAGGCGAATCAGCCCGTCCGACCGCAACGCTCCTTTGCTTGGGACTTGGGACAAGTACTCAAGATGTTTAAAGGTGACCAATTTAATGAGAATGCCAGTGTTCTGAATTTGTCTAAGAAATTAGCTTTTCTTTTGGCGTTGGCTTCTGGGCGCAGAAGAAGCGAGTTACATGCTTTGGTAGTAGCCGGAGTCCAGTTCTCAGATTTTGGAGTTAGTTTGCGTGTCGCCCCGAATTTTAAAGCTAAGAACCAGAAACCAGGATCTCTTCACCCAGTTATTCATATCCCGAAGTTAGATAATGATCTGAAATTATGCCCGGTTGAAAATTTGAGGATGTATTTACACAAGGTTGAGGACATTAGAAAAGGGAGGGGGCGTTTGTTTGTCCCAACCAAAGATAATGGAAATAGAGAAATCGCCCCTAGTACGATTTCCTCGTGGATTCGTTCGGTGATAATGATCGCTTGCCCGGAAGCGGTTGGAGTCCGGGCTCACGATGTTCGGGGTATGGCTGCTTCAACCGCATTTTCGAAGGGAGTATCGCTTGAGAGTATCATGGAAGCTGGTTTTTGGTTTTCGTCCGGTTCACTACGTCATTATATTGGTACTTTACCTGTGTTAGATTTATCTGCAGTGGTGGCCCAGTTGAAAATATGAGGACGAATGGCTCCTTGTTTTAGAGTGTCAACGAACACCACGTGATGTTTCGTTCTTGAAGTTGATGCAATAGAGTCTGATCTGTTGTAGTTTTGTAGTAATAAAAGTGCAATTATTTGTCTGGTATGCCCACCTCCTGTTGTGGTAATTCAGAGCAATCATAAAGTATGAAACAGGTATAGCGATATAGAATTGTAACTTTTTAAAGAAGTAAAGTTAAATTCTATTAGATATACTTACCTGTTTCATACTTTAAGTTTTTATTTCCCGCCCATCCTCCCCGCTTGTGTCAGATGTTTTCTGATCGAAATGTACTGAAGAGCGGAAGCCGCTAGGGGGTTGATGGTGGTTTGGCACTATTTTGAATTTACGCCGCACTTCCTAGCGGAAGTTGCAAGCTTTTCAGTTTTCGTACCATATGTCGGTAGATGGAAGGAATAGAGCAATCATAAAGTATGAAACAGGTAAGTATATCTAATAGAATTTAACTTTACTTCTTTAAAAAGTTACAATTTTCTCATTCTTCCCGGGATCACTGGCGAGTTTTGGACTTCGTCTTATAGAGTATTGGCAACTATCATTTCAATAATCGGAGTGACTCTGGAGGTAGCCTAGCAAGGTTTTAGCTCTGATTTATTGATCATGGGTTTAGTCAGGGGGTCACGATATTTTCTGTTTTCTTTCCTGATACATATGCCACGTACCTTGCAGGATTTAGGTAGTGAAAAAGATGTTTTGTGTCGTAATTTGCCATTAATCTTTATTTATCATTTGCATTTATGGGTAGTTCTCTATAGGGAAAGTATAATGAAAAGTTTCTGTCCCAATCCAATACCCCGAACATTTGTACTTACAGAACAACCAGCGCACGACCTTCTCCAGTGCTTCCTCGCCGAATAATTGAAAATTAGTATCTTTTTCTCTGTCTTTATGAGTTTTATTTATTTTCTCTCATTTACTCCGCTTTTCCAAATGGCGGGTTACAAATAAATTACTTATCTACTTACTTACTTACTTATTAGAGTATCGCAGCGACTCTTCCAAAATACTAACATCTGAAAACCAGTTAGTGTTGGTTCTTCACCCTCCGCCATTTTACAAGGTTATTTCGTCTTTTAATTTATTTCTTGTTTGTTAATTATGATTTACTTTCCACAGATGCACCCGTCAACAGTCCATTGAACACTGAATCCTGTCTCAACCTACTCACTGCTTTTCTACTTTACATTCTTGAATTTTGACGTTGTCTTCGCTTGACCTCTAGTCCATAGCTAAACAGTCTACCTGACTCTTACAGTTGGAAATATCGACTTTTATCAGTTCACTACCACGCCGAACGGGATTTAGAGGGAATCATATAGCTAACATCATAAACAAAAGGGAGAGAAAAAGAACCCTCATTACGCCAGTGATCCTATTATTCGGCATAAACAGGATCAAAGTTTTGATGTAGGTCATCGGAACAAAAATTAATTATTTGAATTGACTTTTTTCGAACAGTATGCATCCATGTGGCTCCTGTTTTCTCATGCCAACGTTTGTGAGTAACGGCGATAACGGACCATTTATATTTCACATGAATTCCTGCCGGGAAATGTAATCGTAATCGGAATTTTTTTTTTTTTTTTCAACAGGCTACGGAGTTGATGATCTTGCTGCAAACTGGCAGGAATTCCAATTCGCGACCACCGCCCTCTACTCGTCTGCACTTATCGATCTGTCATTGTCAAAGCCTGACGCTGTTTTATTTAAGCGTTGTCAGTGGATTATTTTGCTGACAATTGTCAGTGATAAAACACTGTAAGGAAACATAGTTAAGACATGTCAATGACGGCTGCCAGCTTACATGGCGAGGAAACGCAACTGAAGAGAAAATATCTATGTCTACAGAAGATTTGGCTGACAGAACTGTGACATGATCAAGACAAAAGGATATAAACTACGCGGCTTTTGTTGCCACAATATGTTTCCTTCCATGCAGTTATCATTTTTATACAACGCCTATTTTTGCTCTTAGGTGTTGAACAAAAATAAAATAGAAAGGAATTATCGAAACCCTACCTATTTGGCTGCATGTTCCTTGAGCATTTATGGTATACCCTCTTGTGCATGCGCAGAGACCGGCGTTGCATGAATTGACAGCAACTGTTGGACCACAGTCAGTGACAGTCGTACACCCAGCATCTATAGCAAAAGACATAGAATAGAACAGAATATAATAGAATAGTGTTTAATCAGCCACGGGTGGGCCACCATCGATTTTTACAAGCACCACATACAACTACAATAGCACATCGCAAACGTAATATTACTACAACCCAGAAAATCATCTACCTCTTTTTTAAATTTCCATTCACGTTATCCCATTCTCCTTCTATCACGTTATCGTTCACGTTATCCTCTTATGTTTAATCAGCCACGGGTGGGCCACCACCTATTTTTACAAGCACCAAATACGAATCAATAGCAATCGCAAACGTAATAATACTACAACACAGAAAATCATCTACCTCTTATTTAAATTTTCCTTCACGTTATCCCGTTATCCTCCTATCACGTTATCGTTCACGTTATCCCCTTATGCTTAATCAGCCATGGGTGGGCCACCATCTATTTTTACAAGCACCAAATACGAATAAATAGCAATCGCAAACGTAATAATACTACAACACAGAAAATCATCTACCTCTTATTTAAATTTTCCTTCACGTTATCCCGTTATCCTTCTATCACGTTATCGTTCACGTTATCCCCTTATGCTTAATCAGCCATGGGTGGGCCACCATCTATTTTTACAAGCACCAAATACGAATAAATAGCAATCGCAAACGTAAGAATACTACAACACAGGAAATCGTCTACCTCTTATTTAAATTTCCCTTCACATTATCCCCCATCATGTTTTATTACTTTGTAGTTAGTCGAGGGGCACAAGCTAATCCGGTAAAGGGGACTCCTGGCACTACCCTAGGAGGTGGGCAACACTGTATTCTCCACTCTGACAAAGCGGGCATCTGTAGTTATCCCTGATTAAACTATCCCTCTCGTCCTCTCCATTACCTTTTTTCTAATCCGAACTGGTAATGAGTTCGTACAGATCTGGAACCAAAACTTGAGAGTCTCTGCTGGAAAACCTAACTCTTAATAACAGACGATGTTGTTTAGCCATTTACATGGTTGCCTAGGGTGACAGTGACAATTGTGACTGGAACTGACGCTTTTTCTTTAGGAACCGCTTTTCTATTGTTTCACGGTCTAAAAAGTCTTAAAGTTTAACTGAAAAGGCAGCTTTATTTTACATCCGATATTTGAATACACGGAATCATTTTGTAAGAGATTTTGCGTTTTTTTGGGGGATCTCAAATGCAAATGCAGGGACACCTGTGACATAGCAAAATTTGTCCGTCTGACCGCCCGTCCGTCTGTCAGCATGATAACTCTCGAAGGGAATGAGATTTTTCGATGAAACTTAGTTTGACGATTCTTTGGATCAAGGGTAAGGTCAAGTTCGTAGATGGGCTCTATAGCCCTACATTTAGGGGTGGCGAGGGGGTTCAAAGTAGTTATAAAGGAGAGGTAGATCTATCAAATAGTCTATCTAGTCCCATTGAAAACTTTGGTCTTGTTCACCGTGGGCTCTAGTAATAACGGTCAGAATGTGCACCATCTGCAGGACAACCAAAATTCATCCAGACCGAGAATATTTGAATTCAACAAAAAGGCTGCATACCCATACCCGATGAAAAATTTATCTCAAAATAGTAGTATGAAGTAGTACGAAAAATTAGCACGCAGTACTAACTGATGCTATTACATGCTTCTACTTCAAGACTACCGTGTTACTGCATACTACTACATGCTACTATTAGCTAGACTGGATGCTACTATAGCAAGACAGGTTGCTACTAGATACTACTACTTAAGATTGGACCAGTCTGAGGCACGTTAAACTATAGTATTCTTGGCTATTACATAGTATTACATGGAACTTTTTCGTACTACTACCATACTACTACGCAGGCTACAAATTTTTCATCGGGTTGCTAAAGACGCTAAGTTCGGGAAAGTTACGGGTGAAGAAAGTAAGAAAATGATGGCAAGAGATGTCTTGCAACGAATCTTTAATTAATAGCTTATTATAATTTTACGGTCATTTTACTTTATTTTCAAACATAGAGGGACAAGCAAATACAGTTTATGTGTTCTGTTTAATTTTTTTATTTTCTTCATTTGCTCCGCCTTTTCAGAATGGCGGGTCATCAGTAAATTACTTATTACTTACTTACAGGTACCTCAAATCCGAAAGAAAAAGTTCATTCGGTTAAATTGATTCTCTATGAAGATTATCAAATGAAGTAATGGACTCTTATAGGATTTTCAAGCCTGTTTAATTGAATCTGTGATATTTAACTAGACTTTCGGGTCTAGGTCCTATTTGGTTAAACTTTAAAAAGGATAAGAAAGTGTTCTACATACGTTATTTGATTAGGTTCGGACGAAATGTTGCGTTTCCTCCACTCACACCCTTTGCCTGAAAGCATGTTCCACCCTAATTACCGTAGTCAATCACATTTTTTTAAATTCTAGAATAGTAGTGACACTTGTGATGAATTATTTTTGTACTTGTCATTTTAATTCGCGTCCGTATCTTCATGACATGTATTTTAAACCGTGAATTGTATAGTAGCAGTGACACTTGTGACGAATTATTTTTGTACTTGTCAATGTAATTCGCGTTCGTATTCTGATGAATTGTATTTTTAGCCGTGAATTGTATATATAAATCATGGGTTACCATTGTAAATATATCCCTTGGTTGATCTTTTTATTTGTAATGACATGTCCAGCACTATTTTTTGTCTGTAAAATATATCTATGGATAAATAAACCGAATTGTAATTGTAATTGTAGTTACGACACCTGACGTCACGAATTCTGGCTTTTTGCCGTCAAGGCTCGAACGATTTTTCTATTTTCCAGCAGAATATCATGCCACGGGCGAATCCGACCGTATTGAGTAGTTATCTCGCTTACTACGCTCCCGAGAATGGTGAGGAAATTGTTACTATTAGTTACTATTTCGAGAAGGTTGGAACGGTCAGCGTGGTAACTTTTTACGAGGTTGGAACAAAAATACACATTTTCAGAAATGTCCATTGACATAAAGGTATACTGCCACCATCCCGAAAGGGAAATTAAAAGGGAAATTTCAAAACTGCTCTTCTGTCCATCGTAAAATTTCACGCTGCATAAGCATTGTCCTAATAGGTGTAATAAGGTGTATTACCGCGTATAAGACTTATTACAGATTCCTCTTTTACTCGGAGCAAGCTGTAATAAAGTGAATCAGGAGAATAGACTAGCGTTCTATTCTGGCTTATGCAGGGCCAATCAGATCGCTTGGTTGGTTCCGCCAGCGGGTCGAGGAAGGAGCAAGCGCCGTCAGAGTTGCCACGGGAAGCAGTAAAATTCTACTTTGTTAGAAGCTGAAGAAACAACTTTTCTTTAAAATAACACGTTTTGTTCTGTTGCGACTGCTTAATCCTACTTCGAAGACGAATATTGCCCATCCGTAGATTTAACTGTTTTTTACAATATACTGGGCGTCAAATTGTACTGGTGTACTTCAAGTAGCACTAAGAACACTTTTCTGATCTTCAGAACCTCCAAACACTGTATGACCTTAGCAACACCGCTTGCTGCATTGATAAGAGCCTCTCGGGTTCGTATTTGAACGGGCGTGTGTATTAAGACGTAAACATCGCGTATAGCGTTATTCAGCTTATTACACCTATTAGGACAATGCTATACTGCACCTGTAGCACTGTGGGCCGACTGAAGATTCTACGCATGCACAGCGCAGACAAAACTGGTCATGCGCTCTCATTCTGAGTTAGCGCCCCTCAAAGCTTGAAAAGCTGATCTGCGACGTAGAGTCTTGAATTCGCAAAAGCCAGCATGTGCTCTGCGTCGCCAGCAAAATGTCGGAGCCTCAGAGACTGTAAGTGACGCTCGGATACTGACAGGTGTCATTGAAGATGAGAAACCGGTCTCACCACCTCCCAAACGTCAACCAAAACATCACAACATCATTTTCCTTGTCCCAACAGATACTACATTTTGTGGATTCACTGTCGTCGTCAACGTGACATAAGGCTAATTCACAAAAGTCTTTAAGTGTGTGGAAGGGATAGCTTTGCTCTTTTCAGGTAATTCAGCAAACGGTCGATGACCTTATTTCATTGGCAAAGACCTTAGCTCACTGTGACTATTCCAACTCCTTATCAATCATAGTTAGCACTACAGCCTAAATTCAGGTCTTACATTTGTCGATTCCACGACATCGAGGCGAAACAGCTATAGGCACAGCATGTGTTCCGTGTCAGTAGCAGAACATCGGAATATCAGAGGCTTAGCGGGAGTTACCAACTCCTCCCAGCCACTCGAACGTCTACAAAGTCCAACCTTACGCATACGTCTCGTTAAAAATTTCTCCAGGGACTTCACTTCCGGCAATAAGCCATCTTCGACTCTCGCAAACCGCGCAACGCCAACAGCAATCCACTTCACATTTTGTACTTTAGGCTATCCTTGGAGAATTTGTGTTTTCATCCTAGCGATGAGCACCAATTGTTAAGTTTTGTGTCCCTTAATTTGCCAAGAGATCATTACGATTTAATTACGATGCACACAAAATATTGAGTCGCGAATACAACATATTTACAAATGACCCGGGGAAAGCGATCGGCATGTGGCCTGATCGCTCGCCGATCCACGACTAAAATCAACCGGAATGCAGTATCCACTCGAAAATTTTCAAAATCATGAGCAACAATCTTAAAAATAATGAGATACGCATGAGCTTTGTGCTAGAAAATTTGTGGTGAAAATAGGCGAGCAAATAGTGATATTTTCGTAAAGTCATGTAGATTTTACCACATCTCAGACTACAAGTTTGTAATAATAATAGTTGCTTTTTGCAGATACCATGGTATCAGATACGATTGATACCATGGTATCTGATACCATGGTCTAAAGTCGTTTTCTCAGTTACTGTGCTATATGATATGGACTGATACCACGGTCAAAAGGTGTTCTTGCAGTTATCGTGGTATTTCTTATTTTGATACAACGGTCAACATGGTCATGAAATATCACCTCGGTATCTGAAAAAGTCTTTTCACTTTCATCATTACCAATAATAGAAGCTAGGATTTTGTAAAAATTGGTGAGAAAGTAGTTTGGAACTTTCTTTAGGGATGACTTTGAAAAGCGCAATTTCGGCTATTGTCGTTTTTGCAGAGCAACCGTGGTATCAGATCCCACTGTAACTGCAAAACTGACCAATTGCAGACTAAGTTACCGCTGTAAGAGATACCATGGTATCTGAAAAAACGGAAATAGTATCTTCTGACCAGAAATATAAAAATAAGTTTCCATGGCTCGTCTCGCTGGAGGGCGGAGACAAAATTCTACTGAGCACCGCATTCTAGATTTTTTAAATCAGCCTTTTTTCAGGCAGGACTTTCTACTTCCAATACAAATTTTAGCTCTTAAATGTTTCTCAGACCTAAAAGTTCCAAGCCTAAATCTTCAGTTTCATGAGGCGCCCTTCCAGTAAATAAGGAAATGTTATAAATATTCCTTGGGCCGAAGCTGACTTTGAAACATATATTCAAATTATACATAAAACGGATATGTCAGCTATGATACTTTGGCAGCGACATTTCGGCCCTTAACGATTGACAGCCTGACCAGGACCCTTGCCAAGAAGGGCCGAAATATCGCTGCAAAAGCATCGTAGCTGACATATCCGTTTTATGCATAATATGAAGTAAATATTCCTTCAGCCCAAGCTGACTGCGACTCATATTTGACAGCTAGTGCAAAACGGATACGTCAGACCTTCTTGGCTAGGATCCTCTTCAGGCTTAGAGCCGCTGCAGTTGGAGAAACGGACTTGTATAAAACCAGTATAAATAAGTAATATCAGCAAAGGCGCCACAGGCGAAATTTTTCGATATATTTATGGGCAGGGCTTATTTTTATTCTAAAGAAAAGTAATGTCCAAGGAGCAACTATGATATAATACACTTCGCCATCTAGTCATTTTTTAGATAACTTGCTGGAATGTGGTACATGACATTGGTTCAACTCGACCCTTCTAAAAAAAAAAAGTTCTGCCCTAGAATAAAGTATTATGATGGAATTTTGGTAAAAAAAAGGGAAGTTTACATAATAAAAACGTGCTTAGTACTGGGGGTCTAGAATTAGAAGTGATGGATTTGAAATATCAAAAATTCCTCATATTTCACAAATTTCATGGCCCATTACCGCCCCATTTACGAGATTAGGCAAATGTCATTCACAACAGCAGTGCGAGCTATTATGCCATTTAAAAGCTTGTAGCGGCAGTTTGAAATCACTGCGCTCATAAAAAACGTAACCTGACCGCCGCTGGCGATTTTTTGTGTTATATTCGCTTTTTTCTGGCATACCATCAATTTCCTCCCACATAAATCGTAGCTTTTTATGTAACTAGATAGTCGAACCTAAGCCACATCATATTTCAGCCTGTTGATGTTGACGCAGGCTCAATTTTCTATTAGCATCTATGATCAGAGCTTTATTTTAGAATTCCGGACGATCCCTATCAACTAATGAAAAAAAGCATTCAGCCCGCCGAATGAAAGCTATCAGACAAGTTTTATGAACAATCTAGACTTAAATAGTTCTATTTAAACATTATACACTTGTTTTAGCATTTAGAGAAGAAAAAGATGAGAAATCCTGAAAATCATGAGATTGGAAAAAAAAAATAATGAGATTGAAAAAAAAAAACATGGAAAACACTGCCGGAATGCATCAGTCTGACTTCGTCAGTCCGCCCTCAACATAACTATAATGAGTCACGACGGAGAGCGCCACGACTTCCGAGGTGCCTTATGCAAAACGCAAGCAAGACAAATATTGTGCGGGCCATATTACTTAATATAGGCAGCAGCCCCTCTGGGGTAGAGGTAGTTCAAGATACCTCGCCGACGGGTTTACTCAATACCCGACGGCCTTGGCAAAATAAAAGAAAAAAATAAGCAAAAATAAGTTTGAAAATGGAAATACTAAGCTGACTGTGAATTATGTTTGACTGAGTTAAAACCGATAAGTCAGCTGAGTTTACATAGAGCAACATTTCGGCCCTTCTAAGTGCGAAATTTGAACATTTGAACAACTCTCCAATTTAGAATTCTACAGTCCTGCTTGTTCCTTCAGTTACCTCTTACTCCTCTTAGGGTGTATTACGGTGTATTATTCCCAATGAAATAATAAAACATTTCATAGTAATTACCGATTATTCTAGGAATAGGGAAGCAACGTATCTTTGTATTCTGGCGTACCAGACTATTGGGGCATCCAAACATAGCAAAATAATACTACGCTTGCGGCATTTAAAGCGAGACAAACTTGCAGGCTTAGAAACTTCTTGTAAAGCAAAGGTGCTTGAGTTCAAAGTGTGCAGACCGCACACAGCATGGAAACGGTGGATGCTGTAAAATTTGTTGGAAAGTTCAGAATATGAAGTTATCGGAGCCAGCTCTGGTGAACAACTGAATGAATTTCAGTAGGGACGTTCTCTATCGCTAGTGGTGCTAGTGTCACTGCTATTAGAGTGTGAGTCATTTTTGTCAAGTCCTGGCGCTACTCCCTTGTTTTGTTTTTCTCTGACCCAAACAAACCTGCATGCATACTCGAAACCGAGCTTATAACAAATGGAAAATGTATCCACTTACTGACTTGTGAGCATGTACCCTTTGCGTTCAAGGTAAAGCCAGTTCGACAGGTGCACAAGCCTCCACTACAAGCTCCAATGTTTGCCCCAATGAGATTCTGGCCACAATCCGAACTGACCGAACAACCAGAAACTGCAAAAAGAAAAATATGTTATAGTGTGACAATGGTGCTAACTTTCAGAGGAATATGCGTTGCGATGTGATATAGAGAGATTGCACCATACCCGACGAAAACGGACGGGATCATAACGAACAAATTTAACATTAAGAGTATAGGACTTTTAACTTTGAAATTAAATTATCGGTATTCTATCACCATTCTGAGACAGGGACATTCTTAACTGTATAATTTTATTTTTTTGGAAAAGAGTTTCCATGGAAGTAAGAGTTTGAAGGCTTGAAGAATTTGAAGTTTGTAAGTAAAGACGGAGTCTCGTCCTATTGGTCAATTATGACACATTTTTTAAATCCTCGTCATCGCCGACCAATAGGATTCGAGACTCCGTTTTTGTGTTCAAATTTTGAAGCCTTCAAGCTCTTACTTCCATGGAAAGTCTTTTGCAAAAATAGAATTACACGGTTAAGGAATAGCCCAATTAACATTTCCAGCAAGTGTAACGAATTAACATCTAACGAAACAAGATATTTTGTCGTCAGCAATCTCTCGTTTCTGTTTCGTTAGAGGCGAGCTCTTTCTCCAGAGCTTGTCCTTATTAGTCATTAAATTATGACTCAACGCACTCTCTCTCCAGAGATTCTTTCAATCCGCTCTGCTGATAGAAGTTCGTTCGTTAGAGGCTATTTGTCCCACACTCGAAGTCTTTAGAGGTTAGCACATTAATGGTTTTGTTAGAGAAACCTCTGGAGGAAATTAGTATAAATAGTCAGTACTGAGAAGTCAGTAGGGGCCAGTCAGTTTTTAGCAGTCAGTGAGTTGTAGACTGTCAGTTGGATTGCAGATGTGTATATTGTATGGAGAACTTCCCTATTAAAAGTAAGTGTTTTCTAACACATCGCTGCAGCACCTTCCAGGGAAGCACGGAATTGGTCGGTAAAGTACGTGATCGAGAAGCACTGCCGTCTTCCTCGGAAGCACTGCAGTGCAAAAACGAATGTTGAAAAAATCAGTCTGGAATCGGCCGAGAAGTAGACCTGCAGCATGCAACAAAAACGAGGCTAAGAATGCACGACTTCTTCTTTTTGTTTTTTTTGGTGAAATCAATGAAAGCTGCTTATGTAATAATTAGAGCCTTCTTAGACTTCAGCCCAGGGCTTGACAATTGGTTTCTGAATGACAGAATCCCAGATAGCATTTTCAACTAAGATTGGTGACCGTCTTTTAAAAAAAATATAACATATCCCATTTGAAAGTTAATAACGGGGATAATGTTTGTCTACACATCAAACATATTGACATTATTCTCAGTTTCAACTGCGTTTCTAATGTAGCTTTTTAACAGTAAAGCTACCATGCAAATGCAATGCCATCTAGCGACATATCGGATTTACCCAATCATGCTCGGTGAGAGACATCTAGGAGAATTTGTCTTTCTTAATCTTTTAGCCTGTGAAGTTTTGACTAAAATGAAGATGGCCTCATACAGAAGTGACAATGTACAGTTTGGTCTTTTCCCTTGTTCGCGCGAGTACGGATCATCCCTTCCAACTACAAAAAATAATAAATGTAAGGATCTAAACTAAAAGATCAGACCCCATGGATAATTGAAAATAGTTGCGTTTTTGCAGATACCATGGTATCTGATATCACGGTCTAAAGTCGTTTTTGCAGTTATCGTGGTATCTGATACCAAGGTCAAAAGGCGTTTTTGCAGTTATCGTGGTATCTGGCCAGTTATCGTGGTATCAGATATTCAGATACTACGGTCCCACCGTGGTAACTGGTTGTGGTATCTGAAAAGTCATCTCACTTTCATCAAATTTTGTCAGATTGGTGAGAAAGAACTTTAGCACTTAGTGATGGAACTGGATATCTGTTTTTCTTTTGGGATGACTTCGAAAAGTGCAATCTCGGCAATAGCCGTTTTGCAGAGTACCGTGTATCAGATACCACGATAACTGCAAAAACGACTAATTAGAGATCCAGTTACCGTGGTAACAGATACCATGGTATCAGCAAAAACGCAAGTAATGTCTTTCATTCTCGTTGTAACGTGGACTTTAGAACAGCCACAGAGGAAACAGCCAAGGCCGTATCCAGAGGGGGTTAGGGGGTTGACCCGCCCCCCCCCCCTCCCGAAACATACAAAAATACTCATTTGTATAGGGTTTTCCCTCTGATCTATGTCTTTTTTGTATTTTTTTGTGCGACCCACAGGCAAAAAAAATCCGAAAGGCAACCCACCCCCCCCCCCCCCCCCCCCCCCCCCCGAAATAATTCCTGGATACGGGCCTGGAAACAGCCATATATGGAACTTTTCAAGATGGTAAACTTGGCTTAGCTTTTTTAACGGTGCAAAACGGATAAGTCGGCTACATTTTATTAGAGCTATATTTCGGCCCTTCTTGGCAAGGGTTCTTTTCAGGCTCAAGCCGCTCAAGCTGGAAAATGAACTTTACGAAGGAACATCCATTGGCTTCACCTTTCAGATTTTTTTTTTCCGGATTCCAAACAGCCGTTTTCGTCGAGACGGATCTGGAAGGTGGAGCCAGGCCAAAAACGTCTGGAAGTCCGGGATGTTGGATACCCCACATTCCGGATGTCTGGAGGGTACTATGGAGGCAATCCATTCGAGGGACAGAACAAATATGCAAATGTCGGAAGAAAAGGGAAAGTGATTGACAGTTGTGACTGGGGTGCCAGAGATATTTCAAATGCGAAGGGGACATCTATCAAATGTTCAAGAATAGCAAAATTAGCCGTCATCATTATCATGAAAATCTGGAAGGGTTGGCTTGACTATGCGGAAGCCCCGGACGTCTGGTAATCTGGAAGGTGAAGCCTGGCTTTTAGAATTTCCCGCATAATTTCGTATAAGACACATTCTCGCTATAACACAGAGTGATTTCTTACTTTGAGTGCAGGTACCAGTGGTCGATGACAGACTATATCCTGTATTACACTGACAAACTCCGTTGGCTCCGCAAGTACCTGCCCCAGTAGATCCACAGCTTGAATCTCCTCGACAGTCTGAAACAAAGAGAAGCTTGCTTTTCAGGAACCCTTTCAATAAATCAATCAATAATACAAAGATGGCATTTTACGTAAGGGACTTGTACCGTGACCAATAAACCAGAAACAGGTTTTTTAATATAATTTAGAAGTCTACACTGTAAAAAAAAATCCTTGCAGTGAATGCATGAATTTTATTGACCCACTGCACTACAATGAGGACTAGTGGAGTATAATAAAAGAAACTGGAAAAGGAAAAAACAAAAACACAAAGTACATGAACAATAACAATAACACTTAAAGGACGGTAACTAATCATACTCGATCATTCATGGCCGTACAGACGGGTGATCCAGGGGTGGTTGCAAGAACGAAGGATTCGAGCACGGAGATCTTCCACCGCGGTAACAGGTTCACTAACTTTAAATCTGTTGATTAAATAGCAGTATTTGCTACTGGGACTAATCTTGTCTTTATTGAGATAAGGTTATCCCTAATTCGGATTACTTTTATCCCAATATAATAATATTAATCCCAGTAGGAAATACTGCATCCTTATTCGGATAAACTTTTTACAGTGTAGGTGTCGGAGCCACGTAGACATACCAGGACCCACATGGCGGGGTTTCATGGTGAAAACTAAATACAAAGAAGCTAAATAGGTTTGCGAACTCTGTTCTCAAGCCCCTCAGTAGCTCAGTTGGTAGAGCACCTGCTTTGTAAGCAGAGAGTCCTGGGTCCAAATCCCGGCTGAGGAGCATTTTTGTCTTTCAGTTCACTGGTTATAAAATGAAATCAATCAATCAATTTTATTTCAATCCTAATAGCACTAGGCTAAAAAATCACTATACAAATAAAACACAAAATAACAAACAATAATTACGAAACGAACATAAATCAGTACAGTTAAAAGGTTTAGTTTTTTTTAATTGAAGACTAAACCTGAACACCTGAAGACGATATAAAGTGTCTACTATTAGGCCTAAGCTTATACGAAAGAAAGTCACTATCTCACACAGAAAATCACCATCACTGAATTGAAATAAAATCTCGGTTGTTATTACGAATCGTATTTGCTTGATCTTCCATTGTATTTCTGAAGTTATAAAATCATCGTTAGTGCTTTTTCAGGCTTCTGGTCTTCTGTATTGTGTTCGGTCGATTTGGGATATAATATAAGAAAAAGAGAATCCAAAACAATTTTTTAGTGTAAACAAAGAGTCAGTTTTTAGGAATCGTATCGGTGAAAAAATTCAGTTTTTCAACCCAGAAGACAAGGGAAAGAAGCTCGAATGAGGGCACGTATTTTCTTGGAAAATAAATACTGTGCTCCGCCACTCGCTCTCCTTGCTATCATGTGAGTTCTCGACGATTATGAGGAAAAAACATCAGTGCCTGAGCCACTTATCTCCGTAGACAATTGGGGATAGAGAAGAGAATCGAAAATTGTTCCCAAAATCTAGACCAGCCTATGACACAGTGACGCAGACTGCCCTGAGCTTCTCTTTTAATTGCATGTCCATTAGAATTGTTTGTGAATTTGAGTGATGCTTTGTTCTCTAAAATATTACAACCATAATAAAAATAGTTAGAAAAATATGTCAATCAACATGCTGATCCGAGGCTCTTCTTTGATGAGCAGGATCCTTAATCGAAACTGTAGGCGACGGTGCAGATGAACTTACCGCTACAGGTTTTGCTTTTGACCGATTCCAGGATTGCAAAAGCGATACTATTCTACCTCTATCTTATCTGAAGGCACCGTCTCAGAGGAAAGATACTCTATACTCTTGATGACTAACGGAGGACTCAGACGGCGTTCGTAAAGTTCGTTAAGTTTTTTGCAAAGTATGCTCCGTAAAGTTTGTCGCCGCTCAGACGGGAATTTCACGTAGATAACATTACAAGAATTATTTGTGGCAATTTGTTCTAGAAAGAAAAAATTATAATTGTTGAAGATAATTATTATCATATATGAACCTTAGGTAGATATTTATTAATACTAAAAGCCATAATGGGCCATGGTTAATATTCAGATACAGGAAAGGAACCTCGAGTAAATAAATTAAAATAACCCAATAACAAAAATAATATAATTAATAAATCAGTTCAAAACAATTTAATCCAATACTTAATTCTTTTTTCCCAACTCACCTGACAGAAACCAACTAGAACAACGAAATTCTAAACAAAAATAAAAAATGTTTATAATTAGTTACCCTTGCAAAATAACGTTTCGAATTATTTGACCTTATTATTATCAACCTCTAAGAATCATCATCTTATCATTTTCATTCTCGAATTCTCCATTTTCAAATACGTTTTCATACCTCATTTCCGATCCCTTCTCCTATTGGTCAACCTTCAGAACTTTACGAAAAAGGTTAACTGAAGTCAAACTTCTCGCACGTTTCCGTAAGTACTTCACGCGGGTTATAAATACGAACACTCGATCAGGATCGGTAGATCCTGGACTGGAATTCCTGCCCGGATTTTCGGCACCATCATCACTTCCATATCGAAAAGTTGAAATTTTTTTAACTCGATGACAAAAGTGCAGGAAATCCGGCCGGGAAATCCTGATCGTGTCGTCGCACTGTTATCGAAGCAACTTTACGAACTTCGCGAACGACTTTACGCACTTTATGGACCGTTCACGCTTATGTTGTAAGACGAATAAAAGTTCTTCTCGTTGTATGCCTTATCCCTGCAGCCGTTCAACTTGAAAATCAAGTTGTACGCCGCTCTCCGACGTTTGGATCACGTATGCGTAGATCTTCAAAACTGAGCCTTAAAGTTCAATGGCACATCAAACTACCCCAATCCCACTCTGTAACAACCTAGGAACAATGATTACCCCCTAGATCAGCAGCTTTTTCAACAGATTCCTCTCTGTGATATTTTAAAGCGTAATTTTTGGGGCCAGTACATGCTAAATTTACTAGCTTGGACAAAGATAAAAGCGATGTTTCTTATAATACTTAGTAGATCTTTAATTTATGCATAAATCAGCTTGCATAATTCAGATTTGAATAGGTTATTTGTTCTTTAATGATTTTTGTAGCTATGTTATTTTGTATAAGCTTATTGCATATTCTGGTACATTTTATAAAGCAAGCTAATCTAGCTTCACGACACTATTCCACAAAGAAAAACTTTTATTAGGCACTTTAAGCCATGGAACTTCTGATGAAACTTCTGATCTGCGGCTTGACTTTGGTGACATCTCAAATAAATCCTTTTCTATCAAGCATTGCTGGGAGTTTTTGAATTTCCTGCCATGATATCACAGCTCCTAAGATTTGGATCACCGAAAGACCAGAGAGGTAAAGACAAGGGATAACAAGAAAACGGCCGAGTTTCGAAGCACCTTCTAAAGGAAGTCGGAAATATTTATTTGTGAAGCATTTAATACAAAGTAAAGCATTAGAAGTGTCCATTGTGCTTTAAACCTGACAATCCATCCCTAGAGAACATAACCTTTGATGACTTTCATGTGGAATTTTAGATCAGCCTAGACCAGATTTTATCAGGTTTTATCAGACGAAGGTTGCTAAGCCTGGGGAGATTATTAGTAGGTATAAAGAAGACAACGGTAGAAGAAATACGGTGAGATTTTCGCTTAACAGTTGCAAACATGTAGCATCCCCTTCCCTTAACCAAAGCAAGCTATACTCGATAACTGTCTAAGGAAAATGCAGCAGTAAATATGACAAGATGTTATAGAATAAAACTTAGTTACACAAGAAATGCGCTGTGTTCCTGTGTTTGCAATTTAAACATTCTTAATTTTCCGTGCACACGTTAACAAATCAAGAATCGTTTTAGCATAGTGATTTTTCAGTAAAGTATTTTTTTAAATTAAGTTGCTGATGCTAAATTAAATGTCATCATCAATATTACAACATCTAATTTTTTTCGTTTGTCCATATATTATCATGAGATCGTGAGATTTTTTTTTCCAATAGTGAGAATTGAAGAAAATTCGTGAGATCTGACGAAGGAAATCGGTAGGAGTAGAAGCACTAACCAGAGGACCTTGTTGGACATGCCGGTTGCCCTGGAGGCATAGGAGGATCTAAAGTCTCTTTAGAGTTAGGTAACAACCATGTATACCATTTTTCAGTTTAAAGGAGCGTTTTTTTTTATGTAGTTTCACTGTAGTTTGCCTATTTTTGTTTCAGTTATGAAAGGACAGTATGTGTACCGTTTTATTTATCCATTCCAGATACCGTGCTTTCATTACTGAAACAAAAGTAAGCCAAACTACAGTGAAACTACAACGAAACTATATCCAAAAAAACGCACCTTAAGTCTGGACTCCTGTTACGTTCTTTCCATCTTAATATTATTACTAGACCCATACTTTTTTTAACAACCCATACATTTTTTTCCCATACGTCTTACCCATACATTTTTACCCATACATTACCCATACATTTTTAGACATACCCGTCTTACCCATACATTTTTAGACATACCCGTCTTACCCATACATTTTTTTTAACAAGAAAAGAAGATACGATAAAAAAAGAGAAAATACGAAGAGATAAGATAGACAAGACACAAGTAATAACAATGCAGTAGACGAAAGGTAGCGGAGAATCTCGGAAAGTAGCCAAGAATGCTGCATTTACCGCTGTGTGTTAAGTGAATGCGAGAAAACACTGTTTGTTGTCGAGATTGCCGCCTTTGTAGCCGGGATTGCCGCCAAAAAAAGATGTCACAGAGCGATATAAAAATGTAG
This sequence comes from Branchinecta lynchi, assembly GCA_023053575.1. Taxonomy (NCBI): domain Eukaryota; kingdom Metazoa; phylum Arthropoda; class Branchiopoda; order Anostraca; family Branchinectidae; genus Branchinecta; species Branchinecta lynchi. Next base: position 19,523,206 of record JAKZAP010000015.1, read on the forward strand.
CAAAACTTATCAATGTAGTTTTCGAGATATTCATAAATATACCCGAAAATCCCAGAAATCCGAGACTGCTGAAAATGCAGCCGAGATTACGAAAAACGTAACCGAAATTGAAATACATATTTATTAAAGAACAACGCAAATGTTGCCGAGATGGCAACTACAATGTCAGAGCCTCGTTTTCGTTGCAATAGCGCTGCCGCATCGCTGAAGCAATACTTCTTTGCTTTTGCACAATATGCGTTTTTGGATTCACTTTCTTCTTGGTTGAAGCGGCAGCGCTTCAGCATCTTGCAGGGAAGCACGGACTTGGTCGGTGAGCAAGTCCATGATTCTCGAAAAGCGCTGCCGTCTTTCTCGGAAGCGCTGCAGTGCAAAAACGGATGTAGAAAGACTCAGTCCGGAATCGACCGAAAAGTGAACCTGCAGCATGCAACACAAACGAGGCTCAGAAGTTTGATAACGGACAACAGAAGGATGCGCGGTGCGTAACAAATAACACTTGGGATGTTATCTCTTGTGCTGGAAGAACGTTATACGTGCAATGCCAGCTAGGAAGAGCCTAAAACAGCCAAAAAATCATCTACTGACTTTTTTGTTTGTCGTCATGATGTCGGAAAATTCAGCAGATACTTTTTGGCGATTTTTCGGTTCCTCATTATGGCAGCGCTTGTTATGCATAACATTTTCAAACACAACAGACAACATCCGAAGTGTTGTCGGTTACGCTTTTCTGTTGAAACCGCGCATCCTTCTGATGTCTCCCATGAAACTGGAGTGTAATGTGAACAAGAATACAAGAAAATACATGAGCAGACTAAAATGTTAACGTGTTTTTCGCAGCTCTCACGGCTACAAGACATCAGTTTCGGTGACAAACAGTGCTATCTCGGATCCATTTCAAACCTCTCTGGGCAAAAGCAGTTTCTCAAATACCTTTCCAGCATTCTCGGCAATATTTCATGAATTTTCGCCTACTTTTTGGGTCAAAACGGTGCTAAATCCATGTCATAACAGCATTTAACTTTGTTCTTGCAACTGGCTGAAAAGTGATAAATTTGTAGCAGCCCTTTCACTACGGTAGTCGCCGATGCAGCATTCCGGATCCATGTAAAACCGATTTTTGTATTAGCTGTGCTTCCGTTCTCATCCCACACATCCGTCAGTTTGTAAAATACGTTTTTATAAGCTAGCAGTTTTCTTTCCAGAACTTAATTCTCTCCGTCTTACGGTCTAACATTGTACGGCCAAAAAAAAAATTCGAGAAAATCTTGCTTCTGATTGAAAATAATTGCTTCTGACAATCCGCTTCTTCGGACGTTCTAGAGTCTTTTTCCTGTCTCTTCCGCTTTGGCAGACTTGGTCAGGCACGCACAGCAGATCGAAAGTTGATTACTGTTTTTGTGTTTGTTGATGATTTTTTCTTTTTTTCTTATTTATGTCTATGTTCGTGTAGTTAGTCTTATTTTCTTGGTTTGGCTCTTTTTATAATAAAAAAATAAAATACTACCTTTAAAGTTCGACTGATACCTTTACATTGCACTGTCAGAAGTTTCAGACCAGATAACATGAGGACGCGCGGTCTCAACACATATTACGTAAAATATAACACTTCGGATGTTATCTGTAGTGTTTCAAAATGGCATGCATACTAAGTTTTACCATCAGGAAGAATGAAAAAACCGCCAAAAAGTATAAGATGAGTTTTCCGACATCATGACGACAATGAATAAAGTCAGTCGATGCTTTTTCGGCTCTTCCTAACAAAGCTTGTTATGCATTGCATTTCATGCATAACGTTCAAAAACAGCAGATAACATCCGAAGTGTTCTCTGTTACGCATTATCTGTTGAAACCGCGCACCCTCGTGTTATCTGTTATGAAACTTCTGACAGTGCAGACTTGTCTGAAACTAGATATCCTATTTCTAGGTCCAAACCACATTTTTGGATGGCGGGGTATTTTGTGACGTTCTCATTAACTTTCTTTACCACCTATTCACAAGTACCATATGAGCTTGTAGCTCTTGTTTATTTTTTCTATGTTCGTGTAGTTGGTAGTATTTTTCTTGTTTTGGCTATTTGTGTAATAAACAAAAGCTGAAAGCTCATATGGCACTTGTCAGAGCAGTTAGCATGTTTTTGTCAGATACGGTTTGCAGTTGTCAAGGCCGCATCTCTCTCCCGATATTCATTTCATCAGAAAATCGACTTGATCTACTAAATCTGAAATAGTTATTCCACTCGCTGATAACTGTTTCTCCCACAACGATGATCGGACCGGGGGAGGGACTATTTTTAAGCCAATCTGACAGAGTCCCTAACATGCTTGCCAAGTTTCATGGTCATAGCAGAGCCTGCCAAGTTCATGGACATAGCAAATTTGGAAGTACCCCACTCGTGATGACCAGAATTGTGGAAAACCCTCTCAAACTCCCCCAACTGTGACAAGATCCAGCTTGTTCTTTCCTCCAAGTCCCATCCCAATCTCTCGATTATAAGCGTTTCACGAGATTTCTTGCACCCCCCAGTTATTGGATTCGTTCCGAACTTGAAATTGATCATCGGAGGCACTTGTTCCTGACACTTCTCAAGTTTCCTTCACGTAAGATCACCCGTTCTAAAGTTATGGATATCACTAGATGCTGGGTATCTGGAAGTACCCTAACTGATGATCACCGCGGAAACCCAAAAACCCCTCCGACACCCTCCACTGCGATACGACCCGGTCCTATTTTGTCAATAAAGTATCTAGGGTTAATGCTCGCTCTTCCCTTCAAGTTCCATCCTGATCCCTTGACCCTAAGCGTTTCAAAAGATTTCCGTTCCCCCCTCTACCACCCCTAGTTATCGGATTCGTTCCAAATTTGAAATTTAAAATCTGAGACACTTGTTCTTCACACTTGTCAAGTTTCATGCATGTCCAGTCACCCGTTCCAAAGTTACGTATGATTCTAGTTTCCGGATTCTCCATCCGTCCACTTCCCCCGCGGTGGCTGGATGGAGGAAGTGATTATTTCCAAGTCAACCAGGTCGGTTCCCTCATATGCCTTCCAAGTTTTGTTGTCCTAGCTTATGTGGAAGCGTTTCAGGAAATCTCCGGTGTCCCCTTCCAGCACCCCCCCCCCCCACAGGTATCGAATCTGGTCCGGATTTGAAACTGAATATCCGAGACACTAGTCCTTGAAACATGCCAAGTTTCACGCATGTCCGATTACCCTTTCCACAGTTATGCATGTTAATAGTTTCCGGATTTCCCATCGATCCACTACCCTCCCTATGATCGGATCTGGAAAGTGATTATTTCCAAGTTAATCTGGTCGGTTCCCTCGATATTCCTGCCAAGTTTCCTTGTCCTAGCCTATTCGCTTCTTATTACATCGATTCGTTGCTCGGTGGTAGAACACCTGACTGGCGAAGCAGAGGTCCGTGGTTCGATTCCGTATTTGGGCAGCACTATTTTGTACTACATTTTGATCATCTTTGCTTTATAGTTTCCGGACATCCGGATCCGGGGAAAGTCGGATTGGGGAAGTGATTATTTGTGAGTTCATCTGGTCGAGTCCCTGATATGCCTGCGAAGTTGCATTGTTCTAGCTTGTTTGGAAGTGCCCAAACTAGCAACACCTGGACAGACCGACAGAACGACAGACAGACAGACAGACAGACAGAAATTACGATCGCTATATGGCACTTGAGTATGCTCAAGTGCCATAAAAAAGACTACCTTTACAGTTAGACTGATACCTTTATAGACTGATCTTACATTTTTCCTATCAGGGGAAAACGGTTAAGATTACCAAAATTACCCTTCCAGAAAACTATGATAGTACGTAAGACTTAGAGATTTGATGGGAAAATCCAGTACACGCTATAAACAGGAAAAATCACCCCATTATTTATATTAAAAATGTGTGCCCACTAACTCAGTCAACACTATTTCACCCAATAAGTGATTAATGAGCAGGCGAGATTGAAGGATCCGTCGTGTCAAGAATTAATCAGATTTTCTGTTCTTTGTGAAATATCTTGGCTGGTGTTGGATATTTTCAGAAAAGAAAGGTTGTCTTTGTTAGGCAAAGAAAACCATATAGTTATGTCGGGCAGTGAGAGCTAGGAAAAAAACTGGCAATACAAAATATACTCACTGTAAACAGTTGGGCAACCCGAGGTACATAGTGGTTTCGGTAAAGTCCCACCAGTTGGTAGGCACGGCACAACAAGCCGTTGTGTTGCATATACCTTGGCATACACAGTTTTGGTTGAGAGTGAAGGAGCATTGAACACAAGACGAGCTCTTCCTTCATTTTCTCCGTTAAAGCTTGGCTCCACATCCGGCTCCTCCACGTCTTTCTGGTTTTCGTCTTCCAGTGTTGCATTAGCCTGAGGTCCGAGACGTATTTGATGTCCTCTTTCGGAATTTGTTATGTTGTAGGGGTCGATGGTTTCCGGGTTGTGGTGAATCTGAGGTCCTCGGTATGGCAAGGGTTGGTACGAAAATGGAGACACGAGGGGCAACCATTGCATGTAGTTGGCTTGTGCGTACCAAGCATTACTTAAATGATAAAGAACGTCATTGTTTTACAAAAAAAGAGATCCGGTCATTTATGAAAAAAAAAGCAGCACCAATCCTTACCATCGTACTGCGTCATGCACTGGTCATGAACAGAAGTAGAATCCCTAATTCCGACATAAATCTAGCGAAACCATGAAATATTGACTCAATCTTTACCTATAATTTCACTGGCTTAACCCGTGCCTCCGTCTAGAAGTGGAAAGATGGGGTGGCGAGGGGAGTACCGCAACCCCACGAATAGAAGAATCTGACTAATGGTTGTTTGATTTTATACTATAAAGACCGGAGGTTAAATTTCATCTCTAGGCAGAATGTCCTTTTTAGAACTTTAGCGATCGACATATTCAGTGTTCGGCACTTAGAGTCTAAAGTCACCTATCTACCCGATGAAAAATTTATCTCAAAATAGTACTATGAAGTAATAAGAAAAAGTAGCATGCAGTACTAACTGATGCTGCTACATGGTTCTACTTCAAGGCTACCGTGTTACTGCATACTACGATATACTACTATTAGCAAGACTGGATGCTACTATGGCAAGACAGGATACTACTGGATACTAATACATAAGATTGGACCAGCCTGAGACACATTAAATGATATTTGACGGTGCAAAAACGGGTAAGTCAGCTACATTTTTTTAGAGCTATATAATAAAATGTAGCTGACTTATCAGCTTTGCACCGTCAAATATGATTCGCAGTCAGCTTGGGCTGAAGGACTATCTATTGAATGATAGTATTCTTTGCTATTACATAGTATTACATGCAACTTTTTCGTGCTACACCATACTACTACACACGCTACAAATTTTCATCGGGTAAAGCAACCCGTTCGAATCATCAAAATCTTTTACCGATCAGCTTGTCTGTTCCATAAAAAGAACAAACAATCGATAGCCTAGTAATCGTGCTTAAAACACGAGCTTTTGTAAAGGATGTTTTCTTGTTTGCATACCGTAAGTTGAAAACACTGACCTCCGATATTGTCCACTTTCCTGTATAACTGGTTGAACATTTATCAAGTTGTACGGTACGTTATTCATCTGGAACGGGTCATTCACAAACCAGAACATCTGCTTCTTCTTTCTCCTCGAGCAAATTGAAAATGTAGACAGTGTACAGTAGCATGTGGAGTACTTATATACTGTACTACGAACAATAGTTTTTGTAAGGATTGCGTTTCCAAAAAAGAACCTATGCGACGGCTGAACAGTACTTAAACTGCTTTGAATTTCTGGTTTTGCCCAAAACCGTGCAGCCGAAGCCACAGATATCAAGAGTGTGAGCTGGAACAGTGTCAGCCTAGAAAAAAAAAATACATCTCTAATGAACCAGTGATGTCGACAAGACCATGCCAAGCTCTAGCCCTGGTAATGAGATCAAGACCAAGAAAGTCGCTTTACTATGCTTTACTATAGTAAAGCGACTATAGTCAAAAGTGTATACACTTCAGTGTATACACTGTCAGAAGTTTCATAACAGATAGCATATAACACTTTCAAGAATAACACATTTTCACTTATAAATAGAGTGTTATGACCAATTAAGTTTTCAATATTTAGTGCCTAGATCTCCAACAACACCTTCAATTGGTAAAAATACTAACGGGAACGAAAAAAAAATAATAGATAACATCCCAAAGTGTTATCTGTTGAAACCGCACATCCTTCTGTTGTCGTTATTTAACTTCTGACAGTGTAGTATTTTTTCTTATTGAAGATGTTGTTGGAGATCTAGGCACGAAATAGTATAAACTTAATTGGTCATAACACTTTATTTCTAAGTGAAAAGGTGTTATTCTTGAAAGTGTTATGCGCAATCTGTTATGAAACTTCTGACAGAGTAGATCGAGTTTGGAGTTGTGTGACTAGCATGTCTTTTGAATGTTAATGTGAACTAAGCTATTATATTTCTGTCAATATAAGTACAACATAAAATATATATAAAATATTTGTGTTGCATCATGGATATTTGAACGTTGCTAAAAGATTCTGGGACACTCTTGCCCTGTTCACTTGAGTAAACAGTCCTTGGCTGACTCACTTCACTGGTGTTGAAGTTTACTAGTTCGAGCTTTTTTTTTTCTTCATAAAACCCTTCCCGAAAATTTTTGAGCAAAAAGGGGTTCACCATCCTTTTCATAATCACCTTTAACTTGCACAGTCTTGAGGGACTAAGATCTTAACTAGTAATTCCATTGTGAGGGTCATGAACGAAAAAGAGGGAACAAGTGAGAGGCCGGGAATGTCTTAGACATTCTTTGCTCTTTGATTGCGTGGTGTAGTACCATGTTTGCCATCCAAACTAGAGGCAGGAAAGACTCAAGTAGCAATAATATCAAAAAAAAATAGAAAACCGTGATTTTCGGTTTTTTTTCTTGATCAGCTAGTTATTCCTCTAAGATGATGTGTGAGGGATAAATACAATTTCGGATATTTCGGTTGTAATTCCGGCAAACCGTCATCAGAGAAAAAAAAAACTAAATCATAATCCAACACAATACCGACAGAAAAGAAACCAGAAGAACTGTGCGGTTTGACCAGAAGAACTGTGCGATGACAATAATAATAATAATAATTTATTTTTACCCCACATATCGTACAAGACGAAAACAGTGGAGTACAAAAGAATATATGAAGACATAATTAGGCAAAACACTACACATACAAACAAAATATACTTAAGAGTCAAACAGACGAATAAGCCCATGAGAGGGCGACAGACGAGCGTACGCCGTTTCGGACAGTTTTCTGTGGAGAACAGACAATTTCTCCGTGATATCCGGTAGCGAGTAATTTCTAATAATCTTTGAATAGTTTGAAGAGAACGGTTTTTTATTTCTTTTGAAACGAATTCTCAAAACCTTATTTTTGCAATATCACCCCCCCCCCCCCCCCCCCCCCACGAACAGTTTCAACCAGGATTTGATATGAATGGTCAAACAACAAAACCAACGGTTTTGATGGGATCCCAAAAATCAAACATATATTGGACTTTTTGGTCCAGACAATCGGGGCTTTATCTGGTATTCACCAGCCCCTTTGAACATTTTACTACATATCACTAATCAGCCACTTAAAGATAAACATAAATGATACCTTAGAACCTGGAAGATCCGAAGTCAAAGAGTAGCTTCAGAGAGGTCTCGTTTTTATGGCACTTGAGCTTACTCAAGTGCCATATAGCGATTGTTATTTCTGTCCGTCAGTCGGTCTGTCGGTCTGTCGGTCTGTCGGTCCCGGTTTTGCTAGTTCGGGCACTTCCAGATAAGCTAGGACGATGAAACTTGGCAAGCATATCAGGAACTGGACCAGATTAAATTAGAAATTGTCGCCTCCTCGATCCGACCATCTGGAGGGGAGTGGAGGGAGGGGGAATCCGGAAAAAATAGGAAAAATGAGATATTTTTAGCTTACGAACGGGTGATCGGATCTTAATGAAACTTAATACATGGAAGGACTTCGTGTCTCAGACCCTCCATTTTAAATCCAGACCGGATCCGGTGACACTGGGGGGAGTTAGAGGGGGAAACCGGAAATCTTGGAAAACACTTAGAGTGGAGGGATACGAATGAAACTTGGTGGAAAGTACAAGCAAAAGTCCTAGATACGTGACTGATATAACCGGAACGGATCCGCTCACTTTGGGGGAGTTGGGGGGGGGGAGAAGTCCGAATTTGTAGTGATCCCGCGAGTTCCGTGCTTCCTGATGTGCTGGGACGATGGAAATTGACAGGCATGTCTGGGACCCCACCAGCTTAAATAGGAAATCGTCAATTCCCCGATTCGACCATCTGGGGGGGGGGGGGGAATGGAGGGAGGGTGAAGCCAAAATTTGAGGTATTTTTAGCTTGCGAACGGGTGATCGGATCTTGATGAAAATTGATATTTAGGATGACCTCGTGTCTCAGACACCTCACTTTAAATCCGGGCAGGATCCGATGACACTGGGGGGAGTTGGAGGAGGGAACCGGAAATTTTGAGAAACGCTTAAAGTGGAGGGATCGGGATGAAACTTGGTGGGAAAAACAACCACAGGTCCTAGAAACGTCATTGACATAACCGGACCGGATCAGGGCACTGTGGGGGAGTTGGGGTGGGGAACCGGAAATTTTGAGAAACGCTTAAAGTGGAGGGATCGGGATGAAACTTGGTGGGAAAAACAAGCACAGGTCCTAGACACGTCATTGACATAACCGGACCGGATCAGGGCACTGTGGGGGAGTTGGGATGGGGGTCCGGATTTCTAGCGATCCCGCGAGTTCGGCATACTTCCTGGTGTCCTAGGGCGATGAAACTTGGCAGGTATGTCAAGGATCCGAAAAGATTGACTTGAGAACAGCCGTTTCCCCGACCCGACCATCGTGGGGGTAGTCGGTGGATGGGGAGTCCGGAATCTAGTGGCGTGCATAACTTTTGAACGGGTGATCGGATCTTGATGAAAATTGATATTTAGGATGACCTTGTGTCTCAGACACCTCACTTTAAATCCGGGCCGGATCCAATGACACTGGGGGGAGCTGGAGGAGGTAACCGGAAATTTTGAGAAACGCTTAAAGTGGAGGGATCGGGATGAAACTTGGTGGGAAAAACAAGCACAGGTCCTAGACACGTCATTGACATAACCGGACCGGATCCGATGACACTGGGAGGAGTTGGAGGAGGGAACCGGAAATTTTGAGAAACGCTTAAAGTGGAGGGATCGGGATGAAACTTGGTGGGAAAAACAAGCACAGGTCCTCGACACGTCATTGACATAACCGGACCGGATCAGGGCACTGTGGGGGAGTTGGGGTGGGGGTCCGGATTTCTAGCGATCCCGCGAGTTCGGCATACTTCCTGATATCCTAGGGCGATGAAACTTGGCAGGTATGTCAGGGATCCGAACAGATTGACTTGAGAACAGCCGTTTCCCCGACCCGACCATCGTGGGGGGAGTGGGTGGATGGGGAGTCCGGAATCTAGTGGCGTGCATAACTTTTGAACGGGTGATCGGATTTGAATGAAACTTGTCTGGTGAGCTATCGCCTCGGACGTTCAGTGTCACGTCCGAGTCGGGTCCGATACCTGTGGAGATGGGGGGGGGGGGAACTCAAGAAACTCTAAAAGTAGAGGGATTGGGACGAAACTTAATGGATGGAACAAGCATTAGGCCTAGATGAAATTGACGGAGCCAGATGGTTTCGGGGCTCTGTGGGGGGAGTTGGAGGGGGTTTCCTGGAATTCCGGTAGTCGTGAGTTAGAATAGTTCCAGATGTAAAACGACAACGAAACTTTGCAGGCATATTAGCGACCCGAATTATCTTGACTTAAAAACATGACACAACATACCCCCGGAAACTTCCGTTCCTAGATCCGAGCATTTTTGGGGGAGCAAGAGAAGAGAAATATGGACTTCTATAAATTGAGAACGAGTGGTCTGATTCGAGTGAAACTTCATGGGTGATACGAATCGATGGCCTCGGCATGTAAAACATGCGTTCGAGCCATATGCGACCACGATTAGGGGAATTGGGGGTGGGGGGACTTTTGACATGCACAAAAACCAAACGGATGGACCGAATGAGATGCAATTCGACAGTGCCGAGTTTATGCGGCCTAGATTTGTTATTTGGCGTCTGGGCCGGATTCGGCCAAGGTAGGGGGGGGGGTACTGGAAACCTGCAGATAGGCTATGCTCCAATTTCAGTCAAACTTGATGAGGGAATTAAGAGATTGGGCCCGAACCGGCTCCGACAACGTTGGTGGGAAGGGGGGGGGGGGGTACCGGAACTTTCCAAAAATGCTCAGATTCGAGTGAAACTTGGTAGATGGTATAAACGAAGATGCTTTAGGTGGTCGATTTTTTTTTATTCCGAACCAGATTCGGCCACGGTAGGTGGAAATAGAGTGAGTACCGGAAATCGTGTAGCACGTCTAGGGATCAAACAAATGGATTTATTGGGATGAAAGTTTGAACAGTCATGTGCATTTGCAATCGAGACGATGCCGGAACTGCTCAGAAATGAGTGAAACTAAATATCCTATTTCTATTTCCGAACCGCCTTTTTGGATGGCGGGTGTATTTGTGACGTTTTCATCTACTTTCTTGTACAGCCTACTCGTACAAGTGCCATATGAGCTCGTAGCTCTTGTTCTCCATCTTATTCAGTTTTGAATTCATGGCAAATTTTATTTCCTAAAATTGATTCTACAAAATCCCTTGAAAGTATAAAAAAACAGCTGTCTCAAATTCTCATTAACAAGTTTAAGAATGGATAATTAACAGTTAGAGATTGGTTGTTTTTCATGTTTATTTGTGTGTTTTCCTCTAGTGATACTGGTTTTCAGTCACCCATCCTTCATTTTTGTTGTTGTTTTTGTTTGGAATGATTTCGCTTCGTGCTGGCGTTGTCGTGCGGTGATCTTTCTACTCAGCGTTGGGTCGATTTCGTTTTATTGATTTTCTTTTATGGAAGGGTCTGAACCATTCGATGATTTTATTCTCTCCGGTTCAAACCCTGAAATAATTGTAAGTGCAGAGTATAGTATTGTTAATGTTTATGTATTATATAAAGTAAGAATAAAAAAAAAATCTTGAACCTAGTTGTGCTTTGTTGACAAATTACGGCTAAGACGCTGGTCATCTAAGAAAACCAAATTCAGATATGAATACAGTATCTATCTTTCACCGTACATCTTATATCTCCTTTTACGAAATTTCATGTTTTAGGTATAATATGCAGAGCGAACTTCTTTTCCAGGAGGAAAATAAAGTTCAATGTATTTTAGGTCGACTCTTTAAACAAAGCCTAATGTTACCTTCGCAAAATGTATAATAATTTTATTTATTTTACTTCATTCCGCTTTTCCGAAATGGCGTGTAACAAATAAATTACTCACTCATATGCAGAGCGAACTTCTTTTCCGGGAGGAAAATAAAGTTCAATGTATTTTAGGTCGACTCTTTAATCAAAGCCCAATTTTACCTTCGCAAAATGTATAATAATTTTATTTATTTTTTTTCATTCCGCTTTTCCGAAATGACGTGTAACAAATAAATTACTCACTTACTTAATGTATACCAGTAGTGACACCGAGAGGTAAGCGAATGAACTCTTGATCTGCAATATGACGCTCTAACAGTTGGGCTAAACATCTTTGTGTTACTTCGAGACTTACAGACTTTGCAATAAACAATTTCAGTATTCGACTTAAAAATCTAAATTTTCGAGTCTACCAAATTCTCGGGTTTTGTCAAAATTTCATTGGAATTACAAGAAAATGAAGATTCCTTCAGCCCAAGCTGACTACAAATCATACTTGACAGTGGAAAACGAATACGTGAGCTGAATTTACTACAGCTATTTTGGGGGGCACTGTCTAGGGAACCGGGAGTCGTACTTTATATCCAACGGGCTGAGGAACCCGTTGGATTCCTCACAGAAACCTAGTTCTCACGGAAACCAGATCATATGAGCAGTGATTCCGGGATCTGACGTCATTGACTAAAATAAACTTGTATGTGCTGGCTCCCGTTCCGGTAGTAAATGGAAATAGCTCACGGAAACTTCATTACACCAGCTTCTTGTCCGGTAGTCTCACAGAATTGAGTAATCAGAATTCAGTTGGTAAATGCCTCGTCCTCCCCCCCCCTTAACATTTGGGCTAGTAACGCCTCTGCCGGTAGCAACAACTATTTGGTTGAAAATGACCAGCTCACGGACATAGATGGCTATTGGCTAGGGTTCTGGTAGTGCCAAAACTGAAAATTACGACACTTGTCAATACGAACTGTAGCAAATATTATTAAATCACGGAGCCCATCTCCGATTCGCAGGGTTTCGGTAGTGCCAACAAATAAGATACTTGAACTCAGGGACCCACGTTAGTGCAGACCAGGAGTCCGGGAGTGAATATTTTTACTCAAGGAACCCAACTCCCATGGGCTAGGGTTCTGGTAGTGCCAAAACTGAAAGTTACGACACTTGTCAATATGAACTGTAGCTAATATTATTAACTCACGGAGCCCATCTCCGATGGGCAGGGTTTCGGTAGTGCCAAAAAATAAGATTTTTGAACTCAGGGACCCAGTTTAGTCCAGACCAGGAGTCCGGGAGTGAATATTTTTTACTCAAGGAACCCAACTCTAGGGTGCCTAGTAAGTCTAGGGCTAGGTTTCGGGTAGTGCAAACGACGTAGACATGTCAATATAGACTTAGAGTACGGTAGCGAATTTTATCAACTCATGCGGTAAGAAATATTAATGAGTATCACGCCCTACTGGAACCCTAGCCCATGGAAGTTGGATTCCGTGAGCTGTACCGGACTCAAAGTTCATATGTAATTTTAATTTTTGGCACTACCGAAACCCTAGCCCGTAGGAGTTGGATTCCGTGAGTTAAAGATATTCACTTCCGGTTTCCTAGTCTGCACTGACATGGGTCAGTGAGTTCATGTTTTTTTTTTTTTTGGCACTGCCGGAACCCTAGCCAATATCCATCTATGTACGTGAGCTGGTCATTTTCAACCAAATAGTTGTTACTACCGGTAGCTTAGCTCTCAGTATATGGGTCCCGGTAGTGATTTTTTCCCATGTTTTTTTGTCTAAGTCAGTGAAAATCCCGGCTCCTAGCTCTCATCCAAACTATTCCGTGAGCTCTATATTCCACGTAGACTACCGGAACACGAACCGGAACACACACAAAATAACCGTCTCGGCACGGAGTGCAGCGATTTTTCGTAAGAACATTCGATTTTTTTTCTTGGAAATAGTCGTGTTTTTCTGGAAATCAGTCGGTTTTTCGAAAAAACGACTCAAAACAGTCGTTTTTTCTTAAAAATAGTCGGGTTTCCTGCAAAAAACATTTAGTAAAAAATGACCAACCATTCGATAAATACCTTGCCCCACCCCACACATTTTGGCTAGTAACGCCTATGATTAACAGTTGCATTACCTTGAATAAAGAAAAACACTCCTTACTGATGTGTGTGTTTCTGTCTCCAAAATGTGTGTGTTTCTGCTCTCTTACTTATTTGAAAAATGTGTGTGTTTCTGCTCTCTTACTTCTTTGAAAAATGTAGCAAATTGTCAAGGTTCAACAAAAGTTCTGGCCATTTTATTTTGTTCTAGTGCACTTTTTGATACCGGCGTTACTGCTGTCTGCTGCTATTTACGACTCAGCGCTGAGTTGGGGACGTGATTTGCCTGCCGCTGCCATCACGAGGTGAGATCTTTCCATACTTGATTTATTTTGGTTAGTCGTGGTTTGGGTGGAAGGGTGACTGATAGACTTGCGTCACTGGAGAACAGCCCTCTTAATCTTTCTTTATCTTCTCATTATTATGATGTATTTGGGAATTATGATAATAATCTTCTTGCAACACTTCCATCTTCGTCATATGTTTCTGCCCATGAAATAAATAGTCGTACGGCAAGCTTACTAAGACTGGGATTTGTGAACGTTCAAGGATTATTAAGTGCTTTTCATCAAGTTTCGAGTATTTTACTTACAAGTCTTGGATTGTGTGAAACATTTTTAAATGAATCAGCAAAGCAAAGTTTAAAAATTCCAGGTTATAATTTCGTTAATAAAAATAGATTGATCCATGGGAAAGGTGGTTTACGTATATTTTTGAAAGATAATATACCTTTTAAATGATTACTTCAAGCAGAAAGTTTTCATATTGAAAAAGTTTGCGAAATTTTAGCGGTTGAGTGTCAACTTCAGAATAAAAAAGTTCAAGTATGTGTTGTGTATAAGCCACCTTCAGCTCCAATCCCCCTTTTTTTGCAAATCTGGAATTGATGCTGAAAACCCTTGGGAATATTGAAATTATTGTAATGGGTGATTTTAATGTTAATCTTTTGGATTGTAATATTAATATCACACAGCAGAATTCCTTAGGTTGATGGCTTCTAAAACCCTCCTCCCGGCATGCATGATTCCGACCAGAGTAACTCCTACCAGTGCTACTCTTATTGATAATCTGTTTTTGACTACAGAAGTTATTTCCTCAGAGGTTGTTGTCACTGATTTTTCCGACCATTTCCTTCTTGTATGTGATGTTAATTATCGTATCAGTAAAAATAAATCTAAAGCTAAAACTCGTCGGTTAATTAATAAAAAAAATCTAGAATGTCTAAACACAAAACTGAAATCGGTTGACTGGTCAATTGTGCTTGAGAAAGAGGAGTGAATGCGGCTACCGATTGTTTTTTGAATGAATTTAATGTAGCACTAAACGAAACTTGCCCAATTGTAAAATCTTCAAAAGGCAAATATGCCAGACCGCTTCAACCTTGGATAACACCATCCCTTTTGATATCGGTAAGACAGAAAAATAATTTGTACAGGTCGTTCTTGTCGTGTCCGAGTGAGGAAAGGAAGCTCGAGTTTATGAATTATAAAAAGATGCTGATGAAAATAATTCGTAATGCGAAGAAGAAATATTATCTTGATGCTTTTACGGAAGCTGGTAATTCTCCTAAGAAAACATGGGACCTTATTAATTCTTGCCTGAACCGATCGCAAACAACAACAGCACCATCTGAGTTGCGAGATTTAAATGGACATGTAATAAATAATGAAAAGGATATTGCTGATCGTTTGAATTCGCATTTTACTTGCATTGGTAAGTCTGTAGCAGATAAGCTGCAACACGATCAGAACAATGTGGAATGTGATTATCAGTCGTATTTGAAACCTTCTTCAGACAAGTCTATATTTATGAGACCGGTGACGGAAGAAGAGCTTTCTAATATTTCTAAACTGTTAAAGAATGGACATTCGCCAGGACTTGATGAATCTTCAACAATTATTGTTAAGGAAGTACTGCCTAGTATCAGTAAAATAATGTGTCATATAATAAACCTTTCTTTTAAGGCTGGTACGTTTCCCGATTCATCTAAGAAAGCGAAGGTAATTTCTCTTTATAAAAGTGGTGATCGAGCAAATTGCACGAACTATAGACCAATTTCTATCTTGTCGGGTTTTTCCAAATTAATTGAAAGATGCATTTACAACCGAGTATATAATTTCCTTGATTCTCATGATTTTTTTTTCTAAGACACAATTTGGATTCAGGAAGCAACACAGCACCCAAGATGCCATCCTAGCAATGGTTCAACGTATACATGAATGTTTGGATAAAAAGCTTATACCAGCGACTATATTTTTGGATTTGGAAAAAGCATTCGATACAATTTTTCATGAAATTTTACTCCATAAGTTAAATCGTTGTGGAATAAGAGGTCGAGCTCTTGATTTATTTTCATCATATTTAAAACACCGGTCTCAACTCACAATTATTAACGATACTTCATTCGAAATTCTCAATTTATCGGATGTGGGTGTCCCTCAGGGGTCTATTCTAGGCCCTCTACTGTTCATAATTTATATCAACGACCTCCCAGCAGCTACAACAAATCTTAGTCTAAACATTCTTTTTGCGGATGATACTGGTTCGACACTAGCTGGAGAATCGGAAAATTAATTGCAAGCTAAATTACAATTAGTGTTTTCACAATTGATGTTGTGGCTTAAAGCTAACCGGCTATCATTGAATGCGGCAAAGACTAATTTTATTATTTATAGTAGGATTGGAAATAAGGCACCAACACTAACATCTATTAAGGACTTTCATACAGATATTGTAATACATAGCATGAGTTCAGTTCGTTACCTTGGAATTCATATTGATGAACATTTATCATATAATGAACATTCCAACAGGCTAAGAATTAAATTGGCTCAGGGTGTGGGAGTAATGAATAGGCTCAAGAATTTTTTTCCTTATGAAATTCTTCGGCTAATTTATTTTGCTCTTGTTCATTCGCATCTCACTTATTGCCCTTTAATATATCTGGCTACATTTAAAACTCATCTTAAACTATTACAGATTTTACAAAACCGTGCTTTAAAGATTTTGCGAACTTTTTTACCATCACCGTCATCAATTCCTGGGGTAAGTCAAACAGAAACCATGTATATTCTGATCAATATTTTGCCCGTTTCTGAACTATTTAACTTTGCGTCATTCCTATTTAAAACAAAGTATGACCGTTGCCAGCTTCCATCATATTTCCATTCAAATGATTTCTTTCCTTGCCCACTAAAGCACCAGTACGATAACCGTCATAAATGGAAGATCCGAAGTCAAAGGGTAGCTTCAGAGAGGTCTCGTTTTTCTCCATCTTATTCAGTTTTGAATTCATGGCAAATTTTATTTCCTAAAATTGATTCTACAAAATCCCTTGAAAGTATAAACAAACAGCTGTCTCAAATTCTCATTAACAAGTTTAAGAATGGATAATTAACAGTTAGAGATTGGTTGTTTTTCATGTTTATTTATGTGTTTTCCTCAAGTGATACTGGTTTTCAGTCACCCTTCCTTCATTTTCCTTCATTTTTGTTGTTTTTTTTGTTTGGAATGATTTCGCTTCGTGCTGGCGTTGTCAGGCGGTGATCTTTCTACTCAGCGTTGGGTCGATTTCGTTTTATTGATTTTCTTTTATGGAAGGGTCTGAACCATTCGATGTTTTTCTTCTCTCCGGTTCAAACCCTGAAATAATTGTAAGTGCAGAGTATAGTATTGTTAATGTTTATGTATTATATAAAGTAAGAATAAAAAAATCTTGAACCTTGAACCTTGAACCTACTAGAAAATCTCCTCCCTCGACGCTAAGCTTGGATACGGAGGCCATCTTAACAATTTTCCCGCACTTTGACCTACAGAGTATCAAGTAAAGTTTGAATAAAATATGCCAGATCCTTTGAGAGTTCTCGTACCTGATAGATGGACTGGACTGCATGAAGTGATACGTATACCATAATTTAAGTTTTGGAATCCTGAAAAACAAATTGACCTCAAGAGAGACCCATGTGAAGGAACGTTGACCACGTTATTGTTGTATATTTAAACCCTCCCGTTCTTGTTTCTTGTCAAGAAAGGAAGTAAGGGACTACTATGCCCAGGATATAACTATCTTGGTCCTGGTAGTGTCTCCTAGAAGGAAGAGGGACGGGGTGAATTGCAAGGGGCTACTATTCCCAGGATATAACTATCTTTGACCTGGCAAGGGCTTTTACGCAAAGATAAGAAGGTCATCAGCTGACATGATGGTCATCAGGTGAGATCAGTGGCGAATGCTTTTTTGAGATGTTACGATTTGGCGTGTAGCGATTCGTTGAATCAAAGGAATGCTAAGTCCCCAGCCAACAGAATACATGAACAGAGGGTTGTCCCAGTCAGCATACTGGTTGTCTAGTCTTATGTTAAGAGACAGCCCCAAGTTTGAGCTTGTCAGAATGACCTATTTCTAGTCGTATAGTTAAGAAGGGTTTTGGTAGTCTTCTGTAGACGTCTGTTTTGAGCTTATCAGTAACAACAGTAGTGCAATCTTCAGTCTGGTCGTTACACTCCATACAAACCGTTTTTTCTCCAACCTTACCTTGCAAGAGTTTTTTTTTTAGGCATTAACCTGTTTTATGTTAAAATACAAAGACTCTTGTCCTAAACCAGATAGCATTGAAACTTTGCACCGCAGGCGAATATCATCCTAATTTCTTCTAAAGGCCACAATTTTGGCCGTAATATGAAAACCACGATTTGGTAACTTGCATTAATGTCATTTTGACAAACTCAAAACATACAACTCTCTACGTAGCCGTACGAGTAGGAAGCAATAAATTTGCAGGCCAAATTCACGATTACTTAACTGCCTTATCTGGCAAGCTGAAAGCTGATTGCACCATTTTTTTTTACTTTAAATTTAGAACAAACCTTTTTCGTGTCTACTCTTTCTGGATGACCACTACCCTTTTTCGAAAATGGTCGAGTGGAAGCAATGCCATGTAGTACCATGTACCCTTTTTCGGCAAAGTATCCCACTACGTCTGGGAGTTACAGGGGTGACAGACAGATGGACAGATCTATGATATCGTGGGCAGCGCTAACTTCCGTTTGGAACTAAAAAAATCCAACACAGAATTTCGCGTGCGGTGGATTTCAGAATAGCCTATTTCCTACTTAATGGAGGTGCGCGTCACTTAAGTGAGGTTTTAGGCTTGGGATTTGAGCATCATTTAAAGCTAGAATCTTTATGGGAAATGGTTGAATTTAACAGAAAAAAAGGCATATTTAAAAAATTACCGTGCGGTTGATTTCATAATAGCCTATTTTCTACTTGATGGAAGGGCGCGTCACTTAAGTGATGTTTTAGGCTTGGGATTTGAGCATCATTTAAAGCTAGAATCTGTATGGGAAATGGTTGAATTTTAACAGAAAAAAGGTATATTTAAAAAATTACCGTGCGGTTGATTTCATAATAGCCTATTTTCTACTTGATGGAAGGGCGCGTTAGTTACGTGAGGTTTTATGCTTCGGGTTTGAGTACCATTTAAAACTAGAATTTGTATGGGAAGTGGTTGAATTTTACCAGAAAAGAGGCGGATTTAAAAAATTCGCGTGCGCTGGATGTCAGAATCGCTTATTTTCTACTTGATAGAAGGGCCCGTCGTTTAAGTGAAGTTTTGGGCTTGGGATTGGAATAAGATTTAAAGATAGAATTTGTACGGGAAGTCGTTGAGTTTACCAGACGAAGGCGGATTAAAAAAATTTGCGTGTGGTGGATTTCATAATAGCCTATTTCCTACTTGATGGAAGGGCGCGTCACATAAGTGAGGCTTTAGGCTTGGGACTTAGAGTAGCATTTAAAGCTAGAATCTGCATTGGAAGTGGTTAAATTTTACCAGAAAAAAAGGCGGATTTAAAAAATTACCGTTCGTCGGATTTCATAATAGCCTATTTTCTATTTGATGGAAGGGCGCGTAATATAAGTAAGGTTTAATGCTTCAGGTTTGAGTACCCTTTAAGTCTAGAATTTGTATGGGAAGTGGTTGAATTTTACCAGAAAAGAGGCGGATTTAAAAAATTACCGTGCGGTGGATTTCACAATATTTTCCTATTTTCTACTTGACCGAAGGGCGCGTCATTTATGTGAGGTTTTAGGCTTGAGATTTGAGTGCCATTCAAAGCCAGAATTTGTATGGGAAGTGGTTTATTTCACCAGAAAAAAAGGTGGATTTAAAAAATTTCCCTGCGGTTTCTGGTTTCTTCTTGGATACATTCATTAGAAGCTGCTAACCTGGGCTTCGCTCTCTCCATCGAAAGCTGAAATGAATAGTATACTGGAATTCATGTTATGTTTTTGTTCCGTGTTTCATTCCTATAATATTTAAATACTGTTTGAGCCCAAGCTGACTTTGAAACATATATTCAAACAATGTTTACAACGGATATACGTCAGCTACGATTCTACACCAGCGATATTTCGGCCCTTCTTGGCAAGGGTAGTAGGTTCGTCTCCTTGGCAGGGGCAATCTTCTGGGTCAACGTCGGGGAAGAAAACATACTTGTCCTGGTTTGTTTCCTATTGACAGGTTTGTTTCCTTCCCTGACATTGACCCAGAAGATTGACAGCCTGACGAGGATCCTTGCCAAGAAGGGCGGAAATATCGCTGATGTAGAATCTTAGATGACGTATATCCGTTGTAAACATTGTTTAAATATACCTACAATAGTTGCGTTTTTGCAGATACCATCGTATTGGATACCACGGTCTAAAGTCCTTTTTGCAGTTATCGTGGTATCTGATGCCATGGTCAAAAGGCGTGTTTGCAGTTACCGTGGTATCTGGCCAATTATCGTGGTGCCTGAAATTCAGGGGGCGCTTCATTTAGGTGAGGTTTTAGGCTTCGGGTTTTAGTACCATCTAAAGCTAGAATTTGTATGGGAAGTGGTTGAATTTTACCAGAAAAGAGGTGGATTTAAAAAATTCGCGCGCGGTGGATTTCCTAATAGCGTATTTCCTACTTGATGGAAGGGCGCGTCACATAAGTGAGGTTTTAGGCTTGGGAGTTAGAGTACCATTTAAAGCTAGAATCTACATTGGAAGTGGTTAAATTTTACCAGAAAAAAAGGCGGATTTAAAAAATTACCGTTCGGTGGATATCATAATAGCCTATTTTCTATTTGATGGAAGGGCACGTAATTTAAGTGAGGTTTAATGCTTCAGGTTTGAGTACCCTTTTAAAGTTCAATGGGCACATCAAACTACCCCAAACCCACTCTGTCACAACCTAGGAACAATGCTTAACCCCTAGATCAGCAGCTTTTTCAACAGTTTCCTCTCTGTGATATTTCAAAGCGTAATTTTTTGGGCCAGTACATTCTCAATTTACTAGCTTGGACAAAGATAGAAGTGATGTTTCTTATAATACTTAGTAGATCTTTATTTTATCCATAAATCAGCTTGTATAATTCAGATTTGAATAGGTTATTTGTTTTTTAATGATTTTTGGAGCTATGTTATTTTTTATAAGCTAATTGCATATTCTGGTACATTTTAGAAAAAAGCAAGCTAATCAAGCTCACAACACTATTCCACAAAGAAAAACTTTTAATAGGCACTTTAAGCCATGGAACTTCTGATGAAACACTAGAACAATCAGGTAAACTGCATCTGCGGCTTGACTTTGGTGACATCTCAAATATATCCTTTTCGATCAAGCATTGCTGGGAGTTTTTGAATTTCCTGCCACGATATCCCAGCTCCTAAGATTTGGATCACCGAAATGCCAGAGAGGTTAAGACAAGGGATAGCAAGAAAACGGCCGATTTTCGTAGCGCCTTCTAAAGAAAGTCGGAAATGTTTATTTGTGAAGCATTTAATACAAAGTAAAGCATTAGAAGTGTCCATTGTGCTTTAAAGCTAGAATTTGTATGGGAAGGGGTTGAATTTTACCAGAAAAGAGGCGGGTTTAAAAAATTACAGTGCGCTGGATTTCATAATATTTTCCTATTTTCTACTTGATGGAAGGGCGCTTCATTTAGGTGAGGTTTTAGGCTTCGGGTTTTAGTACCATCTAAAGCTAGAATTTGTATGGGAAGTGGTTGATATTTACCAGAAAAGAGGCGGATTTAAAAAATTCGCGCGCGGTGGATTTCATGATATTTTCCTATTTTCTACTTGATTGAAGGCGCTTCACTTAGGTGAGGTTTCAGGCTTCGGGTTTTAGTACCATCTAAAGCTAGAATTTGTATGGGAAGTGGTTGAATTTTTCAAGAAAAAAGGCGGATTTAAAAAAATGGCGTGCGTTTGATTTCAGAATAGTCTATTTTCTACTTGACGGAAGGGCGCGTCATTTAAGTGAGGTTTTAGGCTTGGAGTACCATTCAAAGCTAGAATTTGTATGGAAGTGGTTTATTTTACCAGAAAAAAGGTGGATTTAAAAAAATTTCCTGCGGTTTCTGGTTTCTTCTTGGATACATTCATTAGAAGCTGCTACCCTGGGCTTTGCTCTCCATCGAAAGCTGAAATGAATAGTATACTGGAATTCATGTTATGTTTTTGTTTCTTTTTCCATTCCTATAATAGTTAAATACTCTTTGAGCCCAAGCTGACTTTGAAACATATATTCAAACAATGTTTACAACGGATATACTTCAGCTACGATTCTTCATCAACGATATTTTGGCCCTTCTTGGCAAGGGTCCTCGTCTTGCTGTCGATCTTCTGGATCAATGTCGGGGAAGTAAACATACCTGTCCTGGTTTGTTTCCTGTTGACAGGTTTGACTCCTTCCCTGACGTTGACCCAGAAGATTGACAGCCTGACGAGGATCCTTGCCAAGAAGGGCCGAAATATCGCTGATGAAGAATCTTAGCTGACGTATATCCGTTGTAAACATTGTTTGAATATACCTATAATAATTACGTTTTTGCAGATACCATGGTATCAGATACCACGGTCTAAAGTCCTTTTTGCAGTTATTGTGGTATCTGATACCACGGTCTAAAGGCGTGTTTGCAGTTACAGTGGTATCTGGCCAGTTATCGTGGTATCTGAAATTCAGATACCATGGTCCGACCGTGGTAACTAATCGTGGTATCTGAAAAGTCATCTTACTTTTATCATTTTTTGTTAAATTGGTGGGAAAGAAGTTTGGCACTTAGTGACTGAATATCAGGGTTTTGTTTTGGATGACTTCGAAGAGCGCAATTTTGGCAATTGTCGTTTTTGCAGAGCAACCGCAACATATCATACACCGCGATAACTGCAAAAATGACTAATTGCAGATCCAGTTACCGTGGTAATTTCTTGAAAGTCGTAATATCTTTTGCCTGTGATGCTGTGTTTTCTTGTCTATTGTTTCCAATCGATATAGTTGCCAACCATTAGCAAGTTGTATGTTTCGGACTTCACCCCCAATGTCCAAGCACTCAGAACTGCCCTTGTGTCAGACAAGAGTCTTAGCACTGGAGTTGTTGATTAGACAGATGACCGTATCCAAAATAGCGACATTGATATTATTTCGCCGTATCGACAACGACCAGTTAGTTAGATAACCAGTATGGTCACAGGAAAATGAATACCCCTTAATACTGACTGTGCAAAAGAAAAAGAAGAAAACAAAAACGAAAGTTCCTGAAGAATGTGTTGGCTTTCTTTTAAAAGAATTGTAGAGCAGACTCAAGGAAGTTCAGACCAGAATAGAAATAAAAAAACACATTAGAACAAGGGTGTAATGTCAGTAGTCAAAACGCACTATTAGTAAAAAACGGAAATTAGGACAAATCAAAGCTGTAAAAAAATTTGAGAGCCCTCATGATTGGAAATTTGTGTTTTTCTGATTGTGTGTTGGTGATATGGTTTTGAGTATTGTTTCTGGTTAGCTGTTTGGAAAGTATGTAGCAACTTTTTCTCCTCTCTTTCCTCTTATTGTTATATATTCTGTCGATCTGCTGCCCCTGTGATGCTAGTGTTTGGTTATAAAGAATAATGATTCATCATAAAAGGAAATCAATAAACATATTTACCCCTTCAGTTTCGTAGAATCAAATTGTCCCCTTCGTTCCAAAAAACGGTAAAATACCACGTTGTCAACAGTATTGACGCAATAACTGTACAACTATGGTGCGCAAAGGGGCAGGAATAAAAGGAACATGTTCATCGCCAAATGCGCTGATATCAAGAATAAACTGTTGATACTGTGGTGGCCGGTACACTCGTGAACAGGGGGGGGGGGGAAGGGGACGTGAAAGTATTACCAAACCGAAAAGGGGGTTTGGTTTCTGCAAAAAGTAAAGAAAAAAGTAGTCTTGGGATCCCAAAACGTAACTGGATGGATACCTATGACATCGCTAAGGTTGTCGGCTGTCCGTCCGTCTGTTAGCAGGATAACTCTCGAAAGGTTGAGATATTTTATTCAAATTAGGCACGATGACTCTTTGAGTCAAACTACAGGTCAAGTTCGAAGATGAACTCTGTAGCCCTATACTTAGGGGTGGGAGAGGGGTTTCGAATTATGGGAGACAAACAAATATTTTTGAAAGCTAATGAGATAGTCGATTTGGGCGTAAGGAAACATGCTGAATCTCAATATCAACCGAAATCCAGCATTTTAGAAAAAATAAGAGTTGTATCTGAAGTTGATTAGTTGTTCGATTCAGGGTTAGGAACACATACTGAATCTAAATATAAAAATTATTTTCAGGTTGAACAAGTAGTTCCGGAAAATTAGCATCATGCTTTAACATAGTCGATACAGAGTGAGGAGACATGCTGTTGCAACTTTTGAACATAGGAAACCTACTCATGTCGTGATAAACAAAAAGTGTATACGATCAGCTTAGTTATCTATAAAGTCCAAACCGGCATGTGCTGGGTCGAAAAGTCAGAAAGCGTCCGACAACTATCTGGTAACAGTTTATAAGGAATTTTGACCGAATTTTGACCATTGACCAGTCCCTACCCTACCCCTTTATTCACGCATGCGAAAGCTCTGCGCATGGGTGACGTCACTTTGTTTAATCAATGCACCCAGGGGGGGGGGGGGGGGTCGACTTCGGTCGCGCGTATACGCGCAAAGTTAATTGGGTTTAATAGAAGACTGTTTAAACACAGCGTACGTACTATTCGGGTATTGGATTCACTGTCAAATTACAGGCCAAGTCCGTAGATGTGTCCGTTTAGCCCTATATTTAGAGGCAGAGGAGGGGGTTTCGAATTAAGGGTAGAAACAAATATCTTGTATAAGCTCAGGAGATTTCTTCAAGGGGTAAGGAGGCTCACTGAACCCATATCTGAACTTGGCTCCATCATTTGATTAGTTGTTTGGCCGTAAGCAAAAACTTCAAAACGGTAATATTTTTTTTGTACATATTCAAGTGGTTGATCATAGATAAATGGCAAAAATGTTAAAGGGACCTGGCAAAGATTCGGAAATGTACAAGATTTGATTGTCTGGATCAAGAAGTCTGATAAGAATTCGATTTTGGGATCCCATCGAAATCCTTGGTCTTATTATGTTTGAAAGGTTACAATAAGCTTAGAAGTAGTAAAGTAAGAAATTAAAAGTTACAAATGGAAGAGTACGTTCAACACTTGTGTTAATAAGACGGGGGGGGGGGGGTGGATTTTCATACACAAAAATTTAAAAAAATAGGTTTGAGTTGGTTACTGAACTAGAGAATGTTCTGTATCTGGACTCTACTTTTTTTTTGACGATCAGTACAGCTTAAGACAAAACACTGCTATAGAATACATCCTTGTTCGTGAGTTGGTTGAGAGTTCATGTGGTATATAGTGCATAAAAAGGCAAAAACAAAGACTTCGTGCTAGTTTACATACAGGAACATACTTTCCGACAACAAATGATGTTTTTGCCTAAAATAGTAATCAGTGTGTAGTGACGTATTATTAAGGAAAAATGTAGTAGCCACTTTCTGAAGTCCTTTACATTGTTTTCCAACCTTACAGACAGAGAAAACGGAAAATCGATACCCCCGGAAAATATCTGATTGACGGAAAACTAGAAGGATTTGGCATCATGTAGTTTGCCGCGCACAGGCTGCAAATGCAAATCCCCGATAGCAAGCGGAGCTCATCAACACTAAATTTCAATTCCACCAAGGTACATTTTTCCAAATTCCGATTATCTCCGAATTTTGGCTGAACTGTTCCTTCAGCCCAAGCTGACTGGGAATCACTTATAAGAACAAAAAGACTCACAATTGGATAAATCAACTAGGATTTTCTTCAGCGAAATTTAGCATTTTCTGGTAGACTATTCTATAGAAGAAAATGCAAATCAGTTTTCCAATCATCATTCTCAAAGTTTCCCTTTTATTTACTGGGTTCCGGCATTCTTCCGGATTCTGCCTGATCCGAATACCTAAGCGCAAGATTGAACTTTCTTGTATTCTTAACACCCTAAAGACCTCTGCCTGATTTTAACACTTGCACTTTTTTTTTCGTCAGCTCACTCTTCAGAAAAAAAATTCTGAATTATTTTGTTTTTTGCTAGAAACCGACGGGCCTGGAGCCAAAAGTCGTGGCTAATTTGTGGATTCAGAGCCTACACTGTCAAAGGTTTCATAACAGATAGCGTATAACATTTTCAAGAATAACATCTTTTCACTTCGAAATAAAGTGTTATGAGCAATTAAGTTGACACTATTTCGTGTCGTGCCTAGATCAGATAAAATCCCAAAATGTTATCTGTTGAAACCCCGCATTCTTCTGTTGTCGTTATGTAACTTCTGACAGTGTAGTATTTTTACATACTGAAGGTGTTGTTGCAGATCTAGGCACTTTATTTCTAAGTGAAAAGGTGTTATTCTTGAAAGTGTTATGCGCAATATGTTATGAAACTTCTGAGAGTGTAGTTTCTTGTCAACCATAATAGGGGAGAGACAGCTAAGACGGACCGGACCGGCAGATAAAACGGACCTTTCCATTTTAAAATTCAAAGATTGGTAGTAATGCGATCTAGTGGTGACAGTCAGGTACAGCCATCTAGCCTTCAGATCTGCCGAAAAAAACAAGAAGATTGGCTGTATGCGCGTCTGATAAGGATGGGCCAGGGAGGGTTAAGCAGCGTTTACAAGTACAGGAAAACTTGAACAGAATCCGGTCTTGGTGACAAGATTATGTTTACACGCAGAGGGAAAAAAATTAATTCTTCAAACCAGAAAATCTGAGATATATAAATTCACTATCCATTAAAAAAATATTTTTAGAGCATTTATGACATCAGTAGGCTACTGATGATTGCTGCTCTCAAAAGCTAGCTAGCCTTTTTTTTGTACTTTTTACCAGCGCCGCCGTGAAGATTCCTTTCAAGTGGGCCGGAATTCGTTTCATCATGAAAGGATTCCCGTCCCGCTAGACTTTTTTTCTACTCGTCTTCACGAACGGAATCCTTTCGAGTCGACCAGAATTCCTTTCTACTCGACGGGATTTCTTGTCCGTGTAAACGCTACATTAGAGATATTATAAAAGGGAGTGTCAGGAATGTGTGGCGGAGATTTGAGATAGCCGGGTTGGGTTCGGGAGGGTCAGTTCACATACCCTATCTTATTAAGCTGCCTGGTTGTAGTAAGGTGCAGGATAGAATACTATCCTGCGCGCTTGCGGAGGCAGGCAGTGCAAACCAGTTGTTTCTCACTATTCTGGTTTAGGAGGAAAGGAAGTTTGGCGAGAGTACCGTACCGTTTGATTTGGAGGATAATGGGTTTTGGGGCATTAAAAAAAAAAAGAAAAAAAAGAGGGAATAAATTAAACTACAGCAGGTCAGTTTGTTTTCTTGATAGCCCACCGGGACATTCTCGGAGGGTTAGTTCACATACCCCATCTTATTAAGCTGCCTGGTTGTAGTAAGGTGCAGGATAGAATACTATCGAGCGCCCTCCCGTCTGGAGGAACGGCAAAAGGCATGACTTCATACACTTCGTGTTGACTTTTCTGGCTTCACCGTGTTGAAAAGAGCCACTGTGGACATTACTGTTTTTATTTTAATCATTTATATGTAATTAAATCACTGGATCTGATTACCATAATGATAGTCCGTCTTGCCCCCTCTGGTGGTCCATCTTGCCACCCCCTTCGGATAAGACAGACCTTTTGACCAACCTATCAAAACCTGTTTTATCTCAGAAAAGGTTGGGAGAGAAATAGTAAAACAAAATAGCAAGGAAGCAGGGATGGTTAAGCTATCCGACGGAGTAAAGTTCGTTCCGATGTTCCAGAAACATAAAAGACAGCAACTAAAAAACCTTTACTGGGTCCATCTTACCTGTCTTTCCCCTAGTAAGTAATTAACTTTTTTGTAACCCACCATTTTAAAAAGCGGTGTAAGTGAAATAAAATTTTCGTCCTAGAAGCAGTGGATATATTTATGGTGAAGCTTAATAGAGGAGTTAAAGTAGGTTATTTCGGCAAGGGAAATTTTTTTACCACTTGGAGTGAGGAGGAGGTATTTAGGGAGGGTGAGGTAGAATGTTGGTCCCTATTTTGTCCGATGTGTGGAGATAAAAAGGAGGATGTACTGCATTTTCTGTGTTTTTGAGTTAAAAGAGTTGAGGCAGAAAATTTATACGGGGAATTTTGAAAGGGAGGAATGGGTGGAGACTATTTTGAAGGATAAAAGTTTTGTGGAATAAAGAATTTGGGAAGGTTGTTAGTTTGGGCATGGTACATAGAAAACATTTTTTTGTAAGGTGAGTTAGGAAGAAAGGGGGGTGTATTGGATTATATTATTTGAAATTTATTTGTTGGATTGATTTCAATTTTTTTTTTCATTGAAGATAGTTTTTCTTTTTTGTATTTGTATTAACCATGGCCCTTTAAGGATCTTCACGCTTGTGTTGTAACATGAAAAAAAAAACTTCGCCTTGTAAGCCTTATCCTCCTGTTCCGCTCAACTTGAAAATCAAGTTGTATGCCCACGTATGCGCAGATTATCCACACGGAGCCTGGAGCCTGACAATGAACCCTAAGAGGACCTAACCTTTGATGACTTTAGGGACACCGAACATCCTGAAATGTGGTATTTCAGATCGCCTCAACCGGTTTTGTGCAAATTCAGTATAATATCTGTTGCTCTGTCTGTTGGACCAGTGTAGATTTCTCGATTTAGTTTTGAGCCTACCAGGATTGCTGCAATTATTTCAGATAAGGTAAAAGCTTGTAGTTGTCAAAATGCAGTTAGCTGTTCCATTCAAAGAGCTCATTCAGTTTCAATTTTATTACAAATATCTCTCCTTATCCGTTTCTCTCTTTCTTCCTTGACAGTCACGTGACGGAAACGCACGCTGTGATTGGTCATGTATAACTTACACAGAATAGGACCCGTTCCTATTAGTTTTTGGGATCCCAAAACGTAAGTGGAGGGATACCTTTGACTTCACAAAAGTTGTCCGTCTGTCCGTCCGTCCGTCTGTCCGTCTGTAAGCACTATAACTCTCAAAGGGAAATGGGATATTTTGATGAAACTTGGTGTGAGGATTGTTTGGGTCAAGTGTAAGGTCAAGTTCGTAAATTGGTCTGTAGCCCTACATTTAGGGGTGGGGGACGGGGTTTAATTTAAGGGGCAAATGAAATATTTTTAAACATATAATTTTATAGTCGATTATGGGTAAAAAGACATGCTGAACACGATGGTGAAAAACCATTTTGTCATCGGACAAGTATTTCGTCCGGAATCTGGCCAAAACCGGAAAGTTTGTTAAAAGTAAAAGTTTTATTTGAAGTTGATTAGATGTTCGATTTAGGGATAAGAAGACATGTTGAACATGATGATGAAACACATTTGTTCGCCGGACAAGTAGTTAGCCCGAAATCCGGCCAAAACCGGAAAGTCTGTTAAAAGTAAAAGTTTTATTTGAAGTTGATTAGATGTTCGATTTAGGGATAAGAAGACGTGTTGAACACGACGGTGAAAACCATTTTCTCTCCGGCCAAGTAGTACTTGCCCGGAATTCGGCCAAAACCGGAAAGTTTTTTCAAAGTAAAAGTTTTGTTTTAAGTTGATTAGATGTTCGATTAAGGGGTAAGAAGACATGCTGAACCCTTATGGGAGCAGTATTTTCTACCAGGACAACTTGTTCGGCCGGAATCAGGCCAAACCGGAAAATTTGTTAAAAGCAAAAGTTTTATTTGAAGTTGATTAGATGACAGATTTAGGGGTAAGAAAACACGCTGAATCTGTATCTGACAATCTTTTTTTTTACCTGGACATATAGTTCGTTTGGAATCCGGTTGAAACCGGTTTTTTTTTTATAAATTGAACTTTTACTTGAAGTTGATTAGATGTTCTTTATACGGATAAGGTGATACGCTGAATTCGTTTCTGACCTTTTTTTTTCTGGACAGGTATGGTAGTTCGTTCGCAATTGTCTGGATCAAATATTAGATTTTTACGATCCCATCGAAACCTTTGGTCTTGTTGCTACAGCAAGCCTGGCGGGATGAAATTTTTACCACAGATATCCGCGGATAGCAAGTATAAATCAGGAATTCTGCGCCTTAAACGTAAGCTTGAACGGTTCTTTAGGGTTTTCAGTGTTAATAAATATCTATCTATCTATTATTTGACATTGGGACAAAAAATGCGAGGTGTCCTTGAAGCGGTGTCCTTGGAACTTCGAAAGAGTTGAGGATCCGAACCTGGACATTTGAGCAAGAAATTGCATTAAAGTATAAAGTCGCGGTTTACTGCATGCAAAATTGGTGGAATCCATGAATTATCATGGTAGGAAGCATCACGAAATAACTGAACTTTATATCCCTTTTATCCCTTTATATCCCTTTCAGTTAAAGATCCTGCCCTGGCAATTCAGCAGAAATTTGATAATTTTGTAGCTAAAGCTAATATTCTGACTCTGAAGAATCTGTTTCCGTTTTTCGCTAAAAAGCTAATAGTTAAGTAAGTACAGTGCTTTGTTTAATGTACGTCAATTGTTATTTATTGTCATGAAAGTTATTTGTAACAGTGTTTTTTATTTTTTTATTTTAGTACTCCTCATTATATATTCTTTGAGGGAAATAAATAAATGAATGAATGAATACTTTTAAATTTCTGAACTTTAATAAATAACTACGGAATCTAGACGATGGAAGTAAAAACAGATTGAATGGAACTTACATCGTTGGTTTTACACGATCCGTCTTGACCAGAGAACCTTTAGATACTACAGGTACACTAAATTTTAACGAACCAGATTAAGAACATGTAGAGCGTAGATTTAGTATAATCGTGCCTTAATCGAATTTGCCTCAGACATCTTGCAATATTCAGACTACTCTTGTCTATGTCATGTATTAAATTTAAACGAATTTATTAGACAGATACGGTGAGAAATCAAGAGTACTTGACATGGTAATTCTGAATATCCTGCTACAGTAAGCCGTACTTCTCTCAATGTTGTCAGTTTCTTAGTTGTAAAAAGATCAGCCTACTTTGTCACGAAGGTGAAACTACATAATTTAAGGTTTAAGAAAGTATATGATTTAAGATGCCTGGGGAGTACAAATTAGTATAAATAACGTTCAGTGAGGAAGTTTAATGTTACAATAGGTATAGCTTTGCTGAGAGGAGACGGAGACATAGCCACACGTATTGGTTCACTCCATTCTGAGCGAGAAGATGCTACGCGGGTGAGAAAAAACCATGCAAAGCTTGAAATATAGGGATCAACTAAAACCAGGAAGGGAAGGGAACGCGAGAAAAGCAGGAAGGCACACTAAAACCAGGAAGGGCATACTAAAACGAGGAAGGGCATACTAAAACCAGGAACGCTGTCGTCCGAATTCAGAATTGGAAAGCCGCACCCTTCTCTTCCTCTGTTTAGTATTCTTCGAGGGGTCGGCAACTTCTCAAATACAAAGTTCACCATCCCTTCCTCGTTTTAGTATCCTGGCAGGGGTAGGCGTCAAGATCAGTGAGGGGTTGGCAAATATCAACATTATAATTCACCTTTTCATTTTTAGTTCTGACGGTAGGCGACTAATTCCCCGAGTCCATTGAGGGGTCGGCAACTTTTCAAACCCGAAGTTCACCATCCTTCCTCGTTTTAGCATCATGCAAGGGGTAGGCATTAAGATCAGTGAGGGGTCGGCAAATATCAAAATTGTAATTCACCTAATAATTTCTAGTTCTAACGGTAGGCGACTAATCCCCGGAGTCCAGCGAGGGGTCGGCAACTAAGATGTCAAGTCCACCACTTCCTTCCTCCTTTTAGTACTAAAACAAGGAAGGACTTTGAGGGGTCGACAACTACGAATTGCGACTAAAATCCCCACAGTCCAGCGAGGGGTCGGCAACTTTTTCAATTCAAAGTTCACCATCCCTTTTTGGTATCCTGATTTGAGTAGGCATTAAGTTCAGTGAGGGGTCTGCAACTGTGAAAATTGTACATCGGTAGGTAGGCAACTAATTCCCCGAGTCCATTGAGGGGTCGGCAACTTTTCAAACCCAAAGTTCACCATCCCATCCTTGTTTTAGTATCGTGACAGGGGTAGGCATTAAGATCAGCGAGGGGTCGGCAAATATCAAAATTGTAATTCACCTTTTCACTTCTTCTTCTTCTGAATGTAGGCGACTAAAATCCCCGGAGAATAGAGTTGGCAACTAAGATAAGTATACCATTTCTTTCCTCGGTTAAGTACCTTGAAAGTACTAAAATGAGGAAGGAAATTACTCTTCTCCGAGGGGTCGACGACTAAAGTCCTCGGAGTCCAGCGAAGGGTCGGCAAATGAGATATTTAAAAATTCACCAATCCTTGGTGAAAGGAAATTATTCTTCTTTGCAACTATCTTTAACTAAGATCATCCGAGTCCGTCGAGGGGTCGGGAACTACACAAATTGTAATTCACCTTTTCATTTCTCGTTTTGACAGTAGGCGACTAAAACCCCCCGAGGAGTTGGCAACTAAGATAAGTATACCATTCCCTTCCTCGTTTTAGTACTTTCAAAGTAATAAAACGAGGAAGGAAATATTTTTGAGGGGTCGGCAACTGCCGATGACGTCAATATGCACGTGTCACGGTGACAGCCGCGAAAATTTGCCGATTTGTTCGAAAACAAATTTTATGGCGTAAAACGGATACGTCAGCTGAATTTTATCGGAGCTACATTTCGGCCCAGTGTTGCCACCCGACCAAAATTAAGCTTACTAGATTCTGGAGATTTTTTTTACTAGATTTAATAAATTTCAATATATTTTAATAACTTGAAAACAAATTTAATCTACTGTTTTTAAGAAAATTTGACCTGTTTAAAAAAAAAAATCCACAGTGTTTCCAACTCTTCTTCGAGTGGTCGGCAACCCCCAACGAGAGCCGGCAAATCAAATATTTAAAATTCACCATTTCGTTCCTAATTTTAGTATCTTGAAGTTACTAAAACTAGAATGGAAATTTTTCTTCTTTGCAACTATCGTTTAACTAAGATCCTCCGAGTCCGTCGAGGGGTCGCGAACTAAACAAATTTTAATTCACCTTTTCGTTTCTCATTCTGACGGTAGGCGACTAGAATCCCCCGAGGAGCTGGCAGCTAAGATAAGTATACCATTACCTTCCTCTTTTAGTACTTTCAAAGTAATAAAAAGAGGAAGGAAATATTTTCGGGGGGTCGGCAACAAAAACCCTGCAAGTCCAGCGAGGGACCGGCAACTTAGATATTTGAAATTCACCATTTCCTCCCTCATTTTAGTACCTCGTAGGTAATAAAACGAGGACGGAAATTGGAGATTATTCTCTTTGAGGGGTCGGCAACTAAGATATTTCAAGTCATATAAGGGGTATCAAACTAACACCCTTATCGTTCTCCGCCTTTTCATTTCTCATTCTCATTCAAGGGGTCGGTAATAACTTTAATATCCTGTGAGGGGTGTGCACCTAAAGTCACCTCTTTCTTAATTTGCTTGATGGGTCGGCAACTCTTCTTCTTTGATGGTTATGCAACTACTGACAGCTCTCTTTTGATTTTAGCGAGGGCTGGCAGCCAATACATTCGATTTACCATACCTTTCTTCGTTTAACTTCGTTTTATTAGCCTTGCCAAGAGACTATATGGACTAGCGTTAGAAATAAAACGCAGTTGAAAAATTCACACAACCTAAACTTGCACGTAGATCATGTCATCATTAAAGGCGCAATGTCTAAGGGCACTGACAATTGTCAGCTGACAGGACAAATAAAACGACATTAAGCGGTCACAGCAGTTAAACAAAAATTCACTTGGCCGACAGGGCCGTGACAATGGTAAGTCGAGTGCGGCTTTAGTATCCCCTAAAAGGTCACTTCCTTTCCAGTAATTTTTCTTCCTAGGATCTCGAGAGATTAAGGGAAGTTAACTTAAGAGGAAAATAAAGAAATCTTGAGAGCTTGGAATTTGTTGGCTCTCCTCCAGTTTCTTGTAATTCCTTATTATCATCTAGTATATTCTCTTATTGATTCTTTATAAACTTTGAACCTCTTCTAATCTCAATTTCTCTTTACAGATCTTCGCCGGCGAAAATATGGGAAGGACACGAAATGCCAGTACCATGACAAATATTTGTAATTAAACCAGCGTAACTTAACACGAGTTATAAAACCTTCCACAGCTTCTGTTCTTCTTCTTTACTGCCTCCTGATAAAGACAGGTAAATCTATTGTAATTGCATGGAGTTTCAATCTTTTGACATTCATGAGAGAACGTTATATGTATTACTAGAACTTGTTTTTAATATTTATTTTTTCATTATGTAAGTTAAGTCACATAATGAAATTCTTTCTCACATCACGGAATTAGTCATTCCACAAAAGATCTTCCATGCAATTTATAATATATTTGCTGCTGTTCCATCGTTGATCATTCGAAGACGTGATGGGTGACGCCTTTTAGTACATCGACCTGCAAATTGTGAATCGTTAGCCAATGTCTCCCGTAACCAATACGATTTTTATGTTGTTTCGTATGAGATCAGACTCGATGAATTCCATTTCTTATAGATAAAAGGTTCTCCTTGCGTGTTACAACTAATAGATTATATGGGAATCTAGTGAATGTACATGTCTTGGTAGTTTCGAGATCCTGAGTATCGACAGCCGATACATAGCATGTCCACACCACCGCTACATGGCAACATAGAACGACAAGTTTAACGTGCAGTCTGAACTTGTGAATATACGAACTAAGGTTTGTAGCTGAGCTTTTAATATCTTATTTAGCAATATGGTCAACTATTTTCAATGATTGCAGAATTAAACCTGAGACAAACTGAGCAATTTGCCTTCGATCCCCGTTTTTACAAACGTTATGTTGACAATGGCTTTACAGCATGGGAAAATCAAAAGTAACGTAAATTTTTGCGCTTGTAGACCTAAAGCTAAAACATTTAGACGTGCTGGTCGAAAACGTACAAGCTAATTTTAGTTGTTCGGTCTACAGGTAACCCACTCACAACGGCAAATATCTTTCTTACGATTCGTACCAACCAGAAAAGTAGGTTTTCATACGAAACCCTCACAGACAACGAACCAAAGCAAAATTCGGGACGGACTTCACGACAACAAATTTCTTTAATTAGTTGGTTGAGAAAAATGATTCGGAGAAGACTGAAGATCCATTCGGCCACCAAACCGGCACTGACAAAAATTCTCTATTGCCGTACGTTAATATCGTCGAATATCAAGTTCCAAACCAAAACCAAAGAGTTATTTATTTGATACCCTGCTACTGTGTGAAGCGCTATATCGGCAGGACAGTCTTGCAACCTGCACCGGACTTCACCAAACTATTAGAGAAGCCGTTGAAATTTCGATAAACCGTTTAGATCTAAGCCGAGGCACAAGCGAGTACTCACCACCAGAAACATGGAACGACATTATCAGCAATTCAGTCCACCAAAAAATCACCGATTTGTTTTGTAAAATCAGTCTGCCGGAGTCCTATTGTATTTCTATCTTTGTCTCAACTGGGTAGCAATAGAGAGCATTCCTTCGGAAAATGGTCCCAACATCCACCAGTGGAAGGAAACCCAGACCACCAAAGATCACCGATTTGTTCTGTAAAATCAGTCTGCCGGTGTCCTATCGTGTTTCTATCTCAGCCTCAACTAGGTAGCAATAGAGAGCAACACGCGCACCGGAGAAGGGTAGGAGGAAAACAGTCAACAGATCGGCGAATTATTCTGTTAAACATGTGGGGCCGAAAGGACAACCTGGGAGGACAACCTAAAGGACACCTGAATGAAGAGTACCAAGTATCATCCCTATTTGTATGACGTCCGTTAACATTGCCTGCAGAAAACCGAATCCAAATACGAAATACGAAGCAACAGAGAGCAATGCGCGCACCGGAGAAGCGATTGCAGATAGTTCCTTCGTATAGCGTGTTTCTTAGGGCCACCCTGGCTTTTAGACTTTGATGCGCGCAGCAGCGCACAACTCACTGAAAAGTTTACTTTGCGCTTAGAAATTATTCCTTCGGAAGATGGTCAACAAATAGGCGAATTTTCCTGTAATACCAGGGGGGGGGGGGGAACAATCTCTCCTCTACCGCAAGACCAAGGTGAACTCAAACGCGGAAACAAACAATACATGATCAAAGGTCGAATAGAGAAGGGAAAATAGCAGCAATGAAGTCAAATCACAGCAGCCTTTTTAACTACGGTCAAAATAATACGCTGCGAATGTTAAAAAAAAATCGGCGATTTCAACTACTTTTTACAACACAAGAAACTAGTCTTCACCTAGTTATATCAGTCCTCTGCTGTTTTCTCATCATTTCTCATAAGTTTGCAGTTTTAAATATAACTGCCATGGAGCCTTTCAATATCAGTATTTACATAATATTTAATCTTTGTATCTACTTGATACATAGAATTTTTTATTGCTAAGCAGAAGTCACATTGCTCCATGGCAGTTTTCTTTGTTAAATGTGTCTTACTCACTTTTACTGGCAACAAGCTTTTCTGGTACTTCGAAGACACTGGATTCCTTAATGGTATTAGATCGTTCGCCAAGGTATGTCCATTTTTTCCTGGAATAAAATATTAAATGTATAAGTATTTCCAAGAACTTAAAATAGTAGAGCCTTCGTCTAACTGCCATAATTTTTTTGCTCACATTTATTTATCGTGCATTAGGAACCATCTCAATTACTCGCTACGCTCGCTTTCCTTCTCTGCTTGGAGATCCCGTTGCAAGTGTTATAAAAATCGGCCCTTTTTTCTTTAAAGGACACCTGAATGAAGAGTACCAAGTAACATCCCTATCTGTATGACTTCCGTTAACATTGCCTGCAGAAAACCCAATCTTAAGACGAAATAGTGTTTCCAAGCTATGATTTTTGCTCCATTTTGCATCTGTCCTTATTTCAGTACGGAACACAGTTAAGCCCAAATGTATATCTAGAAGAAATTCCAATACGATCCGGCCAGCGCTGTACAAGATTTGAATGAATTGCGCTTTTTGTTTTAGGAGTCTGCATGTGCAAACCTCCAGAAACGAACATCCGTATTTTGAAAACGTCACGCTTAGGAGAAGAATGCTTTCCGTGGCCATATCTGTAAATTGCATTCTCCACGGTGTGTTCAAGTATGGTTTCATTACTCAGGTGTCCTTTAAAACTTGTTTTTCTCAAAAAACGATGACTTAACTTTTCTGTCAACCACTCAAAGGCGTTTGCTGGGGAGAGCTGCGGTGAAGCTTCGCTGAATTGACTAAACTCGGAATTTTGCATCTTTAAAAGGGACCAAGTCCACAAACATAAGGAGGAAAGAGAATCGTCACCCAAACGATGACTCAAATTATGTGTCAACCAATCAACGGTGTTGCTTGGGGAGAGCTGCGGTGATGCTATTAGAGTTTGTTATCAAGAGGACTAACTAAACTCAGAAATTGAATCTCAAATTAATGTGCCAAGGTTCAAATTTTTGCTACTTGGGTAGCGAATTTTACTTGGAGTGAAGTGTCAACTGAACAAATAATTTAATAGAACCTCCCTCTTTGGTCCCATAAAGCGACTATGGATACCCCGCCAAAAATGAGCTGAGCTATAAGTACTTAATCTAGCTTTGAGTTAATGCACGTCTAGTTCTCTCTTTGCCACTGGGGATATCAGAGGGAAAAGTGCAAGAGGCTCGCTGACCCATGTTTTTGGCTTTTGCTTCTGAACTTTCTTCTCCGAAGCTTTACTGCGACAAAGCTGTCTACAGAGGTAATGAATTTTGATGTTCCGCGCAGCTCCTACCCACCTCTCGTTTGTCTCGGGCAGGGAGACAGGGTTCTGGTACTTATTTGTTTCTGCAGGTCTCCTTCACTCTTTGCCGCTGGGCATCTCAAGAGGAAAAAGTGCAGGTAGCGTGCTAACCCTCTCCATACATGTTTGGCTTTCATTTAGTATTACCAATTAGCAATTATTAGCTGCATTTTTGGCCGTTATACAGTTGACCGACCTACAAGATTTCCTACTATAAGTCTTTTTCTTCCTTTGGTTAGCCGACCTGAGTTTTTATGAGCTGTTTTTTTGCTCTGTTTGCCGTCTGTTAACCGACCTGAGGATTTGTGCGGGAGCTCCATCTAACCGACCTACACCAACGCGAAATTAAAAATTCTCAGCGGAGAGATATGCGCTGGCGACGGGACGACACCATTTTTTCTTATAAGCCATTTTTTAGAGCTCAGTTGAACCGACCGTCAAGACGAAAAACTGGTCAATAGTGGCAAATAGGTAGGTTAACCAATCTTTAGAGGTAAGGCAAAAAACGCAGCTATTGTAAATAATCCGACGTAAATTACATTAGAACTCCAAATCGGAGCAACATGGTTTTCATAATTCACGGTTTTACTTAGCCTATGCTAAGTTTGAGATGTTGAAGATGCTGTTCCCAACAATTGACAATGTTTTATTTGATTTCGGCCAAACGAGACATACTGCAGAAAATCACGGTAATTTGATATATCTAATACCAAAATAGAAAATATCTGTATATCGAAAAATCAAAATATTGCCCTACACATAAGACCTTTTTCTGCGACACATTTGTGGGACACACACTTCTGGGTGTTTGTCGCTGAAACACGATTGTGTGCCAGAAGAGGAAACTCGCGGAAATGCTGTTCTGCGCGCATAAATTAATTTCAGTTCTTACCTATAGTTGTTCTCTTGGTTTGTTCGTTACTGCTTTTCCTCCTTTTTCGTGATAGAATTCTCACAAGTTCGTGGCCTGAAATGTAAGAGTACCAATAATATTGTTGTTTGTTCCTGCTCCTGTTCGAAAGTAGCATTCCTAAAAATAAGGAATTTGCTTCCGCATTTGTCCAACCCACATCAGTTTCTGATCAATTTTCGGCTGAATCATTTGACCGGGAAGAAAAATAAGGGTTCTTTCCAGCTCGGACCGTAAGTTACTAAATAGTTACTTTTTAGTCACTTTCAACGTTTCAGCTTTGTCAATAAGTTACGGGGAGCACAAGGTAAAAGTATCAATAATATAGTTGTTTGTTCCTGCTCGTGTTCG
Organism: Branchinecta lynchi; assembly: GCA_023053575.1. Lineage (NCBI taxonomy): Eukaryota > Metazoa > Arthropoda > Branchiopoda > Anostraca > Branchinectidae > Branchinecta > Branchinecta lynchi. The sequence continues at coordinate 19,562,115 of JAKZAP010000015.1, forward strand.
AAAATAGCATTCCTAAAAATAAGGAATTCACTTCCGCAATTGTCCAACCCACATCAGTTTCTGATGAATGTTTCGGCTGAATCATTTGTCCGGCAAGAAAACTAAGGGTTTGTTCCAGCTCGGACCGAAAGTTACTAAAGAGTTACTTTTCAGTCACTTTCACCGTTCCAGCTTTGTCAAAAAGTTACGGGGAGCACAAGGAAGATTATTACTTCAAAGTAACGTCCAGTAACGTAATGTCAACGTAAAGTAACGGCCAAAGTAGTCCAGCTCCTCTCCGCAGTTAGTTCATAGTAACTACGTGTGACGTCACAAATTAACTGCTACCAGGAACAATCAAAGTTACTACGGGGCGAGGTAGCGTGTGTTTCTTGAATGCAAGAAGAGATGGGGACTGCATGGGAAGGATGAACAGAAAAAGTTGTTTTATTTTTGCTGCATAAGAACGGCTTGATCATTATTTTGAAACTTGTGTCTTTTTGGTCGCTAAATCCTTATTTTTACCTATAATTGTCTTTATATATAAACAGTCTTTCTTATTCCCGTGCAAACTTTTTAGCACTATGTTTAGTCCTTATCAGGAATGCGATTCCCATGATCCTACAATCTAGAACCCGGTGATGTCAAGTGGTTAACAAGATTCATTGAATAAATTTTTAGCTTCTTCTCCCACAGTATATACAGTAATAATATGTTGATACTAGCTGAAACGCGATATTTGTCTATTTTTTGGCAGAAATTTCAAATACTTGAAAATAAAAATAAAATTCATGAAAAACCTCAATACATACAACTCCAGGCTTATTTTCGTACCATTATATGCAAAACGGATCCGCAGATTTCCGCCAGAATCAAGCCACAAAATCGACAATCCACTCGCCAGAGTCGAATTTGAGCCACAAAGTGATCCATGAAAGTCCTGTTGGTCGCGGAAACACAGTTGTGCCGCATAAAAGACTGCGGAGACACTCTTTTCGAACCACAATCGACCCACAAACTGTTTGTGGGAGCAAGGTAAACGCCTCAAGAGCCTTGTCATAGTGGGCTCGAGAGATGGCCTATTTGAAAATCTGATTTCTGCACAGATTTTGCAGCTGAAAATGAGTCTACAAATCTGTGCCGACTTGGTCAGTCCCCAGCTATGTTCTGGAAATTCCCCGGGGATATGACAGGGATATGATGACTGATGGCTATGGGGCAGCTTGGGAATAATGAGCAGACTGCAATTGGGGGTGTACAATCAAAACTTGACTAGGCATGAGCCCAGTGTGACCAAGCTCTAGTTCCTGTAGTCTGTCCTTCCACTGGACAAGAAGGTCGAAAAAGACACCACCTTTTGGTAGTTGCAAGTCCTTAGTTTCATGTTGTAACATTACATATGCAATCACTTACCTAGTCTCAATGTTCACAAGAACTAATCATCCACCGATTCCACATTTCTTGATGGTGTTATCAATAAACGTATCAACGATTAGCAGCGATAACAATAATGGCGGTTACTGACAAGAGGAAACAGAAACTTAAATTTTTTCTTCGGCCCTGTCGCCAGTTCCAAGTATTCTTTTTTGGCGCCAGGAACAGCGCCGGAATGTCATGTACGTTTTCTGCCAAATAAAAAAGAATACTGGGAACTGGCAACAAGGCTGAAGAAAAAATTAAACTTTGTTTCCTCTTGTCATTAACCGCAATTTATTAATATTATCGCTGCTAATCGTTGATACGGTTATTGATAAAACCATCAAGAAATGTGGAATCGGTGGATGATTAGTTCTTGTGAACATTGAGACTAGGTAAGTGATAGCTTATGTAATGTTATAACATGAAGCTAAGGACTTGCAACGACCGAAAGGTGGTGTCTTTTTCGAACTTCTTGGGAAGGACAGACTACAGGAACTGGAGCTTGGTCACACTAGGCTCATTAGCCCAGTCTACCACAAATCCCTGATTTTTGGATACCCTATGCCAAACGCTGGATATATCTAGCATTTGGCATAGCCTATGCCTAACGCTGGATACCCTATGCCAAACGCTGGATACCTGTTGATAACCTAACCTTGACCTACCTCAATATAAAGGAGTTCTGATTGGTTGATCTTTCAGCTTCACTCAAACCATCAATATTTTACTTCGTTACAGTATCCAACACCTGGCATAGTGTATCCAGCGTTAGGCATAGGGTATAACAAACGCTAGACATATCCAACGTTTGGCATAGGGTATCCAAAAATCAGGGGTATGTGGCTGACTGCATTAGCCTGGTCAAGTTTTGATTTTACACCCACAGTTGCAGTCTGCTCATTATCCCCAAGCTGCCCCATAGCCATCAGTCATCATATCCCCTGGGAATTTTCAGAACATGACTGGGGACTGGCCAAGTCGGCACAGATAATTTGTAGTGTTGGGCGATATTTGGATTTTTCTATATTTTGATATCGATATTTCTTTTTTAGGTTTCGCTATAGGATACGTCTTGTTTCACCAAAATTTACTAACGAAATTGTCATTAAATAGCGTCTTGCATCATCTCAAATTCCGAATAAATAAGAACTGAATTTCGGAAAACATATACCTCCAATTTCCGATATATAAATGTAGGTCATGTTGGATTCTTTACAATAATTATGAATGAAAAAATATCGATATTTGGTCCGATATATTGTTATTATATCGAATATCGCCCAACACTAATAATTTGTAATGTAGAAATATCGTTTTCAGTATTGATATTATAAAGGAAGTTTTAGCAGCCCTTGGAGTGAGCATCTTAACCACAAATTCAAAAAGTTGGGCACCAGATATTTTTGAGATTCTCCTACACAGGGGAATCTCCTACACAGGGGAAAGAGAATCCCCTGCCTGTATAGGTGGTGATGGGGGGGGGGGGAAAGTGAGAGCAGTTAGAAAAAACTTGAAATATTCCAGTACAGTAGACCTTAGAACTGCCTACAGGTCAGTCAACCACTAACCCCTGATTTTTGTATACCCTATGCCAAACGCCGGATATGTCTAGCGTTTGGCATACCCTATGCCTAACGCTGGATACACTATGCCAGGTGCTGGATACGGTAACCCAGTAAAATATTGATGATTTGAGTGAAGCTAAAAAATCAACCAATCAGAACTCCTTTCTATTGAGGTAGGTCAGGGTTAGGTTACCAACAGGTATCCAGCGTTTGGCATAGGGTATCCAGCGTTAGGCATAGGCTATGCTAAATGCTAGATATACCCAACGTTTGGCATAGGGTATCCAAAAATCAGGGATTTTTGGTAGACTGCTACAGGTATACCAGCTCCCCCTCCCCACCCCAACCTATCTCTTGAAATCCTTTGAAACAGGCAAAATAATTGAAAAAGTAAAGTTTTATTGGGTTTTCCTTGTATCCATGAAAGCCCTGCCCCGGAGGGTAGGACCCACGCGGAATATCACAATTCGTTACGTCTACTAACAGCTAGATCGCAGTAGAGCCCCAGAGAAGAAAGTTCCTAAATGAAAGCTAAACATGTATGGAGAGGTTTAGCATGCTACCTGCACTTTTTCCTCTTGAGATGCCCAGCGGCAAAGAGTGAAGTAGACCTACAGAAACAAATAAGTACCAGAACTCTGTCTCCCTATCTCTGTAATACAACCGTGCAGAGTCGAATATATCCTTACTCCCTGCCCGAGACAAACGAGAGGTGGGTAGGAGCTACGCGGAACATCAAAATTCATTACCTCTGTAGACAGCTATGTCACAGTAAAGCTTCGGAGAAGAAAGTTCAGAAGCAAAAGCCAAAAACACGGGTCAGCGAGCCTCTTGCACTTTTCCCTCTGATATGCCCAGTGGCAAAGAGAGAACTAGACGTGCATTAACTCAAAGCTAGATTAAGTACTTATAGCTCAGCTCATTTTTGGTGGGGTACCCATAGTCGCTGCATGGGACCAAAGAGGGAGGTTCGGTTTGATTATTTGTTGAGTTGACACTTCACTTCAAGTTAAAATTCGCTACCCAAGTAGCAAACAAAATTTGAACCTTGGCACGTTACTTTGAGATTCAAAATTCCGAGTTTAGTTAGTACTCTTGATAAAAAAAACTCTGCATCACCGCAGCTCACCCCAAGCAACACCGTTGATTGGCTGACACATACTTTGAGTCATCGTTTGGGTGACGTTTCTCTTTCCTCCTATGTCTTTGGACTTGGTCCCTTTTAAAGATGCAAAATTCCGAGTTTAGTTACTTCAGCGAAGCGGCACCGCAGCTCTCCCCAGCAAACGCCTTTGAGTGGTTGACAGAAAAGTTAAGTCATCGTTTTTTGAGAAAAACAAGTTTTAAAGGACACCTGAATAATGAAACCATACTTGAACACACCGTGGAGAATGCATTTACAGACATAGCCACGGAAAGTATTCTTTTCCTGAGCGTGACGTTTTTTCAAAATACGGATGTTCGTTTCTGGAGGTTTGCACATGCAGACTCTTAAGACAAAAAGCGCAATTCATTCAAATCTTGTACAGCGCTGGCCGGATCGTATTGGAATTCCTTCTAGATATACGTTTGGGCTTAACTGTGTTCCGTACTGAAATAAGGACAGATGCAAAATGGAGCAAAAATCATAGCTTGGAAACACTATTTCGTCTTAAGATTGGGTTTTCTGCAGGCAATGTTAACGGAAGTCATACAGATAGGGATGTTACTTGGTACTCTTCATTCAGGTGTCCTTTAAAGAAAAAAGTGCCGATTTTTATAACACTTGCAACAGGATCTCAAAGCAGAGAAGGAAAGCGAGCGTAGCGAGTAATTGAGAGAAAAAATTATGGCCGTTAAGACGAAGGCTCTACTATTTTAAGTTCTTGGAAATACTATACATTTAATATTTTATTTCAGGAAAAAATGGACATACCTTGGCGAACCATCTAATACCATTAAGGAATCCAGTGTCTTCGAAGTACCAGAAAAGCTTATTGCCAGTAAAAGTGAGTAAGACACATTTAACAATGAAAACTGCCATGGAGCAATGTGACTTCTGCTTAGCAATGAAAAATTCTATGTATCAAGTAGATACAAAGATTAAATATTATGTGAATACTGATATTGAAAGGCTCCATGGCAGTTATATTTAAAACTGCAAACTTATGAGAAATGATGAGAAAACAGCCGAGGACTGATATAACTAGGTGAAGACTAGTTTCTTGCGTTGTAAAAAGAAGTTAAAATCGCCGATTTTTTTTTAACATTTGCAGCGTAGTATTTTGACCGTAGTTAAAAAGGATGCTGTGATTTTACTTCACTGCTGCTATTTTTGCTTCTCTATTCGATCTTTGATCATGTATTGTTTTCTCCGCGTTTGAGTTCACCTTGGTCTTGCGGTAGAGGAGAGCTTGTTTTTTTGCCCCCCCCCCCCCCCCCCCCCCTGGTTTTACAGGAAAATTCGCCTATTTGTTGACCATTTTCCGAAGGAATAATTTCGAAGCGCAAAGTAGACTTTTCAGTGAGTTGTGTGCTGCTGCGCGCATCAAAGTCTATCGCTTCTCCGCTGCAATCGCTTCTCCGGTGTGCGCATTGCTCTCTGTTGCTACGTATTTGGTATTTGGATTGGGTTTTCTGCAGGCAATGTTAACGGACGTCATACAGATAGGGATGATACTTGGTACTCTTCATTCAGGTGTCCTTGAACAGAATAATTCGCTGATTTGTTGACCGTTTTCCTCCTCCCCTTCTCCGGTGCGTGTGTTGCACTCTATTGCTACCTAGTTGAGGCTGAGATAGAAACACGATATGACACCGGCAGTTTGATTTTACAAAACATATCGGCGATCTTTGGTGGTCTGAGTTTCCTTCCGCTGGTGTTTCATATTTCTGGTGCGTTAATGTTTTCGGCCCCACATGTTTAACAGAATAATTCGCCGATTTGTTGACTTTTTTTCCTCCTACCCTTCTCCGGTGCGTGTGTTGCTCTCTATTGCAACCTAGTTGAGGCTGAGATAGAAACACGATAGGACCCCGGCAGATTGATTTTACAGAACAAATCGGTGATCTTTGGTGGTCTGGGTTTCCGTCCACTGGTGGATGTTGGGACCATTTTCCGAAGGAATGCTCTCTATTGCTACCCAGTTGAGACAAAGATAGAAACACAATAGGACCCCGGCAGATTGATTTTACAGAGCAAATCGGTGATTTTTGGTGGACTGAATTTCCGCTGATAATGTCGTTCCATGTTTCTGGTGGTGATTACTCGCTTGTGCCTCGGCTTATATCTTAACGGTTTATCGAAATTTCAACGGCTTCTCTAATAGTTTGGTGAAGTCCGGTGCAGGTTGCAAGACTGTCCTGCCGATATAGCGCTTCACACACTAGCAGGGTATCAAATAAATAACTCTTTGGTTTTGGTTTGGAACTTGATATTCGACGATATCAACGTACGGCAATAGAGAATTTTTGTCAGTGCCGGTTTGCTGGCCGAGTGGATCTTCAGTCTTCTCCGAATTATTTTTCTCGACCAACTAATTGAAGAAACTTGTTGTCATGAAGTCCGTCCCGAATTTTGCTTTGGTTCGTTGTCTGCGAGGGTTTCGTATGAAAACCTAGTTTTCTGGTTGGTACGAATCGTAAGACAGATATTTGCCGTTGTGAGTGGGCTACCTGTAGACCGAACAACTAAAATTAGCTTGTACGTTGGCGACCAGCACGTCTAAATGTTTCAGCTTTAGGTCGACAAACGCAAAAATTAACGTTACTTTTGGTTTCCCATGCTGTAAAGCCATTGTCAACATAACGTTTGTAAAAACGGAGATTCATTGGTGCTATGCTGAAGGCAAATTGCTCAGTTTATCTCAGGTTTAATTCTGCAATCATTGAAAATAGAAGACCATATTGCTAAATAAGATATTAAAAGCTAAGCTACAAACTTTAGTTCGTATATTCACAAGTTCAGACTGCACGTTAAACTTGTCGTTCTATGTTGCCATGTAGCGGTGGTGTCGACATGCTATGTATCGGCTGTCGATACTCAGGATCTCGAAACTACCAAGACATGTACATTCACTAGATTCCCATATAATCTATTAGTTGTAACACGCAAGGAGAACCTTTTATCTATAAGAAATGGAATTCATCGAGTCTGATCTCGTACGAAACAACATAAAAATCGTATTGGTTACGGGAGACATTGGCTAACGATTCACAATTTGCAGGTCGATGTACTAAAAGGCGTCACCCATCACGTCTTCGAATGATCAACGATGGAACAGCAGCAAATATATTATAAATTGCATGGAAGATCTTTTGTGGAATGACTAATTCCGTGATGTGAGAAAGAATTTCATTATGTGACTTAACTTACATAATGAAAAAATAAATATTAAAAACAAGTTCTAGTAATACATATAACGTTCTCTCATGAATGTCAAAAGATTGAAACTCCATGCAATTACAATAGATTTACCTGTCTTTATCAGGAGGCAGTAAAGAAGAAGAACAGAAGCTGTGGAAGGTTTTATAACTTTTGTTAAGTTACGCTGGTTTAATTACAAATATTTGTCATGGTACTGGCATTTCGTGTCCTTCCCATATTTTCGCCGGCGAAGATCTGTAAAGAGAAATTGAGATTAGAAGAGGTTCAAAGTTTATAAAGAACCAATAAGAGAATATACTAGATGATAATAAGGAATTACAAGAAACTGGAGGAGAGCCAACAAATTCCAAGCTCTCAAGATTTCCTTATTTTCTTCTTAAGTTAACTTCCCATAATCTCTCGAGATCATAGGAAGAAGAATTACTGGAAAGGAAGTGACCGTTAAGGGGATACTAAAGCCGCACTCGACTTACCATTGTCACGGCCCTGTCGGCCAAGTGACTTTTTGTTTAACTGCTGTGACCGCTTAATGTCGGTCTATTTATCCTGTCAGCTGACAATTATCAGTGCCCTGTGACAGGGCGCCTTTAATGATGACATGATCTACGTGCAAGTTTCGGTTGTGTAAATTTTTCAACTGCGTTTTATTTCTAACGCTAGTCCGTTTAGTCTCCTGGCAAGGCTAATACAACGAAGTTAAACGGAGAAAGGTATGGTAAATCGAATGTATTGGCTGCCTAGCCCTCGCTAAAATCGAAAGAGAGCTGTCAGTAGTTGCATAACCATCAAAGAAGAAGAGTTGCCTACCTAGGGTGTTAGTTTGATACCCCTTGCATGATATTAACGAATAAAGGTACTAAAACGAGGGAGGAAGTGGTGGTCTTAGTTGCCGACCCCTCAAAGAGAATAATCTCCAATTGCCGTCCTCGTTTTATTACCCACGAGAGGAAATGGTGAATTTTAAATATCTAAGTTGCCAGCCCCTCGCTGGACTTCGGAGGTTGCCGACCCCTCGAAAATATTTCCTTCCTCGTTTTATTACTTTGAAAGTACTAAAACGAGGAAGGTAATGGTATACTTATCTTAGCTGCCAACTCCTGGGGGATTCTAGTCGCCTACCGTCAGAATGAGAAATGAAAAGGTGAATTAAAATTTGTTTAGTTCGCGACCCCTCGGAGGATCTTAGTTAACGATAGTTGCAAAGAAGAAAAATTTCCATTCTCGTTTTAGTAACTTCAAGATACTAAAATGAGGAACGAAATGGTGAATTTTAAATATCTGATTTGCCGGCCCTCGCTGGGGGTTGCCGACCACTCGAAGAAGAGTAATTTCCTTCCTCGTTTAGTACTAAAACGAGGATTTTTGACGTCATCGGCAGTTGCTGACCCCTCAAAAATATTTCCTTCCTCGTTTTATTACTTTGAAAGTACTAAAACGAGGAAGGGAATGGTATACTAATCTTAGTTGCCAACTCCTCGGGGGATTTTAGTCGCCTACTGTCAGAACGAGAAATGAAAAGGTGAATTACAATTTGTGTAGTTCCGACCCTTCGCCGGACTCGGATGATCTTAGTTAAAGATAGTTGCAAAGAAGAATAATTTCCTATCGCCAAGGAAATGGTGAATTTTAAATATCTTGCTGACCCCTCGCTGGACTCCGAGGATTTTAGTCGTCGACCCCTCGGAGAAGAGTAATTTCCTTCCTCATTTTAGTACTTTCAAGGTACTTAACCGAGGAAGGAAATGGTATACTTATCTTAGTTGCCAACTCTATTCTCCGGGGATTTTAGTCGCCTACATTCAGAAGAAGAAGAAGTGAAAAGGTGAATTACAATTTTGATATTTGGCGACCCCTCGTTGATCTTAATGCCTGCCCCTGTCACGATACTAAAACAAGGATGGGATGGTGAACTTTGGGTTTGTAAAGTTGCCGACCCCTCAATGGACTCGGGGAATTAGTTGCCTACATACCTATATTTCATTCCTCGTTTTAGTACTTTTTAATTGCCGACCCCTCGCTGGACTAGGGAGGATTTTAGTCGCCTACCGTCAGCACGAGAGATGAAAAGGTGGATTACAATTTTCACAGTTGCCGACCCCTCACTGAACTTTATGCCTATTCAAATCAGGATACTAAAAAGGGATGGTGAACTTTGAATTGAAAAAGTTGCCGACCCCTCGCTGGACTGCGGGGATTTTAGTCGCCATTGGTAGTTGTCGACCCCTCGAAGTCCTTCCTTGTTCTAGTACTAAAAGGAGGAAGGAAATGGTGGACTTGACATCTTAGTTGCCGACCCCTCGCTGGACTCCGGGGATTAGTCGCCTACCGTCAGAACTAGAAATTATTAGGTGAATTACAATTTGGTATTTGCCGACCCCTCACTGATCTTAATGCCTACCCCTGGCATGATGCTAAAACGAGGAAGGATGGTGAACTTCGGGTTTGAAAAGTTGCCGACCCCTCAATGGACTCGGGGAATTAGTCGCCTACCGTCAGAACTAAAAATGAAAAGGTGAATTATAATTTTGATATTTGCCAACCCCTCACTGATCATGAAGTCTACCCCTGCCAGGATACTAAAACGAGGAAGGGATGGTGAACTTTGTATTTGAGGAGTTGCCGACCCCTCGGAGAATACTAAACAGAGGAAGGGAAGGGTGCGGCTTTCCAATTCTGAATTCTGGCGACAGCGTTCCTGGTTTTAGTATGCCCTTCCTCGTTTTAGTATGCCCTTCCTGGTTTTAGTGTGCCTTCCTGCTTTTCTCGCGTTCCCTTCCCTTCCTGGTTTTAGTCGATCCCTGAAATATACTACAGGTTCCTCGTTTTAGTATGCCCTTCCTGGTTTTAGTGTGCCTTCCTGCTTTTCTCGCGTTCCCTTCCCTTCCTGGTTTTAGTCGATCCCTGAAATATACTACAGGTTTTTCTCTGAAGTTACTTATGAGATAATTATTTTGTTAATTCTTAAACCGTTTAGTTTTTTTTTCTTATAAACTACAAAAAGTAATTTTAAAAGTAAAAGACAGTTGGAAATGCTATTCCTAGTTTACCAAAATCAAATTAAAAAGTTAGAAATTTGTAGAATTCAACCAAGCTTACTTGTTAAAAGGCGGCTAAAATAATGTATTGCAGCATTAACCAAATTTTGATAATAATAATAATCGTAAGGATTTGGAATCAGAAGACATTGGACTGAGGTTTTCAGGGGTTTGCAAATTCACTCACTAGGACATCTGTGAAGAAAAGAAGACTCATCTCGGTGGCAGGCCTTTGCAAATGTGCGATCATTTGGTGACCCTTTCATCTTTCAGTAGCATGGAATAACTTTAAATTCAGATAATCTTGGCGCGTTTTAGTGTTCGTTTAATTTGTATTGTTTTCTCTTTTTCTTATATGGCCTTTGGTTTAAATAGTGTTATTATGATTCTTATTAGTATTATGGCAACTAATTTATTTTCTGTCTTTTCAGACGCGGAAGCCGAAATTTTTCACTTTTCTTGAAAAAAAAAGTAAAACATGAAACAGACACTACTCTTAAAAGTAACAGCTTAGTTAATAATCCTGGGGAAGGAGTGGACTATCATTGAACAGAAAAGCCCTTGGTAACTTCTGTGATTTCTTTTATCTCAGACGTTATAAGAAGTTTTTCATGAGCCTCATTGTACTTAGGCGTTGAGAAAATGGTAAGGTGACAAAAAAGATTAATTTCATACGTCATTCTCCCTCTTCGGGTATTGAATATTATGGTAAGTGCCTCGTGCACAAAAATGACAGAAACTTAAATTTTTTAGGAAACCAATGCGTATATGACGGCACTCATGAAACTGGGCAACGTGGACTACTTTACTTCATAAATTATCGACAATGTCCTTGCTTAATTAATCGAACCTCTCTAAGTACAGCAAATCATCGACCAGGTAGAGAGTTACGACACCACTGATTCGATGGGACTTCTTCGCGACATCAAGAACCTGGTCACGCTGGGCTGAAAACGACGCAGATTGGACAATAGCGCAGAAGCGCATATGTCTCAGTGGATTACCCGGTTGAACAGAAACCTAATTTTAAATATTCTTTGAGCCCAATCTGACTTTGAAACATATATTCAAACAATGTTTACAACGGATACTTCAGCTATGATTCTTCATCATCGATATTTCGGCCCTTCTTGGCAAGGGTCCTCGTCAGGCTGTCAATCCTCTGGTTCAACTTCGGGGAAGGAAACAAACCTGTAAAACCTTGCCAAGAAAGGCCGAAATATCGATGATGAAGAATCATAGCTAACGTATCCGTTGTAAACATTGTTTGAATAAAATCTTAATTTTCTTCGAAGATTCGTGATCTACTATCTTTGCCGAGATTTTTGCCACTGCCATCTGTGAGGACACTATGTAGGGGAGACCGGTATATAGTGGATCGCTTTTTTCCAGCTCGCACTAATGTATTATGGTTAAAGTTTTTGTACTTTAATTATACCAACAGATTTGCTCAAATTATTTGCACCTCTCGTATTTATGTCGATTTTTTCTGCACACCATCGAAGAATTATTTACAAATTTCCAGGATAGACCACTAGGGTTATACTGAATATGGGTTGGTTTAAACTGGATGGTGGACATGGTCCTCAGTGGATCATAGAAACTATCCAGTATAGGCCATACGATTTTATCTTTACTGATAGAGGTAAAGATTAATCCCTTTCGTCAAACAACTTAAGAAATTAGCACAGAAATATACAGAATTAGACCTACGTTGCCTGGGCAACGTGAAGTGTTGCAGAAACATGTGTTCCCACTGTTGCCAGAGCAACAATTTGGTTTTGTTTCTCCGCTGACGTTAAATGCTGAATTTGTCAACCTACTGAGGTTTTTAAAATGGTAGGTTTCAAGCCAAGAATATTTTTTTATAAACTGATGACACAATCTGTTATCACAAGGTTATCCCTCAGCGTTGAAAAAGAAAACATTACAAAAAAATGTCAGAAGTAGGTCTAAATTGACTTTGCAGCCAGTGGAACTTTATCCTTTTTAATCGTAGACATCGTGACTGGTGAAAAATTGGAACATTAGCTTATATACCCTAGTTCGTACTCTAAAGCTATCCTTAGCTTTTCAGGATCAAAATACCCCAGATGCCACCCTACTAATTATTGCAAAACTGTGTCGTTGTTTTACATTATTATTCATATCCGTTGCATTAACACTTAATTCTAAATTATAGTCAGGGGCGTCGCAAGTGCATGTTCGGTGGGGGGGTGCAGAGCCAAAGTTTACCGAACATTTCAAAAATTTTACCGAATCCTAGAACTAAGAATTCGAGCTTTAAATTAGGAGAAGTTCACACGTTCTGGAGAAGCCAACATGGAGAATATATTGCCGGGCACAAGGCCGTATCCAGGGGGGGGGGGGGGGACCAGCAGTCCGACCAGCAGGCAACCCCCCCCCGCCCTCCCCCGAAATAAATTCCTGGATACGGGGCTAGCCGGGCATGATTGCAATAATAGCTTCTATCTCTTATGGTCAATAGAAAATTAAAGTGAGCGCCGCATGCGAAAATTTTCGAAATCCATTTTTTTTTCTGTAGGCTAAAATTTAACTGCTTCTCTTACAAATTCTATCATTTACCGTCAATTAAAAACCGAGACTCAAAGTAGTTCCAGAAACCGGATGGAGCGACGTTTCGGCAGTAGCAACAACTGTAGTCTAGTCAATATACTACCTATAATGACATACAGTGAGCGCCGCAGGCGAAATTTTGTTTTGCTTTTTCCTGCCAAATTTAATTTCCATCCAAATTCTAGCTTTTAATGTTTCGAAATCTCAATCCTAAAACTGCCTTAAAACAAATGACGAGCCCTTCCACAAAATAGAAAATATTACGAAAAGGGCTGCAGCCGGAATTGGGGCGGATTTATGATTAGATATTCGTTTTGGGGTCCAAAATAAAAGTAAAGACTATCGATGATATCATAGATCATCTCTTTTGTCTGCGACCAGTGCTTCACTAGACCTCTTCTGAGTTTTTTTTTTCTGAATCCTGGCAATTATAAAGAATAAATTACCGAATCCCAGTTATTATACCGAATAAGTTTAGACCGATAGCATGTTCAGGATTGTGTATAACTACCGTATCCCTTTTATTATACCAAAGTTGGCACAGTGCCAAAGTTGTCCCCTTCCGACGCCCCTGGTTACAGTGATAGGCCCTCACCATATACCATTCTAACATCTCATGAAAGTGACAATGCTTTAGCAACCGATTCTTGAACGACGACATGAACCAAACTTTTCTTATCATCAAAAACACCGGAAACAAAATAGTTACAGGAACTAGGAAAAGTTGGAAACTCCTCACCGCCAAAGATGATTACGGTATAACAGCCAATTTTTGCTTACTAGTTTCTGTTTCGCAATTGGGTTCCTTCTATTCTTTGTTTGAATGTGTACCATACCACTAAAGTTGTCATCCCCTCAAAGACATCATTCTATGTTTTTATATACCATTGCGACTAATTTTCTTACCCTCAGATTTATAGAGATCAAATAAAATGCGCACCAATTTGCATAGGTTTCTAGCTCCTCACGAACGACTTCTAGCAACCGATTCTTACTTACAAGTCCATCTCTCCGTGATAGACATAGTACCAAGCTTTTCTCACCATCAAATACACCGGAAACAAATAATAGGATTAATAGGCACACCAACTAGCAAAAGCTACATACCCCTCATCATATTATGGTCGAACAGTCGACTTTTGCTTACAAGTCCCCTACATGTCTCACAATTGTGATCGGCCGATTTTTGCTTTCAGTGTATACCTTACTACTGAAATTGTAAAACCCTCTAAATTTTCCAACTGTTGTATTTCATGAAGAAATTTTTGTACCAAAAAAACTGGTGACATATACTTTGATTAGCTCTCAAGGTCTATCGACTGCCGTTGAAAAAAAAAGAATCGATCTGTATTAGTTCATAAATTGACTTTTTACCGTAGGCCACCTTTCTAATATCATCACTTAGAAAGGTGCAAAGGATAAGCTCTAGTTTCTTTAGCAGTGAGATGACTATTAAAGTTTAAGATGCTTACCTGGTACCATTTATCTTCCTCAATCCCAAGTGTAAAGTCAAACCGTTCTCTCATGAAGATGGATGTGGTTGATCTTCGTGATTATATCTTGCGCCACAGCAGAGTTTAACATTATACGTACGCACATAGGGAAGCCCGCAGTCACTTGAAACCAGTACTAGATCGCGCAGTATCTGATGGAAGAAATGCCAAACTCAGAAGTACGGAACTGCTTATTCAAGGTCGCATTTTCGTTTATGATTCGAAACTTAATAAAGTGACCGAAAGTACTCAAGATCGAGCACCTGGAAATGACACTGTCCGTATTGCTAACCAAAGTTGTGGCTCCCAGACCCCTATAGTTAGCAATAACACTATCCCGGCGATGGGAGCAAATCCGAATTATCAAGGAAGCTCAGGGGGTGAAACTTAATAAAGTGACCGAAAGTACTCAAGATCGAGCACCTGGAAATGACACTGTCCGTATTGCTAACCAAAGTTGTGGCTCCCAGACCCCTATAGTTAGCAATAACACTATCCCGGCGATGGGAGCAAATCCGAATTATCAAGGAAGCTCAGGGGGTGATACCTCTGCAAGTGAAGAAAGTGATACGAGCAAGTCTTGTCGGAGCGCCGACGCAAGAGCTCGGAAATAAGCCAGGATGACCCACTTAGAATTCAATCAAGAAATGTCTGCGGTAGCCGCTGGAAAGAAGTTATGAGAAGTCGCAGCTACGACCGCAGCACTGGAGGTAGGGGGGCTTACAGTCCACATCCAGATTATTACAGAATGGACTTCAGTGAACCAGTCATTACGCCCCCGCAACTGCCTTTCCAACCCGAGCCTGGTCCAAGCCGTAATGTAGACTAGTGGTGCGATGGCCATACACAGCGAAGTGATTTGAAATTCGTTTCTTGGAATGTTCAAGGGTTAAAAACTAAAATGTGTGAAGTGGAGAACGAAATATCTAAGTTTGATTTTGTGACACTTACTGAGTCGTGGCACAGTAGCGACGATGTGCCATCTTTTCGCGGTTTTGCGGTAGAAAGTGTATCGCGTCCTTTGTCGAGGAATTTGCGGACTTACGGAGGTATTCTAGTGCTAATAAAGAAAAATTAGTTTTTGGTTTATGAAAGGTTAAAAAGCGAACCAAAAAACCTAATTTGGATAAGACTGGTATGCCATACAGGGCTAAAGTTGGTTGTTTGTTCAGTTTATATCCCTCCCCAGAATAGTTCCTATAATGCAGAGGATACGTGGGATTTTTAGAAAAGGAAACTTCAGCTCTTCGATTTAAATTTATGCACCATAGTTTTTTGTTGTTAGGAGACTTCAACGCGTATACAGCGGATTCAATTGAGTTACCCGAAGTGGAAACTCCAGATAATTATTCTGTTATCCCACTGATGTATAGGATACCAAGAAAGAGTATGGATGTTAAAAGAAGATTGAACGTTTGGGATAGAAAGCTCCTGGCATTTTGTGCGGAAGTTGGAGTTGCCATTGGTAATGGGAGATTTGGAGTTGATAAGTTGGCGGGTGAGTATACATGTATTTCGGGTCTTAGGCCAAATGTTATTGATTATGTTTTTATAGATATTCGCCTGGATCCGGAATCGCTAGATGTTCAGGTTTTAAATATTCAGGTTTCTGACCATTTCAAAGTGCAATTAGCTGTACAGTTTAGCATGACTGACTTTCCATTCAGAGAGCTCATTCTATTTCAATTACATTACAAATATCTCTCCTTATCCGTTTCTCTCTTTCTACCTTAAACAGTCACGTGATGGATACGCTCTTTGTGATTGGTCACGTTTCACTTTTAACACACAAAATAGAACCCGTTCCTATTAATTTTTGGGATCCCAAAACGTAAGTGGAGGGATACCTATGACATCGCAAAAGTTGTCCGTCTGTCCGTCCGTCTGTAAGCACGATAACTCTCGAAAGGAATGAGATATTTTGATGAAACTTGGTGTGAGGGTTCGTTGGGTCGTCGGACCAGTCAAGTTCGTAGATGGGCTTTGTAGCTCTACATTTAGGGGTGGGGGAGGGGATTCAAATTAAGGGACAAACAAAATAATTTGAAACAGCTAATGTGATAGTCGATTATGGGGTAAGAAGACATGCTGAACACGATGGTGAAAACTATTTTGTCATTGGTCAAGTAGTTCGCCCGGAATCCGGCCAAAACCGGAAAGTTTGTTGAAAGTAAAAGTTTTATTTGAAGTTGATTAGATGTTCGATTTAGGGGTAGGAAGACATGCTGAAGACGATGGTGAAAATTATTTTCTCGATGGACAAGTATTTCGCCCGGAATCCGGCCCAAACCGGAAAGTTTGTTGAAAGTAAAAGTTTTATTTGAAGTTGATTAGATGTTCGATTTAGAGGTAGGAAGACATGCTGAAGACGATGGTGAAAACTATTTTCTCGACGGACAAGTGTTTCGACCGGAATCCGGCCCGAACCGGAAAGTTTGTCGAAATTAAAAGTTTTATTTGGAGTTGTTTAGATGTTCGATTTAGGGCAAGAAGACATGCTGAACTCTTATGTGAAAACAATTTTCTACCCGGACATGTAGTTCGTCCGGAATCCGGCCAAAACCGGAAATCTGTTGGAAGTCAAAGTTTTATTTCTAGTTGATTAGATAAACGATTTAGGGGTAAAAAGAGATGCTGAGTCCCTGTATGACAATCATATTTTTCCCGGACATATAGTTCGACCGGAATCCGGCTGGAATCGGAAAATTTGTTATAAGCTAGATTTCTATTATGTTCATTACTGGGGAAAGAAGATACCCTGATTTCGTCTTTGAGCTTTCTTTTTTCGCCGGACAAGTAGTTCTCGAGTTCGGCCGGAACCGGGAAATTGGCAGAAGTGGCAGGAAGTTTTCGTCAAAACAGATATGACTTATAGGGGTAAACACATATGCTGAATCCAAATCCGAACTTGGTTTTCTCAGGTGATTAGCTATTTGGCCTTAATCTGTTTCTGAATTTTAATTGTAAAAATGTTCAAGGAGTCTGGCGAAGACTGGATCTGGCTAAGACAAGACCCAGTTGTCTGGATCAGATATTGAATTTTTGGGATCCCATCGAAACCTTTGGTCTTGTTACTACAGCAAGCCTGGGGGGATGAAAGTTTTACCACAGATATATAATTCAAAATTTCTGCGCCGTAAACGTAAGCTTGAACGGTCCTTAATAAAATGCTTGAGCACCCTATCCATAAGTATATACTTCCACCACCATTCAATACTGCTCGCGAACGATCCGCAAGAGCGGCTTCAGCGGTGATCGCAAAACTCCAAGACGTTTGTACTGTCTTTCGTTAAAATTTTTAATCTTATTTAGTGTTTACTTTTATAGATAACGTCGACATATTTATATATGAGTGTCTACATTTATATATGACGATTTCGACAAATCTGGATTTCACCATGATAGTTCGAAAAGACTAAACGCGATATCTATCTATCTATTTATCTAAACAAGTAAAAGATGCTATAATTTACTCAAGTTTATAACTTCTCAATCTGAAAGACGACCGTGCTCTGAGAACCGATACTTGCTTACAAGTCCCTCTCTGCGATAGACGTAGAACCAAATTGTTCAAACCACCACTGATAGACTATTGTCGAGACAGTTTTAATCCTCAAAAGTTCTGAAAACAAATAAAAGGTGCTCTAATTTACACAAGTTTCTAACCCCTCAGCCTCAAAGATGATCATGCTCTGACAATGAATTCTTACTTACAATTCCCTCTGTGTGATAGACATGGAACCAAATTGTTCATACCATCAAAAACGTTGAACAAATATAGTAGGTGCGCCAACTAGCGAAAGTTCCTCTTTTCAAATAACACATTTCTTAAAGATCCAGTCACCAGTTCGAAGATTATACAGACATCAAGATTCCAGATTCTCCCTCCCTCCACTCCCTCCACGTTGGTTGGGTCGGGAAAATGATTGTTCTTTAGTAAAAACGGTCGAGTCTCTGATATGCCTGCCAAGTTTCTTCTTCGTAGTACATCTGAAAGTACCTTAACTCGAGATCACCGGAATTCAGGAATCCCCCCTCCAACTCGAAACTCCCAAACCAAAACTGTCTCACCTACTCCCTCCAGACTTGAAACGAGACTTCTAAGACACAAGGTCTTTCAAAGTACCAAGTTTCAGAAAAAGTCGATCACCCACTCGAAAGTTAAACAGACATCAAGATGTTGTTCCTAACTGGCCTGTGAAAAAACTGTTTTCACAAGTTTATTTTACAGTTTCAACGGCTTGAGCCTGAAGAGGACCCTTAGGAAGAAGTTCCAAAATATTGCTCTACTAAAATTTAGCTGACAAATTCGATTTGCACTGTTAAACTGCAATATTCTAGATTCTCCTTCTCTCCACCCCCCCCCCACGATAGTCGGATCGGGGAAATGACTTTTCTTCAGTAAAAAAGGACAAATCTCTAATACACCTGCCAAGTTTCATCGTCCTAGCACATCTGGAAGTACATTAACTCGGGATCATCCGAATTCCGGAATTTCACCTCCAACTACTCTACAGTGAGCATCCTGTCAACTCTCTATCAACTCTCATCTAGGGCTTCTGTGTCTTCTAAGCACTAGGTCTTATTCCGTTCCATCTACTCTGAGCGTTTCACAGGATTTACGGTTCCCCCTCCAGTTCCCCCCAAAGTCACAGGATCATGTCCGCACTTGAAGTGTGAGGTTTATTACACGAGGTATTACCAAATGTCATGTTTCATTAAGATTCGATCTCCAGTTCAAAAGTTATCCATACAACAAGATTCCGGATTCCCCTTTTCTCCACAGCCCCCATATCCACATATCGTGGGACGAATTTGGTGTGAGGGTCTTCCCAGCCAATCACCGGTTCATTCTCCCGCCGCTTTCTCAACTGTTTGACGAAAATATTGATACAGTACTTTCTCACGTAATATTATAGAATAGAATTTTATAAAATGTATTATTATAATTATGATAATAATAATAATTATATTCAAAGCCAAAGGCCATATACAAGACACTACGTATAAAACAACAAAACAAAATAACTTTACATGAACTAAACTTTGCCTTCTCGAAATTTCACAACACCATCAACAAATCTGTAAATTTTACATATAACGCTTGGCGATGTGCTCTTTAAGATGTCAGAAAGTAACATAACCTCACCTCCCAATAATTCCCTTCTTAACCCAGAGAGCCCTGGACACCGGCTGTGCTATCATTTGGAGAGTCAAGGAATCGTCTGCTATTTCTGTCCCTTTAGCGAATATAATAGAATACAACACAAATAAAAATAATGTTCATAACGTTCGGGTTTATGTGCACCTGAGAGGTTTCTGAAGACATG
Organism: Branchinecta lynchi; assembly: GCA_023053575.1. Lineage (NCBI taxonomy): Eukaryota > Metazoa > Arthropoda > Branchiopoda > Anostraca > Branchinectidae > Branchinecta > Branchinecta lynchi. The sequence goes on from JAKZAP010000015.1 coordinate 19,581,879, forward strand.
GTGTTAACCTCGTAGAAGGAGAAACTTCAGTGTCTGAAAAACTTTAATTTGGATAATAAAGTTCCAAGAACATATGTCATGTGGAGGAAAGTTGTAAAATGTCAAGTTTTAATGGTAGGTTTTTCCTCGTTCCCGAGGTAGTTTGGTGGAAGCGTTTGCCTTAAAGAAACCCGTAAAGTTACCTTTTGATTTCTTTCCTCAGTTAAGACACGTGCGTTTCCTGTATTGTTTGTTGCTTTTTGTTGTTTTTGGGTCACGCAAGGTAATGTTTTTATTTGTAATTTCATTTTTGGTTTCGGTATATGTTCTCAATCTCCATACCTTCTATTTTTTTCTACCAGTTAGCACATCCTCACAAGCTCGTTTTTTTATGCTGGTTAAATATGTCATTTTCGATAAAACTGTACTTATATCCTACTACTACTAGTCGTGTAGGCTATCCCCAAAAAGGAAAAGGAAGTGAACGCGTCGTAAACTCAGGAAGTGAACGCGTCGTAAACTTAGATTAGAACTGAAGTTTGAAATTTTTCCATTATTTTCTTTCTCGGTGACTGGCACCATGATAACTTTGTTTCCAACAATATCATTACTTTCCACAGGATAATTAGCAATTTTCTCGTTAGCGCTTGTCAACTCATCCGACCTTCCCGCTCTCAGAAGCACGACTGGACGTAAAATATTTGAAAACTAAACGAGCCATGGTTAATTTATCGTAATTTTCTAGAAACAATTGCCTGCAATTACCAACCCGTCTTGGTGACTGGGATTTTCTTTTCTTAGAATAACTATAAATTGGCAGTGCAAGCAACAAGCAGGTAGAATCCCGATGAGTAGCTTGGTTACTGTCGAGCAGAGCAAAATAACACTAGGAAGTAGCGGCAAAACTTGAGAAAAGTAACACACACTCGAACAGCAGCGACACTAGCACCACTAGTGATAGAGAACGTCCCTACTGAAACTGAATCAGTCGTGCACCAGCGATAGCTCCAATAACTTAGAATTCTGAACACAGCAGAAAAAATATACAACCTCCCCTGTTTCTTCGATGGGCAGACCGCATTTGTTTAGCTTTACTAGAAATTTCTAAACCCGCAAGTTTGTCTCGCTCTATTTACCACAAGCGTAGTGGGCGGCGCTCCGGGTATGGCCCAACTGTGAAGCATGGCAAGCATAGGTCTTGGCGCTACTCCTTAGTATTATTTTGCTCTGCTGTCGAGTTACCTCCTCGTGAGCGCACCAATCAATAATGGTACCAAAAACTTTAGAAATCACTCAAGCAATTTAATCTTCAGTCCTTTTCCAGCCGCTTCTTGATGGATCCAAATGTTTTGCTGGTAATGGTGTTGCTCTGTTCGAGAAGAACTGCCTTAAAATATTGGGAAACCAATAACTGGTACACCAACTAGCACCGGTAGCAAACCCCTAATCTCCGAAGATGATCATGAATTAACAATTAATTTCTAGTGGCAACTCCCTCTCTTATCTCATACTTCTGCCAAATTTTGTTTTAAATTTGTACCATAGCATTGAGCTCGTCGACCCTTAGAAACTTCTCAAATGGTGTATCACTAATAAATGTTTTCTTGCATAATTTTTTATTTTTTTGCTGTCTATCCCGATCACCTCATGTAGGTTAAAATGAAGATCCTATCTCTCCTAGTACAAACAGTATAAACGAAACGGGATGCGATGTTTATTTTAAATTTGGTGTGAGGATTGTTCGGAGCGAAGCTCAGTTCAAGTTCGAAGAGAAGCTCCGTTTAGAGAGATAGTGTTTTCGGAGGTGAGAAGACATGTTTAATTCCATTTCTGAAACTAATTTTCTTGCCGGACAAGTAGTTCATCCGAAATCGGACAAGTGCCACTAACCAATCCCTTTTCCATCGGGCAGTCAGTCCCACAATTGCGAGGTAGTGACCTTCCAGATGTGCTAGGACGATTAAGCTTGGTAGGGATATCAGGTACCCGATCAAACTGTGGAGGAGTCGGAGGGGACCGGAAATCTCATGATAGTTTATACTGGGGGGATCGGGATGGAAATTACACTCGAGAACAAGCATATATTCTATATTCATCTTGACGCAACAGATTTGGATCCAGACACTTTGGCGGCGGGGATTGGGGTTTCCCGGAATTCCGGTGATGGTGGTTTGGGTATTTTCATGATGAAACTTGGCAGGCGTACTGATCTGAAAAAGTAATTTTCTGGATCCGATCATCGTAAGGAGAGTGAAGGCAGGGGTAATCCAGAATATTGCATCATACGTAACCGGGTACGACCGGATAACCAAATACGGTTATGGGGAATTGGGGAGAGACCCGAAAAGTCTGACCTGCTTAGACTGAAAGGACCGCGATGTAACTTGGTGACAGGAATAAGAAGATGCTCTAGAAAAATCATTTACAGAACCAGATTGTATCTAGGCACTGTGGGGAGGAGTTTGGGACGGTGACCGCAAGTTAAGGTATTTTCATATGTGTTTCGAGGATGGAACTTTAGAGACCTGAGTAGATTAGCCTAGAATTTGTCAATTCCCAGATCAATCCATATTGGGGAGACGGGGAGGAATGGAAGGAACGAAAATCTGAAAACCTGAGGCATGCATAACATTCGTACCGGTGATCGGATCTGAATAAAATTCTGATTATTAGGAAAAGTGATGCCTACAATATTCAAATCCAAATCGGATTCAGCATCTATTGGAGACGGGAGGAAGGGACTCCGTAAAAGCTATGGCACGGTTATCGTGAAGTGATCGTTACCTTGGTGGGAAGAAAAAGCAGAAGCTGCCGACACTTCTGAGTTTATAGAACTGGTGCAGATCAGGGCATTATCGGGAGAGTGGGAGGGGTAGGGCAACTCACGTGACATGCATAGTCTGGAACAAGAGATCAGATTCTGACAGAACTTTTCTGACGTGTGTATGTTGCGATGTGTTTCAAATACATTTCCATGGTCCTCATAGTCCCACGATCATTTTGCCTCAAGGACTTTCCTGACAAATGAATTTCTAGCGCCCTTAATTAATTAATTGAATTAATTTCTTTTTAACCCACAAATCGTACAAGACGAAAACAGTGGATTATAAAAGAATATATGAAGACATAATTCGGCAAAACACAACACATACGAAAACATCTACTTAAGAGTCAAACAGTCGAATAAGCCCATGAGAGGGCGACAGACGCGCGTACGCCGTTTCGAAAACGCCTTCGGAAACGACCTTACGCCTTAAAGTGCACATACTAACCAAAGTGAAAAACGAGAGCTAGAAGCCCATATGGCACTTGGAAGGATGGGTCAGAGGATGAAATTAGGAATTTGCCATTGTTAGGATTATGAGCCGGTTGTTACATAGCGTGGGAAACCAGATAAGTAGAACGAGAATCTTCGAATCCAATCATACAAATCCTGAAAGAGGAACACAAACATAATATTTATACCTCTTTCAGTTTGATCACTTCACAACGTAAATATCTTATTCCATTAAAATTCCCTTATCCAATATCCGAATTCTGACTTAATAAGTAAACATACTAAACTATCCGGGTTTCTCAAGACTTATTTTTATGTATTTACTTTTCTTCGTCTTCTTCTACGGGTTATTCGTAGAACTCAATAAATGTAGGTGGTGGGGCATATTCCTAATAACATAAATGTGTGCTGTTTTACAACAGCCATTCGTACTTGGCTGTGTTGATGCGCACCTTACGGGGGTTAGAACTTGATCTGTGAGCAAAGCCCTTGAAGCAAAAGTGATGATGGGATCATGGGGGATTAAGAAGATGTAAATTAACTCAAAAGTATTGTACTTTCAGGAATTCTTCTAAGAAAAAACCAGTGACACAAAATGATCATGGGTCCATGGAGGTCATGAGTATGGATCGTTTGGTCTAAACTTTTTTTTTGGGTAATATGCGCACTTTAAGGGTGCTAAGTTCTTTGTGAGCAAAACCCCTACTGCACAAATGGTCACAGGTTCATAAAATGCATATTTAGCTGAAAAGTATTTTCTGTACTTTATGAGAACTTTAACGAATGGTCGGACTGGAGAGTGCCAATTTCTAGGCCCATATTGCTGAGTCTCTATAATGTTCCAGCCAAGTTTCGTCGTCCTAGTACATCCAGAACTACCTGAACTGGCGATCATCGGAGTTCCCACCCCCTCTCACAACTCCCGGCAGTTCCCAGATGGACCGGTCCTACGAATAATCAATCTAGAGCATTGGTGTGTTCTTCTCACAAAGTTCCCTCCCGATCTCTCCACTCTAAGCGGGTCACGAGTTTGCCAGTCACCCCCCTCCCCCTCAAACAGGTGTCGGAACCTGGCCGAATGTGTAAAAGAACATAGAGACATATCCTTTATTTAATTATCAAATTTCATTGAAATCGGGTCAGAGTTCGAAGCTTACGCATGACTCAATATTCTGGACCCCCCCCCCCCCACTATGATCGGATGGAGAAAATTACTATTTCAAGTCAGTTTGATCGGGCCTCTGATACGCCTGCCAAGTTTCATCGTGAAAAGACCCAGAGCCGCCACCACTGGAATTTCGGGAAACACCCCTCCAGATCCCCCCCCCCCCCCCCTGCTCAAAGTGTCCGGATCCAGTCCCATTGTGGAAAATATTTATCTACAGAGATGCTTGTTCCTCACAGCAAGTTCCACCCCGGTCCCTCCAGTCTAATCGTTTCACGGTATTTTCTGGTCTCTCCCCCACCCCATCTCACCCACACCTGTCGAATCAGGTCCATGCTTGGAATCGAAAATCAGGGACATGTCTCTTGTTCAATGATCAAGTTTCATTCCAAACCGATCACTCGTTCGAAAGGTACGCATTACTCAATATTACTGATTCCCCCTCCCTCCACTCCCCCAGATGGTAGGATCGGAAAGCTGACTATTTCCAAATTAGTTTCATAGGGTCCCTCATACCCCTTCCAAGTTCCATCGTCCTAGCACATCTGGAAGTTCCTAGTTCTCTTAAAGTGAACATTTCTGTAAGTGTTTGTATAACTTGTACATTCTGATGGGTAATAAAATTAATAATAACCATAATTGCAAAGTGCGAAAAAAATACTATTGACCAACGATACATGTCCATGATCCCCAAGGACACAAGATCGTTTTTGCCGTAAGGGTTTTTCTTCCAGAATAATTCCCTAAAATGCTCATCTTAACCGCAAATTACAAAACATACTTTATGTTTTATAAAATTAAAAGAATGATAATTATTTAAAGTAGGAAATAAATAATAATTAGAATTTAGTGTAAGAGTAAAATGTAGGTGACGTATAAAGATAAGAAATTTGAGTTATTTGATTTGTGATAATAAAGAAAGTTGCGTCACTGAGAGGAGTGGAGGTGGGATTTAAAAAAAAAAAAAAAACATAGTTTATAGCAAAAGATACGTTTTCCTGATCCCCTGAATTCAGTGGTAAATTTGGCCTCAAGGGCTTTGATTGCACACGATTCCTTGCGACGTTAAAGTGCGCATCATCACTGCAAAGTGTAAAAAAAAATAACTTTTACCAAACAATAAATCCTTGTGCTTTCCAATAGTCCGGGATCCAGGCACCTCTATCATTCAAGGGGGGGGGGGGGGTAGCTCTAGAGCAGCAGAAGCTTTTCTATACCAACTTTGTGTGCTGATAACGAAAATAGTACCCCACCTGCACTCTGCACCGATGTACGTCACCGACTTTTTAGCCTATAAGGGCAAATTTGGCCTATAAAGACCAACTTTATAAAAAAAAATCCTAGCAGGACCGCATAAGCTAAATGAAACAAACTATACATTTTCTGAATCCTTCTATTATGGTCTATCGAATGGTGTATTCCTCATTTTCTTAAACGGACACACTTTTCTTAGAAATGTCTTAGAAACTAATACAATTATTTATTTATTTAACTTTTTTAGCTAAACTGTCATTTTACTCGGAAAAACTTTCAGCAAAGTACATATTTTTATTTTCTCATTGGAAAGATAATCTTATTAACGATCATTCGAGCCAACTTCAAAAAAGGTCGATTTTAAGAATGTCTGGATTATTTTTCATCCACATCCACATCCATTTCATCCACGTTTCCATCAATGAGTGACGGTAGAAATTTTAAAGGAAATATATTAGTTTAACGGCAGTTTTTATGGCAGTTCTTATGGGACTTGCAGCTCCGCTCACGTGCCATATACCGATCACTTTTCGGTCGGTCTGTCCACTCATCTCGAGCTGGGGCACTTCCAGATTTGCTAGGAGGATGAAACTGGGTAGGCATATTAGGGACCGCACCACACCAACTTGGAAAATATCATTTCCCTGATCCGAACACTGTGGGTGGAGTGGAGGGAAGGAATCCGGATAATTGACGTATGTGTAACTTTTGAACGGGGAATCGGACCTTAACGAAACTTGATATTTGGACAAACCTCCTGTTTCAGAAGTCACACTTCAAGTCCGGAAAGGATCCGATTTCTTTTGGGGCGAGTTTGTGGGGGGAACCGGAAATCGGGTGATATGTTCAGAGTGGACGGATCGGCACGAAACTTGGTGAGAAGAACAAGCACAAGCCCTAGATACAGAACTGATAAGACCGGACGGGATCTAAACACTGTGGAGGAAGTTGGAGGGAGGGTTCCAGATTTCCGGTGATCCCGAGTTAAGATGCTTACACATGTGCTAGGACGATGCAACTTGGCAGGCATATCAGGGACCCGACGAAAATAACTTGGAAATAGTCAAATCCCTCATCCGACCACCGTGGGGGGAGTAGAGGGAGGGGTAATCTGAAATACTGAGCTATTTAGAACTTCTGAACGGGGAATCGGATGTAAATGAAACTTGATATTTGGAAATTCCTCGTGTCTCAGATGTCACAATTTAAGTCCGGAATGGATCCAGTGATTTTGGGTGGAGCTGGCGGGGGAAACCGGAAATCGTGTGACTTGGTCAAAGTGGACGGATCACGATAAAAATTGGTTGGACGAAAAAGTACAAGCCGGACGGGATGTAAGCACTGTTGGGGGAGTTGGAGTGGGGTATCCGGAATTGCGGTGATCCTGAGTTAAGATGGTTCCACATGTGCTAGGACAGTGAAACTTGGCAGGCGTATCAGTGACTCGACAATTTTAACTCCAGAATAGTCGTTTTTCCGTTTTGTCTATTGTGGGGTGAGTGGAGGGAGGGAGGGGGGGGGGTTAATCCGAAATCTTGAGAAATGTCCCTTTTGAACGGGCGATCGGATCTTCATGAAACTTGATGTCAGAAAGAACTCATTTCTCAGATATATGTCCCATTTCAAAAGCGGCCAGGATCCGACTTATGTGGGGGAGTCGTGGGGGGGGGGCTGGAAATTTTGTGACACACCTAGAGTGCAGCGATTGGGATGACACTCCATTGGAAGAACAAGCGTAGACTAACAGTAGGGACTTGACAAGATTTACAAGCCTTGCAAGTGCCATCTGAGCTTCTAGCTCTTGTTGACATAGAGTTTAACTATGATATAATTTTTCTCTTGCGATTCATTTATGCCATATAGGCTATATAACATAAAGGATAAATAGCCTATAATGAATAAACCCGTCATATCTCTCAAATTATATAATTACAAAATACATTGGTTTGACGATAAGTTCAGGGTTCGTTATTGACGTGGAGTCCAATCATGACATCCGGTTTTCTCTTAGCATACGTATAGGTCATGTAGGCTATATAGCCTATAGGCTGAATAGCCTTTTAATCCAATAAAGATTTTTTTGTTGTTGAAAAAACAAGTTTTGAATGATGTTAACAAACCTGCTTTTTCAGTCGAGAACGAAAGCTGCGGCGGGTAAGACAGCACCCGTGTAGGTAACCGACAATTTGGCCTAAGTTGAGTTTAGGCCTATAAAGAAAAAGTTTAACAAACTGTATTCCTGTAGGCGAAAGTGATTGGTTTTCCAAGGACAATTAATGTTAGGCATCGTGTCGCCAACGTAGTGCCATGCCTGCTCTTTGTTGGGAAGCTTTCGAGTCCTGGCTGAATTTCGGACCGGTCAAAACTCAGAAGCACTTCATTGAAGCCGACTCGCGAAACACCTTAGAAGACAAGAACTTAGGGCAAGCACGACAAATCTTGGCCGGACACTGTTCTCTATTATGTTCTCTATATTGACCCTTCACTCACCCGCCTGCAACCGAGTTTTCTTTCACGACCATACAAGACTGCTCGTCGTGGCAGCCACCAAGCGAAGCCATGTCTCCTTCTACTCAAGGCGTTCATGTACAACTGGCTTTGTCATCGAGGCTAGCCATTGGGTCTCCCATCGTCTCTGACCATTCCTAAAGGCTACAATCGGTTAAAGGTCCGTGTTCATCGTAGAACCTATAGGTCTTTTTCCGTGACACAACTGTGGGCCACACACTTCTGAGTGTATGTTGCGGAAACACGATTGTTTGCCACACAGTCGAGCCACAAGTTGAAACTCGCGGAAACGCCGTTTTGTCATTTTTTGGTTAGTTAATTTCAAATATCTGAAAATAAAAACAAAATTCATGTAAAATCTCAATAAATAGAACTCTAGGCTTATTTCCTTACCATACTGTACAAAAAGTATCCTCAGTTTTCAGTCTATATGCTTGAAAAAGTAGTTAAGCTTTATTGTTTAGACACTATTTTGCTGCTTATTTTGAAGTTCCCGCCAGAATTGAGCCGCGAAATCGACAATAACCTCGCCAGTTGTTTGTCAAATTTGAGCCACAAAGCGAGCCACGAAAATCTTATTGGTCGCGGAAACATACTTGTGGGACGCAGAAAAGGCAGCGGAAACACACTTTTCGAGCCACAGTCGACCCACAAACTGTTTGTGGGAGCATGGAAAAACGCTTTATGTCTTTCGTTGTCCCCCTGTTCGCTTCTTCCACCGTTTTTGCCAAGGAGGGGGGAGGTTGCGGCACAATTTGGAGAGAGCAACTTCAGATCGTCGGCATATGTGCATGAACTGGTTTTGTCTTCTGGCTCTAAATGGGATTCACAAAGCAGTCGGTGTGGTCTCCCAGTGTTTCACTTCCTCATTACCTGTAATCCTCAGGCTTAATTTTCAGTATGGATTGCAGGCGTTTTTGTAGAAGAAGGTGATTTCGCTTGCTTCTGCAGCTTTCATCGCGGAAGTCTGGGGGACATTTAGGAGTATCGACAAGACAGGACTTTCGTCGTCTGATGCAGCATTCAGTATGTTCTGTGCGCTTTCGACTTAATCGGCAATCAGCGTGATCTTGGGGAAAACGAATGAAAGTTCTAGGATGACTTCCACACCCCTGTGCTTATCCATGATCCTTTAGAACCGAATTAGTGACGAACTTGAAAAGAGCTAGTGAGAGGATGAAACCTTGGCAAACGCCTTCTTTTTATCAATAACTGTGTTGACTGTTCCATTTCACCTCTCACTGGAGCCTCCATCTGGCCATAGTATACCTGAGTAATGCGGATTATCTTCTCTGGGACCCTGTATACCCTTCATTCTCCGATAGTTCTACCTTCCTTTACTTCGTCTAATGCAAGAACATAGTCGACACAGAATTACGTGGTTTCCTGTCAATGCTTGAATTATCGATGGCTGCACATCCGTGCTGCCTTTGCTCAAGTATGTAGCAGAGAGAGAGAAGAGCTGGTCCTCAGTCTCATTATCTTTGGTCCTTGCAGCCCATGCTCGTTCTAAAACCCGCTTTGGTTAGATCTTGTGCGTCTGTCCCTTCAGTCTCTGAAGCTTTGCAGTAGGATAGTTGCGGAGACTTCAGCTGCAGGTATTGTCGTGACGATTTCTATCGGGGGGGGGGGGGGGGGGGGGGAGGGGGAGGGCTATGATGGACTTGTGCCAGTCTTTGGGGACGTGTTCCAGATGCCAACGATGCTGTGGAGGTATAGCTGGACAGGCAGTTCTAACGGTTCGTCTGTGGTTAATGCATTAGCATTGTCTGATAGGGAGAGTAATAGATTTTCTTTACACTGAGCGGTCTGATGACAAGAGTGTTCCTTTGGTAACGTTAGCAGTTATATAGTGACCCTTCCGTTCTTGTTTCTGAAGACCCTCATTGTAAATGCATACGGCACAGTCGTCATTGTTTCAAGTTAGAGCAAGCAGATTTATATGCGAAATGTGAATAACTTACGACCTTATTACTTATGACTAACCTGGATTCAGGAGATTTGTTCCTTATAGGCTATTGAGCTTGTATTCTGTATATCCCATATGACCTATAGCCTACCCTCTTACAAGAGGAACTAATGTAATAATATTCCACGTAAGAAAGCTCTCTCTCTAAAGAGCTTCTCTTTCTAGTCCAGTAATAATAATTAAAAAAAAAAAGTTTTCGGGAAATTGTTCCAGAAATTCTTGCAATTTATTTGAGAGATCTATTCATCCTTTATGTTCTATAGCCTATATAGGTGGTTCCCAACCGGTGGTACGCGTACTCCAAAGGGTAGGCGAGACCTTTGCAAGGGGTACGCTACGCGAAGGAACCAAAATTTATTTAATCTGTAGCTTTAAAATCTCGCCTGACTCATTTTTGATTGCCGAAAGCCTACTATTACCAGCAGAGGCATCATCACCAGCCACATGTACTTTAAGGGGCAAGGTATTTTTACTAGCCGACAGGTCATTTTTACCGACTGTTTTTTTTTTTAGTAACTGCTTTTAGGAAAAATCGCGGCGCTAATCGTCTGGCCGACTTTTTTGGGGGATTTTGTTGTCAACCCGTGCGTCACGCCAAGCCCTGGTGAAAAGATATTGATTCAAAAACAGCTAGCCTACTCCCGTAAAATCTGTGTCAAACTCAAGAAGAATCGAAGACATTGCAAGTGATATTGTCATTCGGTTGCGAATTAAGCTAACGAAAAAGTTTGCGATGGAGCTTGATGAAAGCACGGGGAACATTAAAACCAAACACGGAAACAACCGAGATTTGACAAAATTTTTACTACAAAGCAGCCTCTATTGATTGCCTCATTGATTTTGTATATATTTTTACACATGTATGCCTTATCATTTATGATAATAACTATCATCTTTTTCACCTTCTGAAAAGGGGGTACGCAATCTTTTCGAGCCTTGATTAGTGGTACGCGGTACGGAAAAGGTTGGGAACCACTGGCCTATCTGACCTTGGATAGATAAGATAAGATAAGATAAAATTTATTCCACTAAAAGCACAGAGGCCATGGAAAAAAAATAAACACAGACAAAAGTCAAAAAGACAAATCAAATAAATGCTAACTATTTTACATATTCCTTTACAGGAATCTTTCTCTGTGGTTCATCGAAACCGAAAGGAATCTTCCCAACTTTTCAATATCTTACTTCCTATTACTTTTACCAATTTACCTTTTACCTCCCCCCAATTACTAACACCAAAAATTTCCCCACGAAGATCTGAAAGCTCAGGACATACCCACATTACGTGAAAAATATTTTCGTCCAATTGTCTGCACATTGGGCAAAAGTAAGGACCAGACAACACTCTTACCTTACCAAAATATCTTCTACGCATTCCTAAAGGTAAACAATCTCCTCGTAAACTCATTAACAACCTCAAATGGTCTGCTGGAATCCCTGCCTTGAAATAAATTTCCTCCCCCCATGTCTCTTCGGCCCTCGCGTACAACCACAATGAATCAGATACCTCCACCCCATCCGAAGCTGGAATTCTTTTATTTGCTGATGACACTCTTCTTTTTTTGTCTGCCCCTTCTGTACCTGATTTATACGAAAAGCTAAAAAAAGGCACTAGCTGAATTTACCAATTTCACTGATTCTCACCTACTAACCCTGATTTTTTTAAAAACAAACTGTATGGTATTCTCGAGAACCTCATCCCTAGCAAGCCCTGGTCAAGTTATGGTGGGTACTTCAGTCATCAAAAGAGTGCAATCCGTCAAATACCTTGGTTTTCTACTCGATGAGAATTTGTCATGGAAAGAACACGCCGATTGTCTTCTAAACTTTCTCGGTCTCTTGGAGTTATAAGGAGAGTTAAAAACATTACATCATCTAAAATTCTACGAATGATATATTATACTATTTTTCATCCTTACTTAATTTATGGATGCTCCGTGTGGGCTAGCAATTTTGTATCTTGTTACAAGAAAGTTCAAAATCTACAGAACAGTGCTATCCGGGCAATCACGTCGCATGACCCCAATAAGAATCGCAGTGAACGTTTTAGATCTAATAAAATAATGGATGTCGCCACAATTAGAGATTACCAAGTTGCAGTTTTCACTTATAAGTATTTTAATGATCATTTAAATTCATCTAATCAGAATTTGTTTTCACAGAATCAGGATTTCCACCAGTATTCTACTCGGAAGCCGGACAGTTGGCGAGTGATCCCCGTAAAACAACAAGAGCTTCTTTCATAATAAAACACTTCGCTCCGGGGGTGTGGAACTCAATACCTGAGGAGATAAGGGTTGCGTCTACCCTTTCAGCATTCAAGTCACAAGTCTTTTTTCTTATCGAGAACATAAAGTTCCAAAACATAATTTCCTTTCTTCTTTTTTCCTTCCTTTTTTTTAATGGGAGGGGGGGAGCAAGGGCGTTTTGTTGATGGAAGATCGTTGGTTAGTGAATTTCTCTTGTCAGTTTGTTTATGCCCTCATTCTTCTTTTCTTCTTCTTCTTTTTTCTCTGCTTCTTTTCTTTCTTTTTTTGATTTCTTTGGTTTGTTTCCCTTAAGATTATATGAATAATGAATAAGCCCCGCCCATTGCCAGGCCTTATGTTAGGCCTTATGGTGGGGCCATAAACAGTTAATGGTGTTCTCTCTTTTTATGAATAAAATGAACTGAAGTGAAAATGAACTGAACACTGCCACAATTGTATTTCCTGGTCATGTAACCTAACCTCCACCTTCTTAGCAATACTCACACCATTTCCTGCTCTAGGTCCTTTTCAATCACACCAAAAATGAGACAAACCGCTACTATCCAAAATCTTTTTAACCTGGTTTGACCACGATTCCTTTGCTCCATCCTGGAGGGATTCCAAATATGCAGCCTTTAACGATCTTACTCTCGGCAACGCTATTATTTTTTTTCCCAAAACCATATCATACTAACAAGACGCCTACTCCTTAATGAACATAAACCTAAATCTCCTCTTATTAATAATGTGTCGATCTTACTACTAAGGCCTAGAATTCCTTTGAAGTAGCCTAATTGCACTTGTTCTAGCTTAATACCCGGACTATAACGCCAAATTTCCGCGGTGCAACGCATTACTGGAAGTAACTTAGACGAAAACACTTGTTTATGCATTCTTAAATTATTTATCAATCTCAACTCGCTTTTCAACAACATCGTCAAGCACTTCTTCCTTTTCGCTAAACTACAATCAACATGTTTCCAATATTTTTGACGACAACTTAATTCCAAAATAAATAAAATCTTATATATTCAATTTCTTCTCCTTCGAATTTTATTTTAATAAAATCTAATTTTCCCCCTTTCCTAAAACACATTAATGCCGTTTTACTAACATTTAATGTCAACTCTTTCTTTCTAAAAAATTCCGCTGTAATGTCCATCAGAACCTGCAAATCTTTTTTTGAATCAGCGAGAAGTGCACATCGTCTGCAAACAATAATAAACACAACTTAACTATGTCAACGGATAACAGAATAGAATAGAATAGAATAGAATAGTGTTTATTTAGCCTCAATGGGCCATACACAGATTTTTATATACACGGCATACAAATGTATTAATGCATTTAAAACAAAATGATCCTTCGATACTTACATAAACTATCTCCTATTTAAGTTCCCACTCACATATTCTACAACCGTTTTGATAACGTTGTCTTTAGTTGATGTCAGTATACCAGGGAAGAGCAACCCTCCCCCAAACTGAACCGGTAGAGGAGACTCCTGGCACTGCCCTAGGAGGTGAGCAACATGAATGTCATTTGCTCATTCATGTACTTTTGCCAATCATTTATATACAAAGAAAATAACTTTGGAGACAAACTACGTCCTTGCTTTAATCCAATTTCTGATAAAAGCTCCCTAGAACATTTCCCTGCAACCCAAACCACCAGTTTGACTACATTATAAATTCCCATTAAAATAATCACCAAAGGACGTGGGAATCCGATTTCAATTACTGTTTTCATTAATAATTCCCTTTTAACATTATCAAAAGCCCCTTTTAAATCGGGGAAAGCCACGTACAACCTCTCCCCTTTCCTTTTAGTATATTTACGTATCATAACATACAAAATAAATATCTGGTCTAACGTACTATATCCCTCCCTGAATCCGGCCTGTAGCGAAGACATTTTCTCAATATCACCCATTCTCCCAATTTGCATATATCTTTCAGTTTAGTACGTGTATACCCTTGCACATTCCAAAAACACACACGCAATTCTTTTCGCCCATGGATCCTCGCCGCCCTATGTTTCTTGGGCCGTGTTGAGGTGACCCCTACCAAGCTGCTCGTTTCCTCCTTTTACGGTTTCCAAACTACTACCATAGTCTTATAACTAGAACCATGTGTTGACGTTTCCCCCCCGAGGTTGGCTTGCTCTGATCGTAGTGACCTCGCTACTTCCTGTGAAGTTTATTTCGTTGCTTTGCTGGAACACACTTGTACGGTTGACGCGATCTATCATCGGGGCTCACCACTTGTTCATTGTTTCGCTTTCTGTGGTTTCCAAAAGTGGTTTAGACCATATCCATCGCATCCATATACTTGGAACCGCTCCGACTTCGTCCTTGACGCTCGTCTTTTCAAGCGTTTTCTGGTGGGATCGTACCTTCTGACCCTCTTCCTATGTCATTTGTTGCAGCCCGGTTCAGATTTCCTGGATTCTCCTTCACTTCTTCCAACTTTTTTGCCTTGAAATTCTCTGCGAAAACCTGTATTCTTATGTGGAGTTTCTGACCCCTTAACTTCACTTCTCTGTGCCCTTGCTGACGTGCTCTATCCATAAAAGCCAGGCTTCATCTTCCAGATTACCAGACGTCCGGGGCTTCCGCATAGTCAAGCCAACCCTTCCAGATTTTCATGATAATGATGACATCCAGTTTTGCTTTCTTCAACATTTCCTAGATGTCCCTTTCGCATTTCAAATATCTCTGCATCACGCAGTCACAACTGTCAATCACTTTCCCTTTCCTTTCTACATTTGCATATTTGTTCTGTCTCTCGAATGGATTGCCTCTATAGTACCTTCCAGACATCCGGAATCTGGGGTGTCCAACACCCCGGACTTCCAGACGTTTTTGGCCTGGCTTCACCTTCCAGATCCGTCTTGACGAAAACGGCTGTCTGGAATCCGGAAGAAAAATCTGAAAGGTGAAGCCTCGCTTTGACTGTTTTCAACTGGTCGTGCGCTTCCTTTTCTCGCTCTGTATATTCTGGAGCCGCAGTTATTGCGTATCTTTTCAGGAATGTATTTCCTCTTAAAATGTTGTTACGCAAATCTTTGGAGCTCAGCTTAACAAGGACAGGGCCTACAGCGTTTGGCGATTTGAGTCGGAATACATCTTTCACGTCTGAACTTCCCATCATTAATCCTGGGGTCACACTGTTCAAGCAGTTTAACACATATTGCCTAAGACTGGGCCGTCTAACACGAGGGTTAAAATTGTACCGACAAATTTTTGAGCATTTCGTTTCGGCTTCCAATCTACTTATCGCGGGTATAATCCAGTTCTTGCTTGAGGATTGTAATTTCGTCTTTCACTTGTTTAGTGGTGATTTCAACTCTATCGATATTCGCCTGGAGGCCCATCGAAAATTTTTAAAATTCTTTTCGCAATTCTTCCACTTGTGCTGGAACTGACTCCAGGCCTGCAAATTTTGCATTCATAATCCGCAGCTCGTCTAGCACTTTTTCAGACATATCCCGATCCATTCTAATAATACAGTGGGTTGACTTATCTTTATGAGCGCAGGCCCACGTAGGCAGTGGCAATCACCTTATTGGAGGAGGCCCAGTGGAACTTGGTACCTGCTGTAGACTTTTCCACCGCACTCTGGCATCCGATCCGAGACTGCTTTTCGTATTGCTGCTAGTCCGATAATCTTCTGGACAAACAATAACCATTCAAATTCAGGGTGGGGAATGTGGTCCACCAGTCTCACGGCCGTTTTGAAAATCGAACACACCAGTCTCACTGTTTCGAACCACCAGTCTCATAAAAATGGCGCCGGGAACCAGCAGTCTCGGAAACGAGACCAACAGTCTCAAATTCAGACCAACAGTCTCATCTAATTTCCAATTTTTTTAAAGTAAAAAAGTGTTTTCTTTGTTTTTCTCTGTCAGTCCCTTGAATTACGCGCTTGTGTCAGCACTACAGGTAGAGTGAAGCTTGGGCTTTCAATACATGTATTCATCTCTGCTATTGGCTTGGTACTTCTCAGTGAATAGGGCTCTGAAAAAGCAAACAAATTTATTTTTTTTGTTTTTTGTGTTGTTTAATAGAATTCTGCTACTCTGCCAACTACAACAGGTAAAGTGAAGCCTGGGCTTTCAAACAATATATGATTCACTGTTACTGGATTACCAAGTGTCACATTGGGTGGCTTTGAAAAAACTGTTTTGGTAAACAAATGTAATTTCTAGGCTGTCTATGCGATTTCTTGGAATTTTCTAACTTTGCGACCAGTTGTGGTAGATTTAAGCATGAGTTTTCCACAAATCCATGTATCTCTGATACTGGCTTAGTCAGTTTGTTGCTGGGTTCCTATGGTAAACTCATTAGCTGTTTTTTTTAACTGCCCTGCTTGATACTGTTGAATGTTTTGTCGCCTCACTGTTCAGTTCACCTGACTGACGGTATTAGTTTGTTCCATTCTTTTTCCATGCATTTTCCATGCTTAAAATACTATTCTGAGGCTGTCTATACACAACTACAGTAAGAGGTTAAGTATCGCTCAATGGAACCTATTATCGCTCACCAGAGCTGCGTTTGATTTGCATTGACTGATAGCGTTCGATTTATCCAGTCGACTGAGATTTTGAACTAAAATTTGACTTTTGAGAACCGAGAATAAATGGTCATTCGTTCCATGGTTAAGCGGTTAAGCTACAGTAAGCGGTCAAGTAACGCTCAATGTACCTATCATCGCTCACCAGAGCTGGGTTCGGTCCGCATTTCCAGACGACTGAAATTATCATTTCGCTGTTTCATTTGCTATTCTCAGTTGACTGATAGCGTTCAATTTATCCAGTCGACTGACATTGTCGACTAAAGGTGACTTTTGACAACAGAGAACAAACGGTCATTTGTTCCATGGATAACCGATTAGAGTAAGCGGTCAAGTATCGCTCAATGGAACGTTTTATCTCTCACTAGAGCTGCATTTGATTTGCATTTCCAGTTAACTTAAATCGTCATTTTGCAGTTTTATTTCCTATTCTCAGCTGACTGATAGGTTCTATTTATCCAGTCGACTGACATTGTCCACTAAAAGTTGACTCTGGACTACCGACAACAAATGGTCATTCGTTCCATGGATAACCGGTTAAGCAACAGTAAGTGGTCAAGTATCGCTCAATGGAACATTTTATCACTCACCAGAGCTGTGTTTGATTTGCATTTCCAGTTGACTGAAATAATCTTTTTGCTGTTTTATTTGCTATTCTCAGTTAGCATTCAATTTATCCAGTCGACTCAGATTCTCTTTCTTGGGATTTTCTAACTTTACAACCAGTTTTGGTAGATTTAAGCATGGACTTTCCACAGGTATGTGTATCTCTGATATTGGCTTAGTCAGTTTCTTGCTCATGGTGTCCTTTGATAAACTCATTAGCTGTGTTTTTTTAACTGACCTGCTAGACCCTGTTGAATCTTTTGTTGTCTCACTATTCAGTTCACCTGACTGCCTGGTCCGGTACTAGTTCGTTCCATGCTTAAAATACTATTTTGGGGCTGTCTCTACACAACTACAGTAAGTGGTCAAGTAACACTCAATGGAACCTATTATTGCTCACCAGAGCTGCGTTTGATTCACATTTCCAGTTGACTTAAGTTATTAATTTGCCGTTTTATTTGCTATTCTCAGTTGACTGATAGCGTTAAATTTATCCAATCTATTGAGATTGTCCACTAAAAGTTGACTTTGGACGACCGACAACAAATGGTCATTCGTTCCATGGATCACCGGTTAACCAACTGTAAGCGGTCAAGTATTGCTCAATGGAACATTTTATCGCGCACTAGAGCTGCATTTGATTTGCATTTCCAGTTAACTTAAATCGTCATTTTGCAGTTTTATTTCCTATTCTCAGTTGACTGATAGGTTCTATTTATCCAGTCGACTGACATTGTCCACTAAAAGTTGACTTTGGACGACCGACAACAAATGGTCAATCATTCCATGGATAACCGGTTAACCAACAGTAAGTGGTCAAGTATCGCTCAATGGAACATTTTATCACTCACCAGAGCTGTGTTTGATTTGCATTTCCAGTTGACTGAAATAATCTTTTTGCTGTTTTATTTGCTATTCTCAGTTAGCATTCAATTTATCCAGTCGACTCAGATTCTCTTTCTTGGGATTTTCTAACCTTACAACCAGTTTTGGTAGATTTAAGCATGGACTTTCCGCAGATATGTGTACTCAATGGAACCTATTATCGCTCACCAGAGCTGCGTTTGATTTGCATTTCCAGTTGACTGAAACTCTGTTATTTGCTGTTCTCAGTTGATTCATATTGTTCGATTTAGCTCTTGGCAAGGGTGTGGAAACTCAAGAAGGTAAGGGAACATCACTAAAACAATATGACAAAGCGACCTAATCATGTTCTATAACATTTAGACAATTACTAAAATTACCCTTTGCTTGTCTCCTTGATGATGCTGTACGTAGCAGCTTCAATTTGAGGGTCTCATGAAGAGACCTCTTACGTGGACCAATTTATAGTACTTCAACCTACAAACAATAGTATGTTTGTAACATACAATAGAATGTTCCTATAACAAGAGCAACATCTGCAGAGGAGATAGTACTTCAACAATTAGAAAAAGAGTGAGAGGAATATTCATGGAGGACTAGTGAAACATATGGTATGTGAAAAAAGAATCACCAAAAAGTTGACTTTTGACGATCGAGATAAAATGGTAATTCATTCCATGGTTAACCGGTTAACCTACAGTAAGCAGTCAAGTATCGCTCAATGGAACCTATTATCACTCACCAGAGCTGCATTCTATTCGCATTTCTAGCTAACTTAAATCATCATTTTACTCTGTTATTTGCTGTTCTCAGTTGATTCATATTGTTCGATTTAGCTCTTGGCAAGGGTGTGGAAACTCAAGAAGGTAAGGGAACATCACTAAAACAATATGACAAAGCGACCTAATCATGTTCTATAACATTTAGACAATTACTAAAATTACCCTTTGCTTGTCTCCTTGATGATGCTGTACGTAGCAGCTTCAATTTGAGGGTCTCATGAAGAGACCTCTTACGTGCACCAATCTATAGTACTTGAACATACAAACAATAGTATGTCTGTAACAAACAATAGTATGTTCCTACAACAAGAGCAACATCTGCAGAGGAGATAGTACTTCAACAATTAAAAAAAGAGTAAGAGGAATATTCATGGAGGACCAGTCTAGTACACTAGCCCCTTTTCAGGCACGGTGCTCAAACGTCTAGCACCATGCCTGGGTGCTAGACGTTCAAGTACTGTACCTTGGATTTCATGTATGGTGCATGGATTTCAGTATACAGTGCATACATCAAAAACATAGTTTCTGTCATAACAACTGTGCATCAGCTCGGACAGGGCTGAAATTACTACCATGAATTAGAGAAATCAAAGACAATCCTTCATATATTTTTCACAACAAAAACAAAAGGGCTTGACTGATGACAGATGTGAAAAATCTCATTTCCTTTTCTACATAGTCAAGGGTTTTGCATGCAAAGTGTCCTGTGCCTCAGCTTTTTCTAC
Source organism: Branchinecta lynchi (assembly GCA_023053575.1). Taxonomy (NCBI): domain Eukaryota; kingdom Metazoa; phylum Arthropoda; class Branchiopoda; order Anostraca; family Branchinectidae; genus Branchinecta; species Branchinecta lynchi. The sequence goes on from JAKZAP010000015.1 coordinate 19,601,831, forward strand.
CCAGCAGCCAACCAGAATATTGGCTCTTGGGGAATAGATAGGGAAAATACATGGAAAATAGATAGGGTACTGTTAGGTTTTTCAACTCCATCATCATTAGGGCCCTTTTGTTTTTGTTGTGAAAAATATATAAAGGATTGTCTTTGATTTCTCTAATTCATAGTAGTAATTTCAGCCCTGTCCGAGCTGGTGCTCAGTTCTGATGACAGAAACTGTATTTTTTCTGTATGCACTGTATACTGAAATCCATGCACCATACATGAAATCCAAGGTACAGTGCTTGAACGTCTAGCACCCAGGCATGGGGCTAGTGTACTAGACTGTGGAGGACTAGTAAAGAACGTATGGTATGTGAAAAAAGAATCACCAAAACCAACAAAACAAAATTACCAGAGTGGGTGCGTTAGTTCATGTAGGTTAACTTGAACACTTTTAGCTAGGACTTCCATAGCCAGTGTAGAACATTAAGAATAAGCTTATTTTTTTTTTTTTACCATCATTAGATAGGTAGCGTACTCTGTAGCACCAGATTTGTTAGAACATGAAAAAATGTCGGCCTCATGGCCGCAATTTGAAATGACCAGTAAAAGGTGACCGGTTGGTTGGATTCCGCAATCTTTTTCTCAACCTACGCTTATATTCTCGGTTAACCATGGAATGAATGACCATTTGTTCTCAGTTGTCAAAAGTCAACTTTTAGTCGACAATCTCAGTCAACTGGATAAGTTGAATGCTATCAGTCAACTGATAATAGCAAATAAAACAGCAAAAAGATGATTTAATTCAACTGGAAATGCAAATCGAACCCAGCTCCGGTGAGCGATAATAAGTTCCATTGAGCATTACTTGACCGCTTACTGTAGCTTAACCGGTTAACCATGGAACAAATGACCATTTGTTCTCGGTTGTCAAAAGTCAACCTTTAATCGACAATTTCAGTTGACTGGATAAATCGAACGCTGTCAGTCAACTGAGAATAGCAAATAAAACAGCAAAAAGATGATTTAAGTCAACTGGAAATGCAAATCAGACCCATCTCTGGTGAGCGATAATAAGTTCCATTGAGCGTTAATCTTGACCGCTTACTGTAGCTTAACCGGTTAACCATGGAATGAATGACCATTCGTTCTTGGTTGTCAAAAGTCAGCTTTTAATCGACAATTTATGTCGACTGGATAAATCAATCGCTTTCGGTCAACTGAGAATAGCAAATAAAACGGAAAAATTATGATTTAAGTCAACTGGAAAGGCGAATCGAACGCAGCTCGGGTGAGCGATAATAGGTTCCATTGAGTTTACTTGACAGGTTACTGTAGGTTAACCGGTTAACCATGGAACAAATAACCATTTGTTCTCGTTTGTCAAAAGTCAACTTTCAGTCAACAGTCTCAATAGATTGGATAACCCAAGAGCTAAATCGAACAATATGAATCAACTGAGAACAGCAAATAAAACAGTAAAATGATGATTTAAGTTAGCTAGAAATGCGAATAGAATGCAGCTCTGGTGAGTGATAATAGGTTCCATTGAGTGATACTTGACTGCTTACTGTAGGTTAACCGGTTAACCATGGAATGAATTACCATTTTATCTCGATCGGCAAAAGTCAACTTTTTGTCGACAACCTGAGTCTACTGGATAAATTGAATGCTAACTGTGAATAGCAAATAAAACCGCAAAAAGATTATTTCAGTCAACTGGAAATGCAAATCAAACGCAGCTCTGGTGAGCGACAAAATGTTCCACTGTTGGTTAACCGGTGATCCATGGAACGAATGACCATTTGTTGTCGGTCGTCCAAAGTCAACTTTTAGTGGACAATCTCAATAGATTGGATAAATTGAACGCTATCAGTCAACTGAGAATAGCAAATAAAACGGCAAAATAATAACTTAAGTCAACTAGAAATGCGAATAAAACGCAGCTCTGGTGAGCGATAATAGGTTTCATTGAGTGTTACTTGACCGCTTACTGTAGTTGTGTAGAGACAGCCTCAGAATAGTATTTTAAGCATGGAAAATGCATGGAAAAAGAATGGAACAAACTAATACCGGACCAGTCAGTCAGGTGAACTGAACAGAGGCGACAAAACATTCAACAGTATCAAGCAGGCAGTTAAAAAAAAACAGCTAATGAGTTTACCATAGGAACCCAGCAACAAACTGACTAAGCCAGTATCAGAGATACATGGATGTCTATCTACCAAAACTGGTCGCAAAGTTAGAAAATTCCAAGAAATCTCATAGACAGCCTAGAAATTACATTTGTTTATGTAAACAGTTTTTTCAGAGCCACCCAATGTGACACTTGGTAATCCAGTAACAGTGAATCATATATCGTTTGAAAGCCCAGGCTTCACTTTACCTGTTGTAGTTGGCAGAGTAGCAGAAGTCTATTAAACAACACAGAAAACAAAAAAATAAATTTGTTTGCTTTTTCAGAGCCCTACTCACTGAGAAGTACCAAGCCAATAGCAGAGATGAATACATGTATTGAAAGCCCAAGCTTCACTCTACCTGTAGTGCTGACACAAGCGCGTAATTCAAGGGACTGACAGAGAAAAACAAAGAAAACACTTTTTTACTTTAAATAAATTGGAAATTTGATGAGACTGTTGGTCTGAATTTGAGACTGTTGGTCTCGTTTCCGAGACTGGTGGTTCCCGGCGCCATTTTTCTGAGACTGATGGTTCAAAACAGTGAGACTGGTGTGTTCCGCGAATGAGACTGGTGGACCACATTCCCCACCCTGAAATTGCATGCCACTGCTCTGAATCAATGCAGTGACGGGCTTTCGGAGCCACTGTTTTTTTTTTGTCCGTATACATTTGTGCAGTTTTAGAGCTGCTAGGTTACGCTTAAAGATTCGACAAACTTGACAAAATAAATACTGAATCCATATCTGAAGATGATTTTCTTTTCAGACAAGTTGTTCGGTCGGATTCCGGAAATTTATTACAACTAAACTTCTTTCTGAGGTTCATTAGAGGGGTATACGATTTATTGAATTCGCCTTTGAACTTTATATTCCTGTCGGATAACTAGGCTTAACTTGTCAAACAAAAAATGCAACTACGGAAATATTGTTGTGTACACTTTCACTTGGTTGTTCAGAGATAAATATTAATGCTTGTGAGGTCTGGTCTAGACTGGAAATCTTCAATCCCTGACTGTCCAGATCAAGAATTCCGATAAATGTTCCGTTTTTGGATCCCATCGAAAACTTTCGTCTTGGATTTTATGTATGGGACGGGGCCCATACACGAGTTTGACCTAGATGTCAGGGACCTAGATGTCAGAGATGTCTAGGGACATCTGCGTGATGCAGAGATATTTGAAATGCGAAAGGGACATCTAGGAAATGTTGAAGAAAGCAAAACTGAAACTATCCACATAGCAGAATTTGAACTGAATTTTGCAACCGCTTCGAGAACCAAGGATAGAACAGATGTAAAAACTTAGACGTCATAGGTATCCGTCACGGACGTGTTGGGATCCCAAAAAGGTGGGTTCGAAGTAGAGACCAAGGTGCAGATCTAGACCATTTCTTTAAGCCTTACATGTGTCAAGACTTGTTGATTGAAATAAGACTGTCGAGATGAAGGTTGAATCCGAGGATTGTTTGTATAGTTGGCAAGAAAGTAAACGAAATCATATGATTTGAGAGTTGGAGTTTTTTATTAAGAAGTTCGACGTGTAACTGGTAATTGTTCTAATGTGTTGTTCTTGGCCCTTGGGCTTTCAGACGAACACTTTACTTGGCTGGCGTCTATCCTAAATTATGACACTCTGTCGTTGGCACAGCGCTGAGAACGCTCTGTATTTGAGTTTCTTGTGGAAATTAATACTCCGTTTTGTTTTCAGGAAGAGATGGCGGGACTCTATGGCTTTTTCCTGCTGTTTCTTGCTTTCGTGTCATGCGTCCGAGGAGCCAGTTTGACTTGCGATAGTTCCGAAAATATAGCCCAGTGTAAAACAGAATGCTTCTCAGCGCAGTATCTCAACCTCACTTTGAAGCTGAATGTCAACATCACTGGTGCTATTGTCATAAAAGTCACACTGATAGAACGACCCGTCTCATACACTGGAATGAACACATACTCTACTCCCAACAACATTTACCTTCGAGAGGCTCCTCTGTTTCGCGCGGGACCGTCCATCCACAAGAAGAACCAACAAATGTACGATGCCAGTATGCTTCCTAAGGATGATGAGACTACTTTCCCATTCGTCGATGAAGAGAGCAAAAGTGGAACTCCTGATGATTTAGCAAAGCTTGTCTATTCTGATTATTCCAAGCAAGCAGGCTATCTGAAGGGCCAGAGAACACTTGGCCAACAGATCTTCACCCTCAAGCTAAATGAGTCAGTTATGGTTCACATTCCTGACACCCGGGACACATGCTACACAAGCATCTTGTACGTGATCATCGAAGCTTTCACCTCGACAGGGCTGAAAATCAATATTGCTATTAACATAAGCATCAAACTGATCGCTGCTCTTGTTCTCCAACCCGCTGTTGAAGCAACTAACCTTTTGAGTTCAGTGCTATGATTTTCCTGAATACAAAATACTAACTCGTACTCCAAATGACCGTTCTTCTCGTTTATAAAGGATTCGAAGGTCCTTTTAACCCCGACAGAAATGGAAAAATTAGAAGATTTGTTCGAACTCGCATCATTACCGACGTTTTAGTTCTTCAGAGGTTGAAACTACGGCGGGTTTGGTCAGTGTTCAAAAAAAGAATAAACATATTTATTTAACATAAAGAGAAAAAACTCACCAATTGCCACTTCTCGTCAGCTAGTCAGAGAAGGATTGTCACGGCAGACAGAATATAACCACCCGTTCTTAAAATAAGTCAGCAAAATGAGAAAAAGCAGAGAAGAAGAATTTTTTCTTATGATTTGTTAAACATTTTGATTGTGAATGTCGCATAAAGATACTGTTTGGTAACTCTTCTGCAGTGAATCATCTTGCTAGTATCCTGAACCGTAGAACCTTGTTAAAATATAGCAATTTACTTCTGGAAACGAAAAAGTGATGCACAATTTTCCAGGTTTTTCCAGTGAAAAAAAAAGCTATTTTAGATTTTCGTTCTTTACTTCTGGACTTTGTTCTGGGCTGACAGCCAAACAATGAACTACGATTTTCAAACTCCTTAGATTAAAAAAAAAGAAAGAAGTATAATACAGTTGTAACAAAAAGTCGCAAGCATTCTGTTGTCACTGCATGCTACTACTAGCAAACTGGATGCTACCAAAGCACGATTAGAGGCTATCGGGTACTACCGCTTAAGGTCAACCCAATCGGAGGCATTTTATGTCAAAGTATTCCATATTACTACATATCAATCTATGCAACTTCTTCGCACAACTGCCAAGCTTTTTAGATTTTTTGTTTGTATAGTTAAGATTTTATCAGGTAAAACTGTAATGGCATCTGCTAATCTTGTAGAGCTTCTGGATAGAACTTTATCCATGAACTATAGCCAAGAAAAACTAAGAAGTAGGACGTCCGTCTCTCGATCTCTCTAGATACGACCATGCAGAGTCGAACAAGTTCCCAATGCCCTACCCGATTCAAACGCTTGGAGTGTAGTAGCTACTCGGAAGATCACAGTATTTCACCTATACAACAGCTTATCGCAGGAATCCCAGGGGAAAAATTCGAGAGTAAATAGTCAATTGACTGCATACCACGGCGACCTCATGTTCGCTAAGGTTTTCTTCTCAAGTACGTGGCGGTTAAGAGGAAACTAGACGGCGTCTACACAAAGCTCAGCAAATAGCTCAAATTCTGCTCAGTTTGGTGGGGTACCATAGTCGATGCACGGGACCAAGAAGAGAGGTTTTACTGGTTGTTCTTGCTATAACACAACATAAGGAAACTATTAGATGTTTTCTGTTTGCAAGCTGGTTCCGATGTTCTTCAGTAAAGCTAAACATGCTACCTCTAAGCAACTACCTCTGTGATTTTCCAGCGTCGGAAAAGGAAGGTCGAAGTGGATGTAAGAACATCCAGCAGATTAAACAGTGGCGTAATGAATAGTTTACGCCATCGCAAATGAGAGGATTAAATCAAACAACTTGGCGATAACTCACCAACCGTTCCCACCTCAATTGACTACAGAGCAAAAGAACTTGAGAGAGTAGTGCCAAGACTTGAAAAAAGTGACACACACTCGAATAGCAGCCTCACTAGCACCACTAGCGATACAGAACGTCCTAACTGAAACTTAATCAGTCGTCCACCAGCAATGGCCCTGATAACTTCATATTCTGAACACAGCCAAAAATGATACAACTTCCCCTGTAGTTTCGGTTTGTGAAGACCACATCTTAGCTGTACTAGAAATTTCTTAGCCCGCAAGTTTGTCTCACTTTGAATATCACGAGCGTAGTCGTGACGTTTCTGCTGAACTAGATGATGACACCTCAACCTTGTTTCTGTTAAAATTTGGCTTCGGTTTGTGCGTCTGCGGGATCTCGATTTTTGGCACTTCTAAGTAAGTGAGGACTATGAAATATTTGACGCGATTAAGGCTTAGAACCTGAAATAGACCGAAATAAAGCCGGTTGCGATCCGACCCATAGGTTGGGTGGTGGGAACTGGGAAAGGGCTTACCGGAATTCTGTCATTAGCATATCGACCCGAACGGACGGTCGGGTCCCAAACCAAACTTGGTGGGAATTAAGAGCTAGGGTTCTAGTTGTACCTCTTTGGGGGCCCGAACCCAATCCGGCCTCTGTAAGGGGGTGGGTCTGTACATTCTTGCTATTAGCCCAACTGCTAGGAGCACTGGCGGAAATCAAGGACGATATATGCACATAATTAGCAGGTAAAAAAATGTGATAAATCAACCACTATTGGTGCGGATTTTCGTCATGGTGATCGATGTGAAACGTCGAAACATCCTCGGCGAAAGATCTCCATGACAAAAGATCCCCGTGGCTAAGCCTCCGCATGGCGAAACCTCCCCGGCTAAATAGAGAAATGACAAAGATGCGATACGGTTGTTTCCGCGATTTATATCAGACCCGGCATTCTTTAAATTATTTGTTATTTATTGAAGTAGATAACAGTATCGGTGTACGAAATTAAGGAGGGAGCTCGGACAGAATACTTTCTCAGACTAAGGTTCGAAATGACACCTTTGAAAGGCACACTGGCACTTCAATCATTTTCTGGAAACAGATTTGACGAATATTTGTAATATTTTCAGGTTAAAAATACGACAAGCAGAGAAAATCAATTGACAATGACAAATCTTACTGGGTGTGTTTCGACAGAAATTGCAGAAGGCGAGGTGTATTTGTCTATGGATTCTCTCTATGTGACTCCTTTCGAGCCCGACCAGGATCCCACACGTTGCTTCCAAAAGCATTACTGGTCGCCTTATTTACTCGCTTTTTTTGTTGTTTTGTCGTAATGTGTGTTGCGAATTACACTCTTCTCTGGAGAAAAATGACTACAGATTTTTTTAGTTCCCTTTTTCAGAGGCACTCGTTGTAAATTGCTTGTAATTAAACGACTAATTGAACTGGCGTTTTGTGTTAAGGAATGTGTTAGTGAAACGTCTTACAACCGATTGTCAGTGACAAGCTGCAGTACCGCGAAATCAAGACTGAACACTTACACGAGGAGACCTAGATGTCACAACTCTGCCTCTCAGACCGACCGCTGACTGTCGTTATCATCTGCTTGTCATTACTGATGTAGGCTAAAGACAATAGAAGTGGGAAAGACCGGTGACTTCGCTAAAATCGGGTCGCTGAAAATCGATCGGAGCGCTGGCTAGCGTTTAGACTTTGTCCAATTTCGAGTGGTAGATGATTAACGTAATCAAAGCAAGAGGGTGTGAGTAGGCGATGTCTGTCAACATTAATTGATTCGAAATTAGTCGTTTGCCATTGAATTCAACAGTTTCTTCCAGAAAAAAAGCGATTTGTTCTTTTCATGCTTGCTTTTTATTTCAATTAGAGGAAATCTGAATGGAGACAGGATGCTCGTCCAAGACGAAACAAACTGCTTAACTCGGAGAGCAATAATTTGGCTCTTTTGGGTCCGTCTGTTCCAGCCCAAGCCGACTGAGAAACATATATTAAACGAATGAAAAATCGGTTGTACAGTTGGAAAGGTTTAGCGATTTCTTTGGTATGTATGACAGGTTTCTCAGTAAGTTTGGGCTCAAGGAGAATTCATACCGAACGCCAAATATGGCCAAGACCATTATTAGCTGAATTCAGTCAGTGGAAAGTTGAACATAAGATGAGATAGGTTACCTGCTAAATAGGTAAAAACATGAAAATGTAAACAAAAAAAATCAAGGATACGGTACACAGCAAGTGACAGTGCAGTCTCGTTCTGTGGGCTAAGACAAGAGTGTTTAATTGCAACAGTGGTTTAAGAGTTTTGTGAACACTTGGACTATTTGAAAGTGATAACACAAACCAATTCATCCGATTTATTTACTACTAACGAGTAAGCCTGTCTGATGAAGGAAAAATAACGAACAATTGCGCAAGGTATCAAACGTGGTGTGTGACTGAATGGGACCTTCCTCTGAGACATTGCAACGGTCTATCGAGTTATTATTAGTTCCGATAAATAAACAGTATATAGCGCTAGGTTTGCTTTAACCTTTCCCAATATCAATTTGATACCCATGATGTTTGGCAAGATCTGAATTGGGCTCAGTTGGACCGGGACGGGTGATAGATGCTTTGTGGGGGACATCGGAAACGCAAAATTATTCTTCCTCATAATCTAGAGCACCAAATTTAAATCACTACATCAAACATTACTCAGATCCGAAGTCCTGAAGCAAAACCTACCTAGTGACATCGAAGAAATATCTTCCATATCACTCCCCCTAGACGCGAACGAGCATTGTTCCTGCTGATCATCACCGGCCTCAAATTCCTCTGCATCTCTTGAGAGTACCATCCATCTCGACCCAAGGTTTTCCTAACCTAACGTATCCATGACCCAGTGACTACAAGCCAACGATCAACCACCAGGAAGCCGAAAGGGTCCCTTCCTGGAACCCAGGTGCTGACGAATTCGAAGAAAAAGAAGAAGCAAGCTTGACCAGTTACCAATGGGGAAGGGGGACACACTCCGAAAGTCTCTTCCTACAACCATGATATGATCTGTACTACAGAAATGTCACATCCCTGCTCGAGTCATCCCTCGAGTCATTCAACTTGATACCTATAAGTTTACGAGCTATAACCTACCCAAACAAAAAAAACTATTAAACACAAAAAGAAAAAAAGATGTAAACTGCTGACAGCGTGGCACGAGTGGATTAATCATAAACGCATAGTGTGCTAACAACTTGCTTTTGTACATCGGAAATTCCTAACACCTGCTTATTTACATTTCTTCTGTACCAAACTTAACACATACCTACGAGACTAACACGTTAACCATTTCAGAGCTTCACATTAGTGCGACGACTAACATCATGTCAAATTCTAACCATTTCTTAAAATTTCTAATTTTCGACTTTTTTCACTCTTTCTCACCTCAACCTCTTCACAAACATTCAAACGAGGAGACTCTGGACGAGTAGATTTCTTTTTCTGAAGCTGTAGTAAACTGTTCGTGTGCTTGAGTTTGGAAAAAATAACTATGCGCACGCAATACTTGAAGATCGCCTCTACAACACCGTCACAGACGTCAAGGGCGGTGAGGCCCAACTCTAGTTCAACCTTTGCCATGATGCTATTCGTCACATTAATGTCAAGCTTGCAGTCGTCAAAATGAAGATCCATAGACCGTACGCTGAAGTGGACCAGAGCTAAGAGTTTTTCCGTTGGGATAAACATGTTCGAGTTCTCTCAGTATTTTCTCATCTCGATGAAGACGGAACTCACTGTTTCACTCGCTGATTTCAAACTTTTCTCACACCTCAGGCATTTGTGCTTGTCCAGAATCTTTTTGTCAATATACCCTGCAAAATATCCCCCTGCACTACTGGACACAATTTTCGAATCAAATGGAAAAGCAAAGTCAAACATTGCATGTTCACTCTCAGTGGGTATTCCAGCAGAGTCGCCTACTGATATCTTCAATATGTTAAGTCAGCGGATGTTTGACTTTGCTTTTCCCAGAAGAAAAATCTTTCAGCAAACTAAAAAAAAGACTACCATCTTTGATGCAGTTCGAACCCTTTGGTGGTTGCAAAAGAGTCTTAACTATAAGACCCTTTGCTGAGCTTTCAAACTCTGGTACAGTCGGGTTGTTATTGTGTCCCCTGCGTACACGAGTGGAGGCAAACCAGTTTTCAAGTACATCCTAGTTGATGTTCCCCATCCGGAGTACACTGACGTCGTGTTGGTCACGTAAGTACTCCGCTATCTGGATAGTCCCTTCAACCCGTAGATTCCATCCGTCAATGCACTTGATCCTGGAGCTATTTTTCGTAACGAATGAGACTTTACTCAGCCACGACCTCATTTCCTTTAAGAACGGAAGATGTTGTGATCTGGCGGTAATCGGTCGTCGCAGGTTCACAGATGTGTCAAAGGTCGAAGATTTAGCACAGTCGAACAGATCGTTGAACTTCTTTATAAACTCAGAAGTTTCATTCGAAGCAGGAGGAAGAACAGAAAACATACACAGCCTCGACATTGAAACAGAGACTGTGTGGCTCAAACCTTGAGCTGCAAGTGGCACTCTCATTTTCAGAAATGATGGTGGACTAATATGATTGTAGCTGAACTTGGGGGGCAGGCGTATAGTGTTCTTTGAATCATGCTCGTAGAGTTGACGGACATGATCCCAACTGGCGACTTTTCCACCTTCGAATTCTGCGTCACAGGTCAGCAGGTTATTCCGCACGCTTTTTAAAAGATGCGGGGCATCGTAAAAGCAGAAATCCTTCTGGAAATCGATAATTACATATGGTTTGGATTCCAATGATGGGTCATAAGATTGTTTCAAAGCTACGCAAAGGAGGTTGTACAGACCGACATTTGCCCCTGCTTGACCACATACCAGACATACCACAATACCACCAGCTTCTTTAATCTTCTGCACTGCTTTCATGACAAGTATCACAAGCCTTTGGTTCAAGCCGTGGTTCACAAAAAAATATCCAATTACTTGCTTCCAAGTGCTGCACAAGCCTTTTGCCATGAAAACTAGGGCTTGCGTTGCATTTTTCGCTGAGCGACTGTAGCCATTGCCGAAGTCTTTAAAACCTTTGATAAAGTCGTTCTTGGAAAAGAAACCAGTTCTCAGAGCAACTTCATCAAAGGTCAGGGTAACTAAGTTTGCTGGATAAGCCATGGCCGCTAGTCCGCTCGTGTGGCAGCTTTGGTAGCCACTGCCTGAAGATTCTGTAGCCTACAATGCTGCTTCTCTCTCAAGCTCACTGTATCTAAATCCATGTTTCTTTTTTCCGTAGCTCTGGATCTGATTAGCTACGATTTCCACCATCAGTCCCGGCACAAATTCACATATTTGCTTCGCCAACACTTCAGACTTTACATGACCACTCTTGTGGGATTTGTTATTTGCGACCTCGTCAAGCGTTTTCGTGTCTGAATCTTGGCCTTTCAGTGCAGTTTACGCGGAGTCAGGTTAGCTGCAGATTGCCCTCTGTGACGTGGGGTTAGAACTAGTTGGCAAGTTTCAGTATCGTCGCCAGGCTTACCAAACAGTGACGTAAGCTTGCGTACTTTCGGAGTACTTAGGGACTTGCTAGTACAAACTGATTCGGTCCGTGAAGGTGTCGCTGCTTCGGTATCTGGCTGCATCATTAACCTGTACAGCTTCCACTTCTCCCCTGTCTGGTTTCAGAAGGAGAAGCAGCCTGTCCAGCAAATGTAACAGCAGCAGAAGAAAGTAGTCCAACATAGAACATAACGGCTGTATATGCCATGAGTTTGTCTGCAATCGGAGTCACGTCAGGTACAGCTGGATCATCCTCAATAACTGACCGTTTGCAGTAATCATGACAGATGCTTGGAGGAGGTACAGAATTTACTGTCAAGTCTATATCAACTGCTTCGAAGACCACGTCGTTGTCACTGTAAACACTAGGAGGAATGCTGACAATTGCACTATCAGTCTGTGTGTCTGTAGCGGTAGTCTGTTTGGAGGATTCTCCTGAATAACGGGACTGGCCAACTTTTTTCATATCATCCACTCTTTTGGCAACGTATGGTCCAGGAACATGGATCACTTCTACAACCGGTGGAAGCCTCCTCACAGGAATGGCATCGTGGTGAAGCCTTGAATTTGTGTGGATTAGTCAGGTCCATAAACAAATCTCTTTGAAAATGGTCCGAGCAAACTCGATGAACTGCGAAGTCTTGTGGTTGACATCGAGACCGATACTTTGTAGCCATACCTTGAGCTTGTCCTTGTCGTTGATGGGCAAAAGGAAAAGCCGCTTGCTTTCTGCACGGCCCTTGCCGTTAGGCACACTATGCTGGACAATGCAGACAGGCAATCCTAGAAAAGACAACTTCAGTTCATTCTGTCAATAAACGATGTTTTTTTAGTTACTCTTGCCAGTATCTCAGGGAGCACAGCGCTGTGCGAGGCTTCCTAAGTCCTCCAGTGTCATAAAACAGCCACACCCAAACCGTCTGTGGTGGACAATAGAATCTAACTAGATTGCCTACCCCTTGTGGTGTAGTATTTTCGAAAAATGGGTATATATCACTGTATACAGTTGTTTTAATTCGTAGGGTAGGGGGGGGGGGGGGGCTCTTGGCCTGTTAAGTCATGTGTAAAACACAAGTGAGCCCTGGATTTCGATATATGATACCAAAACCAAGAGGGGCATAGTTCATAGGTTTGTACAGGTGGTATTGGGGATAGATGTTTTCTGCAAATATCGGTGTAATGCAGAGCTTTAATGCACAAGTGAAAATAAAAATGGTACCGTACGAGTGGATATGATGGAGTGGTAAGAACCTGCAATAAGGGGGGGGGGTCAGCATGGAGGTGCTCTGGGTTACAGAATACTGTTGGGTGGGGTGGTAAAATAAATATTTCTGGCAGATATAGGTTCACTGCGTAAATTCGAATTCGCAAGTAGAAATCAGATATGATAACGCATTGGTGGATACGGTATGGTGGTATACGACGTACGGAGGGGTGGTATGGCTCTGGTGGGATCATCAGGTGAAAATCACTCCTTAGATATTGGTATTTATCGTTTACTGTCTTAGATGTAGGCTACTTTGCAGGAGACGAGGTCTTGACCAGGTTTTTAGACCCAACAGCCTTATTTCCAGAGATGGGCGAATCCGATCAAGACTTGATTCGAATTTGAATTCAGGGCATGGTACGAATACGATTCCGAATCCAAAATTTCTTTCTTCGAATCCGACCTTAAGAAAAACAAATCATGTACATAGGCTGCAGTGTAAGAATCAAAAGTGACAGAAATTATAATTGATGTGAAATATATTACTGTGGATAGTTCTGGTGGAGATCAAAAAGGTGGACTGCCTAAGCCCACTGTCTAAAAACTGGGAAACGAAAATTGGAAGGTTTTAGACAAGAAAACTGAGCGGACTCGTAAGAATGAAGATTTAGAGACAGAATCCGAATCCAGCCTGACAAGCAGAAGATGCAGATCCGGATTCGATTCCGGCCAAAAGGACGAATCCTGGAGTCGAAGCCAAATTTGGTTTGGGACTCGCCCATCTCTGATAATAACCATTTTGTAACAGAAACATTACGGCAAGGAATTTCTCTATTTAGCCTAGGGTAACTCATTATTTTCGTTCTCTTCTGGACAAAGCAAGTAATATAATAATAATGATATATTTGCAAATTGAATGGCAGGCCGTTAAGCCTCTACAATATTCTTAATTTGCATTTCTTCTAAATTTGCACAAGGAGAAAATGTCACTTGAATAATGTTCATCAACTTCCTTCTTGACTGTCAGTATGTTTATGGAGCCGATTACTCTCTCTGGTAAGTTGTTCCAGTGCTGGACCACTCGGTTGCCGACAGTCAGCCCTCACTTTGTGCTGGTGTCCTCGAAGATGATTACTATTAAACTGCACGACTCTCTTGGCTGGTACGTTGTCGTAAGCTCCATTGCAGAGCTTGTATATTTCAATAAAATCACCACGATGGAATCTATAGGTGAGGGTTGGGATTCCAAGCTTGCAAAGCCGCTCTTCGTAGAGAAGGAAACGTAATCTGGGGGAGAATTTGGTTATCCTCCGCTGAGCATTTTCAAGAGCATCTATGTCCTTGTTATAGTATGGTCTTGTAGAACAAGGTCCATTCTCAAGAATCGGGTGGACAAGTGACTTATAGAGCGTAGCAAGCGTTTTGTCGTCATCGCACGAGAAGTTTCTTCTGATGATACCAGCAATTTTGGAAGCCTTCTCGACAACAGCTTCATAGTGGCTACTGAAGTTCAGTTCGGAATCCAGTAAGATGCCTAGGTCTCTTTCTTCTTTACTAAGACCAAGCGTAGTTGAAGCAAGAGAGTATGAGGACGTAAAGTTTTGTGGTCCCAGAGTGAGAACATGACTTTTCTGAGCATTGATTTCCATGATCCACTTCTTCATCCAGTCTTCAATTCGTTGGAGATCCGCCTGCAGGCGGTGAGTGTCTTCACACGACGAGATGACACGATAGAGCTTTGTGTCGTCCGCGTAGAGAAGGATGTCAGATTCGATGCCCTCGACTAAGTCGTTGATGTAGAGATAAAAAAGAAGAGGGCCGAGGATGCACCCCTGGGGTACTCCGCTAAGAACTTCCTCTTCGGTATTGCTGAGACAGCCGTCTACGCACACAACTTGCTTTCTGCCAGTTAAGCAATCCGTAACCTATTGAAGAATGCTGGATGAGAACCCGGATGAGGAAAGACCGTATTTCATGAGCTTCTGGACAAGACGCTTATAGGGAACTTTGTCAAAGGCTTTCTTGAGATCCAAGTATATGAGATCGATCTGGAAACCCTTGTCGATGTTTTTCTTCCAATCATCTGTGGCACAAAGCAGTTGGATTTCTGCAGATCGTTTTTTAAGAAAACCAAACTGCTTTTCGGTAAGTATTTTTTCTCGTTTTAGGGTGTGATCCGCAATAAGAGACTCAAGTACTTTACACGTGATACAAGTGAGGCTTATCGGTCTGTAATTTGATGGGTCTTCACGCTTCCCACCTTTGAATATTGGGACGACAATTGCTTTTTTCCAGATAGCGGGAAGCTCACTGAGTTCAAGAGACTTTCGATAGATGTAGACTAGTGGCTCTGTTATTACCGTTGCAAGTTCTTTGAGCAGTTTGGGATGTAGATTGTCTGGGCATGTGGAGTTCTCTGAGTTTCTTTAGAACATCGCTATGGTTGATCTCGATTGATCTTATCGGGTCGCTCAGCCCGTGAATTGGTTCTTCACGGCCAAAGTGATCTTCATTCTCAGGTTCATGAGTAAAAACAGAAGAGAACTGGCTGTTGAGAGTATTTGCCTTGTCCGTGGGGTACCAGTTTTTGTCTCACGGGATCGTAAAGAGATGAGACTCCACTTTTGTTTTTTCCTTTGCTGTTCACGTGTCGCCAGAAGCTTTTCGGGTTTTCTTTTACGGAAAGAGCTAATTTATGTTCTCTAAGCTTTGCTTCTCTTCTTGTTGCTTTCCGAACCCTGTTGCGGAGCCTCTTGAATGTTTTCTCTCGGTCGTTACTTTGTTGACTGCATTTGTAGTCCTTCCATGCTTTTTGTTTTGCTTTAATCAGTTCAATAGTGGCTTAGGTAATGCAGCACGGGTATAGTTCTTGTGCATAGGAATAATTTTTTCTTCCACTGAGGCTACAGTCGTAGTGAACTTTGTGTAAATGGTGTCTAAAGACTCCAACCCACTGAATTTTTCAATCCAGTTGACATCCGAAAGCTCTTTTCTCATAGCAACGTAGTCTCCCTTGTAGTAGTTACGTTTCGGTGCCATACTTGTCCTCAAAACCTCCGTTTCCAGGTTGAACACAAGCTGCTTTAGAAAGTGTTCGGTAATAACTTGCAAGAATTTACTGGTCAAGCTCGTGGTAGATTCCGTGGTGTATCGCCTATTCCAGTCTATCTTAGGGAGATTGAAATCTCCTATAATAACAAGCTTTTGATCCGTATTCTTAGCGAATGCTGCTATTTGCGAGAATAGACCTTCCTAGGATATGTTAGTGTTTCTTAGGGCTACGGTAACAGATCCCAAGAATAGTGTCGCTGGTCGTTTCAGACTTACTGCAGATCCATAGACTTTCTTAGGGCTCAGTCGTGTCGGTTGATACCGATATTGGATGAATGTTAATGTCTTTTCGACAATAGCAGACTATCCCTCTACCTGTATTCTCTTCCAATTTTTTTTCATACAGATAATAATCTTCGATACTGAGCTCTGCGAGGGTAGGTAAGTATCTTTAGTTTTTTAGTTAAACTTCTACTATTGCCACAATATCCGGATTTTCTAGTTTGATAACCTGATAATGCAAATTCTTGTGTATTCTCTATCACCAATTGTATAATGCCCAAGTCTTCAGCAAAGCGCAAGAATCTATCGGTTCTTAACTTGATGAAACAGACCAGCAAATTACCTAGATGGCGTCAGCATTCCAGGTCACCGAAGTCTGTGCACTTAGGCTGATAATAAAACAAAAAAATACAATATCGGGATGTCTTAAGGCAGAACTGCCATCTAGAATTTGTCATAAGTTTTTTTTAACCACAGAAATCCCCTGTGTAATTCATTATTTTTTAAGAAATTATCCAAGTGAGTTAAATTAAACAGGACCTCCAACCTCCCACTTGTAAAGTAAAGGTACACTACATTTCATCAGTATTTAAATAATCATATTTATTCATGTCTTTTAGTGTATTTATTAAAATATTAATGACTTGCCCTGTGGAAAAAGTCTATTGCAGAAGCATATCGTTTGAACAGGGAGAAACATTTGGTTTCATTTGGGGGGATTACTAGGCATTTTCCTTGCTACACCAGATTTAAAAAAAATATATAATTGGTATGATAGATAGATAGATAGATAGATAGATAGATAGATCAGTGTATTTCAAAAGCCCAAGGGCCATATACATAAACAAACAAAAACAAAAATTTAATGTGCACTTTAAGGGCACTAGAAATTCTACAGAATTCAGTTCCAGAACCGTCAATCACAAAATTCATCTGTAATCCAAACCCTTGAGGCAAAAATGATCCTGGGCCTATTAGGATCATGAATATATTATAAAAGAAATAGAAAACCGTGATTTTCGGGGTTTTTTCTTGATCAGCTAATTATCCCTCTCGGATAATGTGCGAGGGATAAATATAAATTTGGATATTTCGGTTGCACTTCCGGCAAACCGTCCTCAGCGAAAAACAAAACAAAACTAAATCATGAAATCCACCACAATCACAACAGGAGAACGATGCTGAACCAACAGACAATAAGACGAGACTTTTGTGGAAGATTTTATCCAAAGTGGTCAAACGTATAATGGATTTTTTGAGTGGGCCGTTTCTGGGTGAAAGCTTCTGCGCTTTCCAGACGGATGCTAAATTGTAAATATACATAGAGCTCAGAATTGTAAATAATCACAGATTTGTACATATACACTTTTAACACGCACATTTATCTTTCGTTATTTTATTTTTATCTGCATCCGCACCGTTTTCTTCTGGTTTTTTAGTTACATCTCGTCTTGTTGTCTGTTGGTTCCGCATCGTTCTCCTGTTGTGATTGTGGTGGATTTTATGATTTAGTTTTGTTTTGTTTTTCGCTGAGGACGGTTTGCCGGAAGTGCAACCGAAATATCCGAATTTATATTTATCCCTCGCACATCATCCTAGAGGGATAATTAGCTGATCAAGAAAAAAAAAACCCGAAAATCACGGTTTTTTATTTCTTTCGTAATGAATGGTCAGCTTGGCTTCAAACCTTATAATATATTATATGGTTTGATCAAAGTATTTTTTTTTTATTTTCAGTTAAGACGCGCACTTTAAGGGTGCTAGAAATTCATTCTAAGCAGAACCATTGAAGTACAAATTAGCATGGGCTCATGGGAATCATTCTAGCCCCCCCTCGAGCTCTCCCAGAGTAACCGAATCCGGACCGGTTCTGTCAATGGTGTATCAAGGGCTTACGCTTGTTCTTCCCACCAAGTGTAATCCCAATCGTGATATTCTATTTCAATTTCAATTTATTTTTAAAATTCCTTCACGGGCAAGCCGAACATTGGATTTTTCGTCATAAACATAATAACATCAACACCTTTGTCATAATTTTGTCATAAATAATAAACTTATATACAATTCGAATCACTGTAAGTGATCATTTACAATTACACTTATATTAGAACTGAAATTCAAATCACTATAACATAAACAAGAGTTACAACGAATTATGCATTTCGACGAATGACGTCACGTTAAACTGTAAGTGATCATTTACAATTACACTTATATTAGAACTGAAATTCAAATCACTATAACATAAACAAGAGTTACAACGAATTATGCATTTCGACGAATGACGTCACGTTAAACGTATGTAAGAACTAGGATTCAAACAATTATAAAATAAGCACGAATTACGATGAATTATACGAGAATCACGATGAGTTATACATTTCGACGAATGACGGTACGAAGCTTTTTCTGTATCGGTCATGAGATGCAGAAAGGGGATGTAACTTAGGAATCGGCTGCGAAACCATTCGCGCAGGTCTAGGCCTAACAGGTTCAAACTCATGCGGGAAAATGTCTCGCAGACGAGGATTCTCAAGCGTCTTAACTCCAAATTTGAGGCACATTTTTTCCCGACGTTGGGCCAAAGATTCCAGCTTGAAACTCCGAAGAAGCTCAATGTATGGCACCTTTGGCGATTTGGAAGTAACAAGGAGGGCTCGGAATTGCAATCTCTCCAACGAATTCGACTGATCCCGTGTCAAACCGAAGTGCCATACCTGACAGCAATATTCTAAAGTGGGGCGGATAAAAGACAAGAAAATTTTTAAAAGGTGCTCGGTAGGGACACCGTAACGGGATAATAATTTTAGGGATCGGATTGCCATATTACCCTTTTTAAGCATGCTGTCCACTTGTTTGATCCATTTTAAGTCATGGGTAATATGGATTCCCAGTAACTTTATGTGTTCCACACACTGGGCAGTGGGGAGGGGAGGGTAAAAGTCCGGCATGCTTTTTAAAAATGATATAGTTAGCACCAACGATTTATCCATGTTGACGACCATGTCATCCATAGCTGCCTCATCACAGATATCATCGATGATAACCTTAGCACTGCTTTTAATATTTCTTCTGCACACTTCAAGCAGCGACAGGTCATCCACGAATTTCCACCTATCTGCGAAAGAAAGTGCGAGCTCATTGACCATAACCAAAAAAAGAAGCGGTCCCAACAGAGTACCCTGGGGTACACCGCAAAAAATAGGTAAAATATCTGAAAATATCGTTTTGTACTTAGTTTGTTGTGTTCGGTTTGACAGAAATTGTGCAACAATTCGTACCAGAAACGGCTCAATTTTAAATTTATTTAGGAGTTTGGCAATGAGCTTGCTGTGGTTAATTAAATCAAACGCTTTTTTTAGGTCTATAGCTATTAAATTAATCCATATATTTGGATTATCCAAATTCTTAAGTATTCTATCTAGCAAGCTAACTAAGTAATGTGCTGTTGATGTTTTTGGCAGGTTACCAAACTGCTTCGGGTCAACAAGTCTCAAAATTGTTTCTTTTAACCATGATGAAAGGAACTGTTCGTAAACTTTACTAAAAATAGG
This sequence comes from Branchinecta lynchi, assembly GCA_023053575.1. Lineage (NCBI taxonomy): Eukaryota > Metazoa > Arthropoda > Branchiopoda > Anostraca > Branchinectidae > Branchinecta > Branchinecta lynchi. Next base: position 19,621,612 of record JAKZAP010000015.1, read on the forward strand.
GGTCATAGTAATTGGGCGCACACCAGTAAAATCATTAGGGGAATCTTTTTTCGGAATAGGTGTCACATAACCATTTTTCCAAACTGACGGGTACTCACCTGATTCTGTTATTTTATTAAAAATATGTGAAAGGGGACTACTAATTTTCTCAGGGAAAGCTTTAATCAACTCAACGGGAATATCTACGGGTGTTACACTCGTTCTTTTAAGCCTCCTTAATTTTTTAGTTACTTCATCTTGGCTAATTTTAGGGAAATCAAAATCAGGTGGGATTTGGGGAATTTCTTCGTGGGGGAGGGGAGGGAGAGTTTGAACTATAGCAGCAAGGTGAGCATTTAATTTATTTGCCGTTTCCTGTTCACTTTCATCAAGGTTAAAATCAAGTCCCTTCTGAACCTTCCCCATCATTTTCTTCACTCCATTATACCATTTTCTAGGGTCAGACTTTAATAGTTTTTCAGTCTGATTTGCGTAGTGGTTTTTTGCGGCATTCCTCGTCATTTTGCGAATCTTATTTTTCAGTCGTTTTGCTTGGTCAGTCTTACCAGCTTTAAATAAACGCAGTTTTTCCTTAATAAGGTCTTTTACTGCCTTCACAATATAAGGCCGGTCAGAGGCATGTCGCTTCACCTTCTTCTCGGGAAAGCACTCATGGTACTTTGCTAGTAGGATTTCCTGTAGAAAACTAGCTTTACTATTGGTATCCTTTGCAGATGAAACTGATTCCCACTTTTCTTCACAAATCCATTCGCCAAATTTTAGGATACCCTCATCGGTCATTGGTCGACTTGTAGTTTCTGTCGTTGTGTACTCAATAGTGACTCTATTGCGCGGGTTTAATTCTAGCGTAAAATGGTAGCTACCGCCAAGTGGAGAACCTGGGATCGGATCATCATAAAAATCAAACATGTTAGTCGAAATCACATCTAGAGAAGTGCCACCCCTCGTTGTAGGGCACTTCACCAACTGTTTAAGACCTAGGCCTCTATTAATATGATCAAGGCGTAACTCGTTTCCGTCACCAATCATGAAAATTCCACACCCTGAAAATTTCCCAGAAACGTAGTCAGCACTCAGTTGGAGTTTCTCTAGAAAATCAGAACGTGCTTGTACATTCTGACCTGGTGAATAATAAAATGCACATACAGCGACTCCGTTGAATTGGCGCGGGAGCCGTTTCGGTTTCAAATACATCCACATTATCTCATCATGATCTTGAAGGCAAGGGACATCCACGATGCGGGAGTTGATCTTTTCATGTACATATAAACCGATTCCGCCGCCTTTCTTCCCAAGGATATGGTCGTTTGGTCGGAACTTCATGAAAGCATTAAAACCTGCGATGTTTAACAACTCGGGGTTTTGCTGGTGGATTTCAGTGACCACTAGTACTGAACCCTTTAAAATACTCGCTAAACTTTCTAATTCTATTGTTTTTTCCGGGTTAAGACTTTCGGCGTTACTATAAAGAAATTTTGGGAAACAATACTGACTAGAAACGTACTCCTTGTTTCGCGTATGAGACTTACTTTTGAGCGTGGCAACTGTTGAACATCTTTGAGGAACTGAGGGATTGTCGGTTTCCTCATTTAAATCCTCACATCGGTCCGGTAAAGCAAGCGGGTCGAACCTGTTGCGGGTTGAACATGTGGCCGAAAGCATGGTTGCTGTGGAGGGGGGAAGAGGGGGGTTGGAGGGGGTAGAGTGAGAGGATTTTGGGGGGGAGGGTAACGCAGGTCTGGCAACCTCGGTATCACAGGTGTCGCTAAAGGACCCGCAGGTCAGATCAAGTTGTGGCTTCTCTCCTTCGGCCACTTGTTGCGCAGGGAGTAAAGAGAGGGTTTCGCATGGGAAAATCCTAGTCGCGACTGAACTCCCACCCAACGCCGAGGAGGCGGCACTGGGCCGTTTCCTAAAAAAGACCAATTCTGACCAGCTGTTGCCGCTAGTTGTGGTCGACTATTACTAGCAAAATTAGCACTAATGTACTTCGATGGCAGATGCACATGGGCATCTTGACAGTACTGCTTAAAGCACCTACCGCTTCCGAAATTCGGATATATCTTTCGGTGAGTCAATTTACAGCTATTAGGCCTATTACAACGGTTACCACTTATAAAATCCATGCACAAATGGTCGAACTTACAAAGGTTGCCTTTTTTACATTTGCCGGCAATATGGAAAGAACAAGGGGTACCTGGGGTAGCATTGGACCAGGTTTTACTTTTCAGCTCATTGGCTCTGATTTCGTGTGCAAAATTACACTTTTCGCCCTTCTTACACAGGCCTTTCCGGAAAAATCGGCAAGTTTTTTCCTTCTGAACTGGATCACTATTCTCGTCTTGCACTGATAGTTCAGCTTTCGCTTGTAGGCCATCACAGAAAAAGCAGCAGGCGATTTGAACCGCGTCTCCCGTAATTGCTTTTGCTACGTCACTAACTTTAGTATTCGAATCCGCATTGACGAATCGATCACCAGCAGATACAGATAACACTGGGGTATTTAAAACTTCGGTGATGTCATGAGCAGAAGTGCTTTTGGCATCACTTGCCATTTCAAAACAAATAGGGGGATTGACACTGGTTAAAGGGCCAACAGGCGAGTTTGAAGAAACGTGACTGTTCGCCTCGGTAGATACCGGTTCTGTCGTGTGGCTATGTAGGCTGGTTGTCAGTACCTGTGATTCACTATCTTTCACCTGGAGAGTAGCACGAAGCTGAAGAATGGTTGTCTGGAGTGAAAGGACTTGCGCTTGTAGTTTTTCTTGAAACGCAGATAGTTCGTAGCGGTTTTTACAGGTGTGAGCATCGCACTGACTGTAAGCATCAGTATAAATTTGGGTAATGCACTGAGAGGCTCTGTCCTCTGATACTATGTCTGTTATGGGTTCAAACTGTGTGGAGCTATCCTTCACGATTATCAGGTCTATGAAGTCATCAGCATTTGTCGTTTGGCAACTGGCATCCACAGGAATGATGGAGTTGCGTATTGGCCTTTTGAGGCAGGGGGTGAAAGTCAGGTTTAAAGGGAGAGGGGCCTGGGAACGGTTTCCAGAGCGCAACGGAGAGGAATGACTGTTGTTCACGCTCTCGATTCTTAACTTTAGCAGTTCGGATTCACTTTTCTTGAGTCTTTTCTGCGAATTTTCTAGCTCCCACGACAGGGAGTGGATTTTAGTTTTGTAGGCTAGGTCTGTTGCTTCTGGAGCAGGGGCTGCAGTGTTGATAGCGTCTCTGATGTTCTTCATGTAATCTGCAGCCGAAAGACAGCAAAGACACTTCCAACTGGGGTTTCTGTCTCTTTCGCTCTTCGACAGACCAGCGCAGTTTGGATGGATCCAGTTACTGCAAACAGAACAATGAAAGGACTCTGGGCCGCATTTCTTGTAGCATTCGAGGCACTTCTTTGCTGTTGTTGGAATTAGCACTGGTTCTGTGTCACCGGTCACGCATTTTGCGCATCTCCAAGTAGGGCTCTTGCGCCTGGCAGCATTCGAAATACCAACGCAAGACGGGTGGAACCAAGATGGGCACGCAGTGCATTGAAAAGTGCCCGCTCCGCAGTTTTTTTCACAAAAAGCGTGTTTTCTAAGCGTGTCACGAAATTTAAGGCCCCCCCCCCCCGACTCCCCACATTGATCGGATCCTATCCGAACTTGAAATGGGACATCTGAGACATCAGTTCTTTCCAAATATCAAGTTTCATTATGATCCGATACCCCGTTCAAAAAGCTGGACATTTCTCAAGATTCCGGATTCCCCCTCGCTTCAGTCCCCCCGCGATGGTCAAATCGGAGAAACGACTGTTCTTAAGTTAAAAATGTCGAGTCACTAACAAGCCTGCCAAGTTTCATCGTTCTAGCACATGTGTAAGAATCTTAACTCGAGGTCACCGGAATTCCAGAACCCTCCCTCGAACTCCCACACATGCTTGGATCCGATCCTGTCTTGTCAACTGTGTATCCCCGATGAAAAATTTATCTCAAAATAGTACTATGAAGTAGTACAAAAAAGTAGCACGCAGTACTAACGATGCTACTACATGCTTCTACTTCAAGGCTACCGTGTTACTATATACTATTATATGCTACTATTAGCAAGAGCGTATGCTACTATAGCAAGACAGGATGCTACTGGAAACTACTACATAAGATTGGACCGGTCTGATGCACATTACATGATAGTATTCTTTGCTATTACATAGTATTACATGCAACGTTTTCGTACAACTACCATACTACTACGCAGGCTACAAATTTTTCATCGTGCCTGGGCTTGTGCTTGTTCTTCCAACCAAGTTTCATCCCGATCCGTTCACTCTAAACATGTCACAGGATTTCCGGTTCCCCCCTCCAATTCCTTCAAAGCACAGGATCCATTTCAGAAATCAGTTGTGACATCTGAGACACGAGGTCTTTCCAAATATCAAGTTTCATTAAGATCCGGTTCCCCGTTCAAAAGTTTTAAATACGCCAATGTTCCGGATTCCCCTCCCTCCACTATCCCCACAGTAGTCGGATCTTGAAAGTGACTATTTCCAAGCTAGTTTGGTCGGGTCCCTAATAGCCTGCAAAGTTTCATCGTCCTAGCACTTCTGTAAGTACGCTAACTGGAGAACAGCGGCCTGACAGACAGAACGAGAAGTGATCGGTATTTGAAAAGAAGCCTTCCGCCACAGAACCTGACAGGGGTATTCATTCAGAAGCGCAGTAAAGTTAAGACTGTTTAGAGCCAGGCTTCACCTTCCAGATTACAAGACGTCCGGGACTTGCACATAATCAAGCCAACCCTTCCATATTTTCATGATAATGATGACAGCTAAACCTTTAAATTTCAAATATCTCTTGCATTACAGTCACAACTGTCAATCACTTTCCCTTTCTTCCCCCATTTGCATATTTGTAGAGTCTCTCGAACGGGTTGCCTCTATGGCACCTTCCCGACATCCGGAATCTGGGGTGTCCCGACACCCCGGACTTCCAGACGTTTTTGGCCTGGCTTCACCTTCAAGATCCGTCTCGACGAAAACGACTCTCTGGAATCCGGAAGAAAAATCTGGGGGTTCATCGTCGCTCTTATCTAACCCTGTACCAGATCTTGCCGTGATTCCTCCAAATAAATTAGTGTTAATAGCATCAGTCAGGGGACCCTGTAAGAGCCGTGCCCAAAGCCAAGGTTACAAGGCTTTCAAATCAATTTCAGATTACTTGGATTCTGTTAAGGGATTTCTTTTTACTTTTCACTATTGGCTCTAGTGTGACTTTCCGAATACCTACGGCCGTCCTCGCAACGCAAAATTCTACTGACGCGGAAAATTTGAATCTACAAACGGAAAATTTATAAATAAAGATTCTAAATTTCTAATAAAATTTCTTTGGAAAATCTACTATGACGAGGAAAATTTGAATCTACAAATGGAAAATTTGAAATAAAAACGTGGCTTTTCAATGGCCAATATACCTGCTCGTGGAAGGTAGCTAAATTCGTAAACACTTATTTTTCAATAAATTGCTTTCGCAGAACATACAACACAGGTACAAGCGCACAGAGGAACCACAAATCCGAAATCCCACTATCTGTAAATCGATTACTCGTGGACTGCGGAGCAACGAAGTAGCGAATTTTCATCGGGTCTTCAAGCCTCTTTAAGTGAAGAAGTGATGGGTAAGAAGAGTGTCCTATCACAGCCCTTTTCGGTTAAACTTTAAGACAGTGGAAATTCTCTGCCCAGAAGGGTCTGTTAAGCTGTCTTTGGGTCTGGAGGACGAGGGAGGGCACTCTCAAACTGTGTACTTAGAGCGTGTCCCATCCTACTTACCCTAGTTACTACGCATCACGTCACGAATTCTGGCTTTTTGCCGTCAAGACTGGAACAATTTTTCTATTTTCCAGCACAATACCAAGCCACGGGCGAATCCGACCAATCACGCTACAGAGATCCGTAGTTACTACGCTTACTACGCTACCTTGACGCTACCGAGCGTTGTAAGCAAATAGTTATTAGTTACTATTTGAGAAGGTTGGAACGGTCAGCGTCGTAACTTTTAGTGAGGTTGTAACGGAAACAGCAACTAATAGTTACTATTTGTTGAAGGGTGGAACACGCTCTTACAGTAGCCAAAGGGTTCCAAGAGATGTCTCTAGATGTTGCTGAGAAAAATCAAAAAAGGAAAGTATTCACTTACCTCGGAGAAGGATTGAAATCTCCAGGAAAAAGAGGGTGTTTTCCGGAAATGTGGACCGGGAGTGGTTCTACAACGTATGGTTCACTGAGTAACCAAGGCATCTGTTTCTTCTTTCTGTTTGTCGGACAAGCAGTCAGAGGTGAGACGGAGCAGTAGCATGTAGAATATACTGCAGTTGTCGAAGTTACCGTCACCGGCTTAATGCTTGTGATAGTGCTCTTTTTCCGAATAAAGAAGAAGTGACCCTCAACTAAAGCTTTATCGTTTCCGATGAAGTTATTCTCAGGTATCCCGTTTGGCTGCTGCAGCGGCGAAAAAGCAGCAACTGAACCCACGCCAATCAGGAACGACATAAAGGTATTCCTAGAACCAAAGAACTGGTTAAAGTTCCATTGGCACATGTAACTACCCCGATCCCACTCTGTAAAAACCTAGGAACAATGCTTACCCCCTAGCTCAGCAGCTTTTTCAATAGTTTCCTCTCTGTGATATTTCAAAGCGCAAGTTTTGGGGCCAGTACATGCTCAATTTACTAGCTTGGACAAAGATAAAAGTGATGTTTCTTGTAACACTTAGTAGTTCTTTATTTTATGCATAAATCAGCTTGTCTAATTCAGATTTGAATGGGCTATTTGTTTATGATTGATTTGTGTAGCTATATTATTTTTTATAGACTTATTGCATATTCTGGTACATTTTATAAAGCAAGCTAGTCAAGCTTCACAACACTATTCCACAAAGAAAAACTTTTAATAGGCACTTTAAGCCATGGAACTTCTGATGAAACACTAGAACTATCAGGTAAACTGCATCTGCGGCTTGACTTTGGTGACATCTCAAATATATCCTTTTCTATCAAGCATTGCTGGAGTCTTTAAATTTCCTGCCACGACATCCCAGCTCCTAAGATCTGGATCGCCGAAATGCCAGAGAGGTAAAGACAAGGGATAACAAGAATACAGCCGATTTTCGTAGCGCCTTCTAAAGGAAGTCGGAAATGTTTATTTATGAAGCATTTAATACAAAATAAAGCATTAGAAGTGTCCATTGTGCTTTAAGTTAATCTTGTTATATGGTACTCGCGACATGGCGCACAAGGTACCAGAAACACCTGATATGGGAAGGATGAAATCATATAGTTTTACTTAGAATCGAACAAAATGTTTTTATTGTAGCAGGCATAATATGGAAAATGTGTAGAAAAATTAAACTAATTATTTGCGTTATCGATTTCTTTAACTATTGTGTTTTCTGATTTTTCTTGTCTATTCCAGGAAGTCCAAAGAATTAAGAATGTAAACTAGATCACAATTAACAAACGCCGTAAAGTATACTAAATTCGTTACAGTGATTTCTTGACGATTCTGCAATTGAGCTAAATAATATTCAGCTTCCCAGACCAAAAAATGTCAAACTGGACGATGATTTCTTCTTCCAACATATCTAAACGTCCACAGGGGGATATACTTAGTTGTTTTCACCCTCTTACATGCCACTCGATCTTCTCGAAGGTTCTAGTAATAGTTTGACCAGTGAAATGAAATCAATAAATAGTTAATTAGCAATGGCGGATTGGCGTTCAGGAGTAAACTGTGTTCAAGTAATTTGTGGATAACGTTGGCTACAATGAGGATTTTGGGGAAAACAAAGGTTAACAGTGTATTCGTAAAAATCCGACCCATCGAAAAATGATGGTGTCCAAGTCCGTATCCAGGGGGGTTAGGGGGTTGACCCCCCCCCCCCCCAAAAAAAAAAACATACAAAAATACTAATTTTTATATGCTTTTTCCTCTGATCTATGCATTTTCTGTGCGACCTGCAGGAATCCCCCATCCCCTGAAAGGCAAACCCCCCTCGAAATAAATTCCTGGATACGGGCCTGATGTGTCTCCCACCTTCTCGGCCCAAATGCAGCAAAGACTTATATTTAACCTTTTGGTTATCTTCCCGTTTTCCTCAGTGATGCAACTGTGGCAGCTATCCATTTTTTCTGTAAATTCACCCCTTTTTTACCGTCATAGCTTATAACTGCTGAATTTCAATCTTCTTATAGATCACTTGAAAAATTAATATTAGTAATGCAGAGCTTTCAGAGCACATAAGAGGAAAGAAAGTCGAACAAGCACGAAGCAAAATAACAAAATCTACACAGACATGAGCTGGCCAATATACCCTTCCGTCGCTAAATACTTGTATCTAGGATGGAAAACATTTCAGGCGTATTCTCGCCGTTCCCGAGGACTCCACTTGAAGAGTCCCCGTGTTTTGTTTGTCCCGGGGACTCAATCCCTGTATTCATGCGAGTCACCACGGACGGGAAATGCTCCGATTATCATTACCATCATTAACAAGAGCTACGAGCTCATATGGCACTTGTACGAGTAGGCTGTACAAGAAAGTAGATGAGAACGTCACAAAATACACCCGCCATCCAAAAAGGCGGTTTGGAAATAGAAATAGGATATTTAGTTTCACTCATTTCTGAGCAGTTCGGGCATCGTCTCGATTGTCTGTAGCAAATGCACATGACTGTTCAAACTTTCATCCCAATAAATCCATTTGTTTGATCCCTAGACGTGCTACACGATTTCCGGTACTCACTCTATTTCCACCTACCGTGGCCGAATCTGGTTCGGAATAAAAAAAAATCGACCACCTAATGCATCTTCGTTTATACCATCGACCAAGTTTCACTCGAATCTGAGCATTTTTGGAAAGTTCCGGTACCCCCCCCCCTCCCACCAACGTTGTCGGAGCCGGTTCGGGCCTAATCTCTTAATTCCCTCATCAAGTTTGACTGAAATTGGAGCATAGCCTATCTGCAAGTTTCCAGTACCCCCCCTACCTTGGCCGAATCCGGCCCGGACGCCAAATAACAAATCTAGGCCGCATAAACTCGGCACTGTCGAATTGCATCTCATTCGGTCCATCCGTTTGGTTTTGGTGCATGTCAAAAGTCCCCCCACCCCCAATTCCCCTAATCGTGGTCGCATATGGTTCGAACGCATGTTTTACATGTCGAGGCCATCGATTCGTATCACCCATGAAGTTTCACTCGAATCAGACCACTCGTTCGCAATTTATAGAAGTCAATTTCCATATTTCTCTTCTCTTGCTCCCCCAAAAATGCTTGGATCGAGGAACGGAAGTTTCCGGGGGTATGTTGTGTCAGGTTTTTAAGTCAAGATAATTCGGGTCGCTAATATGCCTGCAAAGTTTCGTTGTCGTTTTACATCTGGAACTGTTCTAACTCACGACTACCGGAATTCCAGGAAACCCCCTCCAACTCCCCCGACATAGCCCCGAAACCATCTGGCTCCGTCAATTTCATCTAGGCCTAATGCTTGTTCCATCCATTAAGTTTCGTCCCAATCCCTCTGCTTTTAGAGTTTCTTGAGTTTTCCACCACCCCCCCCCCCCCCCATCCCCACAGGTATCGGACCCGACCCGGACGTGACACTGAACGTCCGAGGCGATAGCACACCAAACAAGTTTCATTCAAATCCGATCACCCGTTCAAAAGTTATGCACGCCACTAGATTCCGGACTCCCCATCCACCCACTCCCCCCACGATGATCGGGTCGGGGAAACGGCTGTTCTCAAGTCAATCTGTTCGGATCTCTGACATACCTGCAAAGTTTCATCGCCCTAGGACATCAGGAAGTATGCCGAACTCGCGGGATCGCTAGAAATCCGGACCCCCAACCCAACTCCCCCACAGTGCCCTGATCCGGTCCGATTATGTCAATGACGTGTCTAGGACCTGCGCTTGTTTTTCCCACCAAGTTTCATCCCAATCCCTCCACTTTAAGCGTTTCTCAAAATTTCCGGTTCCCCCCTCCAACTCCCCCCAGTGTCATCGGATCCGGCACGGAGTTAAAGAGAGGTGTCTGAGACACGAGGTCATCCTAAATATCAATTTTCATCAAGATCCGATCACCCGTTCGCAAGCTAAAAATACCTCAAATTTTGGCTTCACCCTCCCTCCACTCCCCCCCCCCCCAGATGGTCGAATCGGGGAATTGATGATTTCCTATTTAAGCTGGTCGGGTCCCAGACATGCCTGTCAATTTCCATCGTCCCAGCACATCAGGAAGCACGGAACTCGCGGGATCACTACAAATTCGGACTTCTCCCCCCCCCCAACTCCCCCAAAGTGAGCGGATCCGTTCCAGTTATATCAGTCACGTATCTAGGACTTTTGCCTGTACTTTCCACCAAGTTTCATTCGGATCCCTCCACTCTAAGTGTTTTCCAAGATTTCCGGTTTCCCCCTCTAACTCCCCCCAGTGTCACCGGATCCGGTCTGGATTTAAAATGGAGGGTCTGAGATACGAAGCCTTCCATGTATTAAGTTTCATTAAGATCCGATCACCCGTTCGTAAGCTAAAAATATCTCATTTTTCCTATTTTTTCCGGATTCCCTCTCCCTCCACTCCCCTCCAGATGGTCGGATCGAGGAAGCGACAATTTCTAATTTAATCTGGTCCAGTTCCTGATATGCTTGCCAAGTTTCATCGTCCTAGCTTATCTGGAAGTGCCCGAACTAGCAAAACCGGGACCGACAGACCGACAGACGGACAGAAATTACAATCGCTATATGGCACTTGAGTAAGCTCAAGTGCCATAAAAACGACTTCCTTTCAGATTCGGAGGGGAATCGGGTTTTGTTGGTGTTGGTGAAAAACCCCACCTTTTTGAGATTCGGTAAAATTTAGCGCCGGAGGTCCAAAATTTTACTAAAATTGTTCGGTATTTTTTCGATAGCAGAACTGTTCGATATATTTACGGGGATACGGTAGTTATATAGAATCCTAAATAGGCAATCTGTACAAGTCTCTTCGGTAGAATGATCGGGATATTTGCCAGTATTCGGTAGTTATCACGAATTTGGTGAGAGAACTTACTGAAATCATTTGGTAATTTTTCGATGCCGGAACTATTCGGTATATTTATGGAGATTCCGTAGTTACAGAGAACCCCGAATAAGCTATTGGTTCAAAATTATTCGTTATCATTATTAGGATTCGGTAATTATTCCAGTATAATTTCCAGGATTAGGAAGTTAACCACGAATACTGACTTTGTTCCAGTTTCGACGAAAGTATACCGAATATGAATATTGTTCGGTAGTCTTTCGATACCAAAACAATTCGGTATAATAACCGGGATTCACTAGTTATAGTTATAAAAATTATTCGGTATAATAAGTGGAATTCGATAATTTACTCGTTATAATTGCCAGGATTCGGAAGTTACCACGAACCTCGAAACTCAGAAGAGGTCGAGTGAAGCACTGGTCGCAGACAAAAGGGATGATCTATGATATCATCGATAGTCCTTACTTTTATTTTGGATTCCAAAAAGAATATCTATTCATAAAAATTTCGAAAATTCCGCCTGCACCACTTTTCATAATGTTCTCCATTTTGTGTAACGTCGCGTCATTTGACGGGGGGGGGGGGGGGGGGGGGGTCAAGCCAGTTTTAGGATTGAGATTTCGAAACATTAAAAGCTAGAATTTGGATGGAAATTAAGATTAAAATTAAAAAAGGGCTTCCAGATTATTCTTTGACGTATTATGTAAATTGAATCTGGAATATGAACCGGTCCAAACGTATAACAAAATAATCCGGAAAACAGCGGCTTTTGAACTTCCAGATTTCCAGATTTCCAGATTTCCAGTATATTCTCCATGTGGCCTTCGCCAGAACGCTGCCTAATAGTTGGCTTATCGTCTTTCATGCTGCCCGTTACTGTTACTCTTCCTACGTAATCTTCTCTGTTCCATAATTTAAAGCTCAAATTCTTAGTTCTAGGATTCGGTAAAAAATTTTGAAAGATTCGCTAAACATTTTGATCTGCACCCCCCCCCCCCCCACCGGAAATGCACTTGCGACACCCCTGCTAATAGGGCAAAACACTACGCCACAAAAAAACTCCAACTTCACTCATTTATTGTTTAATGTTGTCAGACGGTTTGGCGGCAAGGCATCGAATGTTCAGTTATGCTTACGGACCTTCTCGTCATCTTTCTCATAATCCATTGGAAAAGGAAAACTTTACTAATCCGCTCCTTTTGGTGCTTTCTGGGCCTTACTTTAGGCTCTCTCTTCCGCTGTGGAAGGAGTGGACACATGTGCTTTATGCGGTCCCGCCGGAGAGTTAGTTCTTTGCTGTTGTTTTTGCTTTTATGTTGTTGTTGTCTTTATACCCTTGTTGGTCGTCGAAGAAATAAAATAATAATAAATAATAACTATACATGTCACTAGCTTTTTTTTTAATATTAAAGATTCCGAGTTAGCATTGGTGACAACGTTGATTACCGGGGAAAGGCATTTCCACCCCATGAAATGCAGACGAATACTTCTGAACATTACTGAGATTTTTAGATAACCATATTGAAATTCGGAGAGATAAAATCCAATACAGGTTTAAAACCCTACAATGCAAAATACTGCGGAATTGATTGGATGGATGGATCTGCGTATTTTCCATCCTAGCGTTTTAATCCTGTATCGGATTTTAACTCTCCGAATTCAGAATAAAAATCTCCGAATTCGGTTATGTGCAACCACTAAAGTTTGATGTAGGAGAGACTTTTTACAATGCAGTTGACATATCTTTGACGAAATGTATAGGAATTGGCCTTCCGTAGTTTCTATCTATATTTTCGTAAAATAAATCTCAGCCACCTTCTTTTGCGCAATAAAATGTAATGCATTGTAATTATAATATAATGTAATATTTATTTTTCACCCATCGGACAGGAAAGAGAAAATGATGGAATACAGAAAAAAAGAGAGAAGAAATCGAGTAAAAAATGACTCGAGATCAGGTAATGGTGCACCCCCCCCCCCACCTCGGCTATTTCATAAAAGGGACCTTAACAAGCAATTCAGACGAAAAGAAGTTTGGCTAGTGAATCAGTAAAAAGTAAACAAAGATGAATATTTGGCAGTTTTCCTTTCTTTGTTTTCTTTCACTTCTGTCCAGCTATCGGACGAATTTTCAAGAAGGAGGTGTATAAATTAAGCTATCGTCTGCTGTTTTAAGTCGTGAACTGGCGGAAGCGACTGGTATGTTTTCAGAAAAGGTTGAATAAATTTGATTAAAAGTTCTGTTGGTTGTGAATAATGTTTACATGTGTTGGGATTTAAAACAAAATTTAGCTTTAACAGTAACCATTCTTGTCGAGTGTTCGTTAATTCTCCCCTACAGTCCACCATATAAATCCCACTCATTTTATAGCCTACGTAAATTTAGATAATCAAGTGAAAATAGAGAAATTTGAAGGAACTTACATGTTTTGTTCAAAAGCAGGGCTTTTCAACCTACACAAGAACTAAACGAAAGATACTGGTACACTTTATTTTATATGCTGAGATTGGGTCCATCTAAGGTAGCATTTGGTGCAGTCGCTCAAAGGAACTTAATTACAATCAGCTTAATGTTGAATGCCCAACAACAATATATTTGTTAAGTATTCCACTCGATGCCTGCTATGCACAGGTCATAACTAACTACTTTCCCTATTAATGTCAATGTATCGAAGATATAGAATTCTTATACAGATGGCAGATGTGTCAGCAAAAAATGAGAATACTTGTCAGATAACTTTGAAGATGGTCCTGATTCATGTATGCGTTAAGGCTTTCGACGGGAATTACCCTTTGGGTCTTGAACTACATTTTGTTTGTTTTAAGATAGTCCCAAAACAATATGGTCCCTCTCTGCTTTAAACGTTCGAACTTCATAAACACTGAAGAATAGCTTAGATAATCACTTCGTTCAGGTTACCACCCACAATTAGCTAACCCCTTTGATCACTGCCTTGATGCGGTTCGGTGACACCAAGATCTGTGATTTTTTTCTTTCAGATTCAGATTTCAGCTTCAGAAAATCGATTACACAAAACAAAAATATACTTCCTGGAATAAACTGCATGTCAGCGAAAAGAAAGGCCATACGGCCTATGGGATGGAATAGTGATGAAGTACTCTCATGGTTTCCAGCTAGACCCCCCCCCCCCCCTCCTCCCAGAACAAAACCTCTTGGCAACTCCACGCCTCATACCAACCCCCACCCCGAGCAAACACTTGGACAGTGCAAAACTGATACACAGCTGAACTTTATTGCAGCTACGTTTTGGCCCTTCCTGTCAAGGGTCCTCTTCAGCTCAAGCCGCTCAAGATGGAAAATCAACTTGTTGAAAACAAACTAAAGATTCTAGCTTAGTCTCAAGTATGACAACGGACACATCAGCTTAACCTCACCAGAACCATATCTCAGCCCGTCTTGGCAAGGGTCCTAAACAGGCCCAAGCCGGAAAATGAACTTGTCGAAAAAGACAAAGTTAAGTCGATTTGTGTTTTTCCACAAAGTTATCTCTATAGCGCTAATAAAATTCAGCTGACGTATCCGTTTTGACTGTCCAATGTGACTCGCAGTTGGCTTTGGCTGAAGGAATATTTACCCCCCTGGACATGGCTAGACGTGCTGATAACAAAGATTAACAATATAAACTATACAATGTAACAAGTTTGACAACAAAATTTACTTCAACCAATAAAAGCTTCGCGTTAATGCGGTGAAAACTTCTCTCTGGTCACTTAAAGCGAGGCTTCACATTCCGGATTCCAGACAGCCGTTTTCGTTGAGACGGATCCCGGAAGGTGAAGCCAGGCCAAAAACGCCTGGAAGTCCGGGGTGTTGGACACCCCAGATTACAATCCATTCGAGAGACAGAACAAATATGCAAATGTAGGAAGGAAAGGAAAAGTGATTGACAGTTGTGACTGGGATGCAAGAGATATTTTGAAATGCGAAGGGGACATCTAGGAAATGTTGAAGAATAGCAAAATTGGATGTCATCATTATCATGAAAATCTGGAAGGGTTGGCTTGACTATGCGGAAGCCCCGGACGTCTGGAAGGTGAAGCCTGGCTTTTATTGCCATAGCCACCCAGCTGCTAATACAGTTTATTGACGGCAGGGGTTTTAAGGAGGCATAATACAAAGAAATTCAGTAATAAAAGTAAATTATTATTACTGTGAATAAACTGGGGAAGGTAGTAAATCTTTTGAGAATTCGGACTGTTAAGGAGCAAGACATCCCTTATCTAAGGAGGTGTACCATATAGTACTGCATCTGATCGATCTCAACGTACCTGCGACAGTTTGTTGCAGCACATTTACCATACCGAAGATGAGAGTATTGCAAGGGATACAGGAAGGCCTGACCGACTACGGAGAATTCCACAAATTTTTCCAGACACTTCCATTGCTTGACAATTAGTTTTTGACATGTTAGCCATTGACAATGTTAAGATGGTGTGAGATCGAATCCCACTGTTGAGACCATTGTTAAGAATGTTATCCCACTTCTGGACCCCATTGTTAAGATGTTGAACCTGGAGGAAGTTTCCAACCCCTGTTCTTACACCTTGTTGAGAGGATGGACGAGTGGAGGCGAGGTTTAATGAAGATAAGGCTCCTGGGGTGTGGGTTGATTGCTTAAGTCATATATTCATTCAGTCAATGGACAAAATGGATACTTAAACTACTTTGGCTACTTTCAAATACTCTGGCAGCCAAAAGCATCGTAGCTGACGTATCCGTTTTGTCCATTGACTGACTAAATATGTCCTGTCCGATTGCGCTAAGGAATATTTGCTCAAGTCACAAATTTATTTATATAAGAAATAACAGGTCGCAGAAACCAAAGTCTTCTCTACGTATTGACCCAGTAGATGTCGAATCAATGCCGAAAGAATTGCAAAAAAATCGTTTGGTCGAGGCGGAACCCACACTTCTAAAAGAATTGAGTTCTACCAGCACCGCTTACTGCGCATTGCAGTGCCGCTTCCTTTCCTCTATTTTTCCTCCTTGCAAATGAATCATTACGCAGCAAGTCACCCATATAACACACACATAAAAGGTGGTAAAAGAAATCAAGCAACAACCTACCGTAGAAGGGCTTTAGCGCCACCGGGATTTTTCGCAACTGGGTATTTTTCGTCACTGTAGGTGTTAACCCATATCCTAATGACGCGCTGAGCCTTGCGTAGTTACCTGGTGGGATTAGTGGGATTAGTAACCTAGGATTTTTCGCCACTCTCATAACTCATTGACCAGAAAATTTCTTGAAGATAAACATTTAATTTATATTTACAGAAATTATAATACAATAAAACACGAAAACTGGGAAAACATCCTTAAAACAAGAGCTGAAAGCTCATATGGCACTTGTAAGAACAGTCAGTTAGTAAATCATGGACGACAGGGCCCAACCAGCGCACGACGTCGTCCACTGTTTCATGACCGAATATTACAAATTAAGTGTCTTTTTCTGTGTTTTGTTTACTTTCTCCATTTAGTCCGCCTTTCCAAAATGGCGGGTCATAAATTTGCATGTTTATCAGATATGGTTTGCAGTTGTCAGGGTGGCACATGCCGAAAGGAAATTGCCATAATAAAGCTTCCCTATATACACTTGGGATATTATCTGTTATGATCTTGCAAATGATAGGTATACACTAAATACTATAAGTTTTTGCCGGAGAAGTTTGGGGAAGACATCCGTGGGAATTTGATTGATATTGTGGCATCATGATTATTATGACGTACCACAAATCACAAATTGCAGCCCACCTCTTTCATTGCACTCTTGCATTCATGCTCATAATTTCCTCTTTTAATACCAGCACTGACGTCTAACAGCTCCTGATCAATCTGGCTCAAGCTATATTGACTAGTTTTCATCCTTATTTACATGGGGCGGTATCATAAACTTCTTAATTACGCCCTTGCAACTCAGTCACTTTCTGATATAGCGTTCAATGATAAAGTAAAAACTTCGATGATATACCAGCTTCTGGGATGTTTCTGCGGCAGAGTACTTCATCATTAGTCTTGAACTGTTACAGTTGGGTTTTCTTTTCGTAGTAGACGCTCTGCTGCTGATGATACTTCGATGTTCTCTCTGCTGCTAGTAACCTTGCGTTTTCCATACCTTTCTCCACCCTTGTCACGTATTCATCGTACTCGCACCACTGCATGCTGCCATCTGCTTTGCTGCTGCCGAGTACCATCTGGTGGGGAAATCTACCATCTCGAGAAAACATCAAGAAAAAGGGAGTGTCGCCGCTCGCCTTGTTCAACTGTTGTTGAGGGAGTATACGACGTATGGTAGGTACAGGTGCCAATGTCGGTGGTTAGCCTGAGCAAACTTGGCGAGGGCAGCTTTGAGGTCTCTGTGGACTATCTCCAGTTTCCCATTTGATTCTGGATGGTATGCCGTTGTCCTGATTCACTGGATCTCCATCTTCTTGTAGATTTATTCTAGTAGGCTGCTCATGAATTTCTTTCCTTGATCCGACAGAATTGATCGAGGGATGCGGAACTTCACAAAAACTTCGTCCACCAGAGCCTTATCGATGGTTTCTGCGCTTTGTTTCTTAAGAGGAAAAGCCAGTAGGTATCCGGAAAAATGGTCGATGACTGTTAAGATGTACTTGTGCTGCTTGGAGCTGGCAGGATGTATTTCTCCGACTATATCTACGGCGGTCGTCTTGAACGGCTCATCGGTGACGGGCAGTAGTTTTAGTGGAACTCGTTTTGGATCCCTCTTGTGGTGGCCGATAGCTTGACTAATAGGGCAGTTGTTGATGAAATCACCAACATCCTGGTACATTCCTTTCCAGTAGAATGTCTTCCGAAGCATCCGGAAAAGTCGCTCGATACCTTGGTGTGCTTCTATCGGGTTACAGTGGTAAGTAACCAAAACTTCTTTACGCAGGCTTTTAGGAACAGCCAAGAGCTTGTCTTCCGACCGGTAGCTTCGTTTGGGACGCCGGAACAGTAGCTCGTCTTCGAGAAAGTAGCTTTCTTCGTTCGTCGGAGGTAGGCTTACGTACAGTGGCTTGTCGGATTCTTCTCAGTTCAGAATCTTACTGCTGATGTTGTACCCATCTCTTCTTCATGACTGGATCTGCAAGATGGAACATAGATCAGGCATAAACATTCTTTTCTGCCCACTTGTATGTGTATGTCGTACCCTCACTAAAAAGTGAGGGTAGCCTATGAAGTAAAAAAAAAATAGTGAAAGAAGTTTGAGTTTAATAGAATACATCTGAAATAATTTATTTATTTATATCTCATAAATAATGAACAAAACAAGACATGACGCATAACCTCATCCCACTTATCACCAACACCACAATCATCTAAAATTTTCTTAACCTTGTAAGCCCATGACTACTTACTTATGTCTCTAAGGGACTCCAGATACGAAGTTTTCAGCATTCTAGCACGTGGAAGACTTGTTATCTTTTCCTAAAAACTAACCATACTAAATAAACGCCTACATCTTAAACTTCCTAAGCATAAGTCTCCCCTGACTACTAAACTATTAGTGGTACTACTCAATCCTAATAATCTTTTAACATTATTCAACTGTATCTGCTCCAACTTATCTGAACTCCTGAACCCCCAAACTTCTGAGGCGTAATGCTTAACCGGCAATACCTTCGTGTAGAATACCTATTTCTTTATCTTAATCTTATTAATTTCTTTTAAATGGCTTCTTAGAAGATTAACACACCTTTTCCACTTCATCTCCGCCTGTTCCACATGCTTTCCAAATACCCCTCCTTTTGCTCGCAATTGACGACCCAAGTACACCCATTCTTCCTTTACTTCTAGGTGCTCCCCTCCGTACTGAAATTTATCACATTCTTTCGATCTACCACCTTTTCAAAACACCATCACAGCTGTTTTCCTATTTTTTCCCTTTCTTATTTAAATAAAGCTCTGGTAAATCCATAACTTTCTGAAGGTTTCTACTAGAATCAGCCACCAGTGTTACTTCGTCAGCAAATAACATTGTACAAAGAGACATGATATCTACTATCACCATTGAACCGAATTATCCGTCATGAATTGCACTACATCATTTATGAACAATGCGAATAATTCTGGAGAAAGAGTGCAACCTTGTTTCACACTCATCTTAGATTTCACAGTTCTTGAAAACTTCTTCGCCACACGCACCTACACCTTAATACTCATGTACATTTCTACAATCAACACTACAAATTAATTTGGAAGACCCAGGTCTAACAATGCTTAAATCAACAACTTTCTATTCACATTGTCGAATGCTCCTTTGAAGTCTACAAATGCTACGTACAGCTTACCACCCTTGCCTCTTGTGGTCTTTCTAATTAAAACATTAAATATAAAATTTGGTCAAGCGTGCTAAAAGAAGTTGTTCTAGGTTTAACATTTCAATTTTTGCCAGCTAATTTCTTAACCGAAAATATATCACTTTACAAAAAATCTTACTTACCGAATTTCCTAAATGTATTCCTCTGTAGTTTTTGTGTTCGCTTCTGTCCCCGTTCTTAAATAGTGGTATCATAAATGAAGGACCCCGCTTGTGGCCAACTAGCTGTCTTTAATACAAACGAAAAAATTAACACCAAAACTGGGAGAAACTAAACTCTTCCCCCTTTCTAAATCATTGCAAGGATTCCATCTACTCCAGGGGCTGACCTACCTTTCATTTTCTTCATGGACTTCCAAATCTCCTCCTCCTCTGTTTTACTTACTAATTGACTTACTTCATCTGGTACTGTAACAATTTCTCAACACCTCTCACATTTCCCCATCAGGTTCATTTCGTACAAGATACTCGGTCATGACTCAGCCCGCGAGGTAAGGTCTTCTTGTTTCGCTTCCGCGCAGCGGCCCGAACTCCTTTCCAAAATTATTTACTATCCTTGGCTTTTTAACATTTTACTATTTCCTTATATTTCTCTCAACTATCTTTCTTATCCTTCAACAACTTTTTATATTCCTTCTTAATTTTACGATATTCACTTAACCGACCATCTTGTCCTCTTTTAACTTCACTAAAGCCTCAAATGCTTCCTTTTCTGCACAAATTCTTCATCAAAAAATCCTTCCGAATTCTTTTATCTTTCTTTGTTTTTTAACACTACTTATCAGATATCCAATACATAACTGAACTAACTTGAGACACAACTTCTATATCTCTCCATTCCTTACCTTCTCATACATAATATCTATGTGTTCTTCTATCTATCCTACCCCTAGGCTACTTACTACTTCTTCTGACATTCCATCTACCTTTAGAAGTATATTTGATCCTAGTAAAACACCATCTGACTTCTCTTTTAAAAGATCTTTATCATTACTGATCCTAGGTATCTAGCGAAACTAGCGAAATCTAGCGAAGTTGGGACATGGTCCGACCCAAACTACATCCAACACCTCAAACCCCTCACACAGAGGCCCAAGAGCCATGCTTACCAAAATATTATCTACTATGCTGTGGAAATCACAGAAACGTTATGATTTCCTACATTCTTATCGTTCCCTAGCCTACCATTTAAAATAACCAAATTTTCGGTACCTCCGTAATCCAAAAGCCTATTTCCCCACTTGTTTTTCTTTCGCCCCAGGTCCTTGCTCCTCCTCTTCCCAAATAACTCCTCATACATCTACTTCTGGTGGGCACCATCCTGTGAATCGACTGCCCCATTTTCAAATTAGTCTCGAACGTACGTCTCCTAAAACTACAAAACTATGAGTACTAAAAAAAATTTCAATATTAAAACTTAAAAAAAAAAAAAAACAATTCCCAGGTATCCTCGTTCCCAGTAAAGCTGCTTGTTTCTGGAGGAACATACACACTACAAACTAATAACTGCGGATGCGGTGCTTCACATCTAAACCAACATCTTCTGACGTACCATGTAATTTTATACACTGACTAAATATACCTTTTCTCACTAAGATTACTACTCCACCATATGTACGGCCGTTTCTACTTTTCTTCCTATGAACAGCGAAACAATAGCCGCGTTCGTTTTCGTCGTTCCTCGCTGTTGGTACGGAGGAAGTCGTTTAAATGTCTTTCATATTATATATATAATGTCTTAAATTGATTTTAGCATAACAGGACCATTGTTTTTCAACTTGATTTACAACATTAATGAATTTTGAAAATTCGCGCCTAATTACTGAACGAAGATGCTGAAACTGACTTTCCGGCTCTGTTCGTTCTTTCAGGATCGACGAATGAAACGGCAGTTCAACCGAACAAAGAAAACTGCTTATTATCCGCAGTTCAACGCCGTTACGAACGTCGTTATAAAGAAAACGCTTGTAGTAGAACGTCGAATGGAACGGCGAACCGAACGAAGACGAACGTAGCTAATCAAACCCAAGACTAAAAACTGAAGAATCCTTCCATGTGTCTATTAAACTTATAAGAACCATTTCTTAACCTCACAAATCGGCTTTATTTTGTGATCATTCAAACCCTGGAAGTTCCTATTCACAAACCTCAAACTACGCTCATGGCCCTCACTTTCCCATGCTACGTCATGTTCACCATCAGGGACAAACCCAGATGGCGGATCAAGGGTGAAATAGTTTTATTTTCTCCTACCTCACCCCCGACGTGTTTACCGTGACCTCTAGACCTAGCATTAAGGCCTCGGTTTTAGTCACGACAAAACCTTGGGCCATGGTAATTGGAGGGGGGGGCGCGGATACTTGGTTGCACATCAATAGGGCTTGGACTGAATGTTTCATCCCTGTTCCGTTTATTCTGCTGGAACCCAACCACTTGCTCAGCTGCCCTTGCCCCGATAACTAGGGTGAACATCTCGTTTTCACTAATAATGCTATATCTGAAACGTCCGATGCTCCCCTTTCACGCGACTCACTCACAAAAACTCCATCAGTGTTTCACTCTCTCTCCCTAACTTCATCTCTAATCCGCTGCCCTTTATTTGGTTGTTCCACGACTTCGCCATTCCCATTATCAAAAACAAATACGCGCTGACCTATGTAGAGATTCACATCCCTTAGTCTGACGTCACTATTTCCTTCCTCTCTGTCTCTCTTCAAAACGGGTTTCAGTTTATTCCCAGCGAGTAATTCGCGTTCAGTATAATCTGAAATTCTAGAGCTGGCGCCTGGCAGGAGCTGCAGCAAGGGAGACGCTCCTGAGTTCTGAACAGTGTCCGGTCAATTCGGCATAGGACAATTCGTCACAGACAATTCATCACAGGACAATTTGTCACAAGGACATTTCGTCACAAGGACAATTTGTCATACGAATATTTCGTCACAGAGAGCCTGGTTTCAAGTTTGGATATCGTTTTTAAGCTATATATTCTTAAATACTCAATTACAGGTAAAATACTATGGCTATTTAATACACTAAAACATGTATTTATCAGCGATTTCCCGCATTTATTCGATTACGTCAGTTTGACTAGACCAATATTTCCCTACTATGGTTTTCCGTCGCAGGTTAGTCTTCGTACTTCCACTTCTTGTGTGGGTTTGGGCACCCAGCAACAAATTCCTGAATACTCATTTTTGTTTTGCCCTGCTCCGGCAGCAGAAACGAAATGAACTTACTAATGTTTGGATGAGCTACTCCAGCATTTCTGTTTAATGTTGTGCCATTCTTCACATTTTTGTTAGTCCTAGAAAGGTCTTCTGCGACGCGCTCAAAGACGTTCCAGACAGGGATAGGAAAGAGAGTATATCTGCTTGTCCTGATGGCCTGTGATGTTCTTCCTATATAAGTGTCTTCAAAGTAGTCGAGGATTGGATATACTTCAGCTGGACAGATTCGAACAGAGCGGTCGAAAGCTGATGGGATATCCACCATTGGGAGAAAAGCCAATGCTGTCAGCATTCTCGTGGTGAGAGCAAAATCGCTGCAGGAAGAACACTTCTCGAGAACATCGCTGTTTGCTTGAATTTGTGTTTAG
Organism: Branchinecta lynchi; assembly: GCA_023053575.1. NCBI lineage: Eukaryota > Metazoa > Arthropoda > Branchiopoda > Anostraca > Branchinectidae > Branchinecta > Branchinecta lynchi. The sequence goes on from JAKZAP010000015.1 coordinate 19,644,621, forward strand.
TTTTGAACGACCTCTCTCAGTCTTTGCGAGTACCAAATTTCACTAATAAGCCCTTGACTATCTTCGAGAATATATAACATTAAGACTGACGATTAAATATCGGATATTAGAGCAAGGATTAAAAATAATGATTCAAATATTGATTAAAACAGCCTCTTGTGAAGGGGTGGAATTTTTTATTTTATCCAAACTACCTTCGTAATAGCAAATTTTCTAAATATGACGAACTGTCCTAGTGACGAATTGTCCTAGTGACGAATTGTCCTGTGACGAATATTCCGTGTGACCAATTATCATGTGACAAATTGTCCCTGTGACTAACTGTCCGTGTGACGAATTTTCTGAGACCAATTGTCCTTTGACCAATTGTTTTGTGACGAATTGTCCTAGCTGAACATGATTTCAAGATTACGTTTCTCAAACCAACAGACGATAAGTTGAGAAGTACAGGGCAGATACCACGTCGGGTCGGCAAACGGAAAAATCCCTTAGATCTAAATTTGCCATACGTAAGTTGGGGATGACACTGTTCAAACATTGCAAGATGTTATGACGCAGCGATGGGCCCAATCAAAGTTGTACAGGATCAAGCTACCTTTTCAACTCAGCTTCCATACGGTCTATTTTTGACTGTTTTGTATGAAATCCCTACGTAACGATGATACTTCATGTTTCAAACCCTGCCAGTCCTGTCTCTAAGCTCATCGATAATGAAGAAAAGTCTATTCGTAATTGCTAACCGACTTTGCCATCGGGTCTAGAGCTCCAAGTTGTGTGATCATAGCGTTCAACTTCTCAGTTATAGTACCATTTTCGGCAGAATTGGGTGATCTCTCCTCTGGCGTACTCCTATCCTCGTTGACCATCCTTCAGGCCTACTATAAATAAACGATATGTCTTGCTTTGTGCCAACAATATAGCTCCGGTAACAAGAGTTCTAATTCATGTCCTGATATCGCTCAGGACAGGGCGTCTTTGAAGGTTCTCAGCTGGCTCGGTAATCCGATAATAAATTGTGGTGTTCACCCTTCGAGTACTCATTCATGACTTGAGCGGAGGTACAAGTGCCATGAAAACTTTTACTTCTGAGAAATTCCTGGCTTCGGCCGGATTCCAGGCCAACTACTGGTCCAGTTAAAAAATAAAGCTCAAAAACAAATTTGGTATGTCTCCGTAAACCTACAAGGAATCTTGAATGAATTTCAGCTGCAACTTTTACTTTTAACACATTATCCGGCTTGGCTGGATTCCGGGCGAACTTCTTTCCCGGCTAGTAAATAAGCTTTAGATAAAGATTCAGAATGTGTGCCTACCTCTGAGTTGACTATCTCATTAGCTTTAGAACAACAAAAAATTGTCCCTTGAACTGAAGCCTCTACCCCACCCCTAAATATAGGGCTACAGAGGTACGAATTTGCCGGTACTTGGACTCAAAGAATTCTCACACCAAATTCAAAAGAGCCGGTACTTTGACCCAAAGAATTCTCACATGGAATTTGAACGAGATTTCTGCTAACAGGCGGTCAGAAGGACAGACGGGCACGAACAGATGGACGGACAGCCAAACAACTTTTACGAAGTCACAGATGTGCCGTCACTGGCGTTTTGGAACCCAATAGCTAGACAACTGTTTGGGAATGCACTTAGCTAGTTGGAATGAACAACTCGGAAATTCTCTACCCCGTACGATTGTTATCTTGTGATTCCAACTTCGGATAACTGAGTGAACCATCTCTAGAAATACATAGAATTTTAATTTCCAATTCCTCAGGGAAATGGTTATCTTTGGGGTTGTCAGATATTCACAAATTAACAAATCGCAGAGAAAGTTGTATTATGCGATCCGATACATATACATAAATAAACAATATAAAAAAATCCTCTGCTGCAGAAGTGGGATATCCAGTTGTCTTCTCTATTGACGTAGAAACCTAAAAAACGATTCGTCGTCACGAGTCTATTAATGAGGAGCATCTCTTCACGCCGTTGCTTATCCCCAAGCAGGCATCATGTCTGAGCGATCCGAAAAAAGGGACATAGTATCTTCTTAAATATCTCTTGAGGTGTAAGGAGCTTTCTAATATAAGGGGTACTCTTTTTCAGAATGGGGGGGATGAGCTACTTCTAGGTATCCTTAAGTCTACAAATGCTAGGTCTATAGTGTGTTTTGGCAATATGGTAGAAAAAGTTATTAGTTTAGCAGAAAGTCGGTAGGATATTAAGTTAAGAATGTGAGGTTGTTTGTTAGTTGAGATTGTTGTTTGTTTTGTTTTTCTGTATATGGCTTAATCGCTTTCAAATACAGATATATATATATATATTATGGTCTAGTATCACTTGTTAGCTAATGGTGTCCATGCGAACGAGAGATCAAACAATCAAATACCGTAGTAATAAAGTTGCTTGAGGATGTTCATGCGAGTAGCCTCGGGCCGTTAGAAGACAAGTTAGATTTGAAAAGGCTAGACGTAACCAGTAAACAAAGTTGTAAGAAAAACAGGAGGGAATATGAAGTGAGGTTAAAGAATAAGTTTAGGAATAGTGTCAGGAAAGATTTTTAGAACTTACTTAAAAAGGAAAGAGAACCGAAGAAAGGAATGCCCGGGGTATACCTACAGAAGATATGTGGCCTCAGCACTTGGTAACTACAAGGAAATAGAAGAAAACATCAGATGATCCAAGGTTAGTTCATAAAATACAGACAATGAAGGATACAGTTGACAGACCACTAGTAGAGGAGGGTCAACAGCTAATAAAGGAGGTCAGTACCGAGGAAGTTTGGAAAGCACTCAAGGGTATTCGAGGAGGATCTGTGCCAGGTAACGACGGTATCCCCATGAATTTTCGGAAGTTCACTCGAGTTCTGGTGTTATAAATAAGGGATCGAATAAAAAGAGACAAGGCAAGGCACGGCGTGGCGCAGGAGTCACGAGTAATAAAATAGATTAACAAGTAGTAGAACTACACAAGTAAGCAAGCGTTCGTAAATCCAGAGCCTGAAAGAAGTCACGTTAAAACATTGTTCCTGCCCCTCACTCTGAAGCCTGAAAAGGCCCTTGTAGTTTTCGTGCCTCTTTTTAGTACTCGTGCCGTGCCGTGCCTCTTTTTAGTTGATCATTTACCTATAATGCAACTCTATTTCCTTCAATGGGCCCACTTGCCTGATCAATGATAACACCTGCGGTTAAACTGCTTCTCAAGAAAGGTGAAAGTCACCAGCAGAAAAATTATCAAACATCAGACTAGGTAATAATAGTCTCAGTATGTTTTTTTGTAGGATTGCTCTAGGTTAGATAAATGGCTAAACACGAAGGGTAAGCTTCTAGAATGTCAAGCAGGATTTCACCAAAATTACAATGCAATTGACCAGATATTCTGTTCGAATGTTTTGATTAGAAAATACACGAGAAAATAAACAAAATATTGTTCCCAGTATTCGTTTTTAAACGAGGAGCATTCCACGAAGTATCTAGGACGTTAATAGTTTCTAGTTTAGTGTAGCTTGGACACCCACCAAGTTTTATGAGAATAATAGTCAGAATGGATGAACTAGTTGAAGGAATAGTAAAGGTTCGATCAGAATACTCGAGAGCAGTACTAAGTAGGCTGTGCGTCAGACAGGGATGCACGCTGGCGCCAAGGCGTTTTTCTTTGTGTATAAATGATATCATTACCCTATCCTTCATTCATCATCATTACCCACACTCATCATTACCCTATCCTTCCCAATCCCCTAAACCGGCAACGCACCTTCAGTCGTTCTTTAAACTACCCAGCCCAAGTTCAAATAACAACGGTTTAACTGAGAGTTGCACAAATTCGGGCGAATCGGACTGTCGATCCTTGCTTCTACCCCTCAGTTATCAGTTCCACCACTTCTAAGCCAACCTACTGAGCTCCTCTCAACCACAACGTTTTGCTCAGCAGTGTGGCAAACACATAATAGATTCTCACCACTTAGTTTCTGATGATTTAGATGATCACAGTTCGAAGTTGGATTTATCAACCCCTCAACCACATTCCAAGATTAAAATTAAGACTAAGACGAAAGAATATTCTTCAGAAGAATATACTTTCCCTAGTGTGTTGTATAGTAATGCTGAAAGTTTAAACAGTGATATTATAGTAGAATTAGAGAGTCTGTCCAGGATAGTAGACGCTTCACTGATAGTCATAACTGAGGTCCAACACCAAAATCCTGAGCTATTATTTATATTAAGTATAATAATTTTTTAAAGTTTACACCCGATGATCACTCGCTAGGTAAGAAAGATGGTGGTTTGGCAATTTATACACATGAAAGACAGAGCTCCAGAGCAACTGAAGTCCCTGTTTAGAATGATTATGACGAGATCGTGTGGGTAGACACGAAACCAAAGCGACTTCCCCGTCAGTTCAATTGAATGGTTGTTTGCGTTGTTTATTATTCTCTCGGGCAAAATGTTGATGACAGAAAAGCTTTTCTGGAAAAGCTTCAGCTAAGTGCAGATTATGTCTCTTGTCAATATCCTGGTTGCGGTATTTTTATGCTAGGAGGCGCTAATGAGCTACGTATTGATTGCCTTAAAGTTTAACCGAAAAGGGCTAGGATACGACAGTCTAGTTACCCATCACTTGTTCGCTTCAATAATCTTGAAAACCCGATGAAAAAGCGTTAGTTTGTTTTTCTGATATTTCCAAATAATCGATTATCCCATTGTACTTGCCGCTCTTCCCGTTTTTGTGATATCTCTATGGTGCCTGGAACATTTGGCAACAACACCAGCAGCAAACGAGTAAATAAATTGTATATCAAATAAACAAAGAAGTGTCTACAGTCTGCAGTGCCAAAAACTAGTGCTAGCTAGTAAGGTGTCTTGTGTAGTGATAGTTTAGTGATTTTCGCGGGTGAATTGTGGACGGATTCACCATGGGAAAGCGTCCACATTCCCAACGTCCCTACTGAAGACTACTGTGGACAGAATGAAAATCCCCAATAGGTGTTGTAATAATTCAATGTATTTGAATCTAAGATGTAAAAATAAGTTGCCTGTTCAGTTAAACTTTAACAGAGGTATAGGCCTCTGACAACTTGTAAAGTTTCCGACCACTAAAGGCGGAATTGCCCTGGATGTTATTTCGTCAAACATGGCCGACATGGCAAACATAGTGAACCCTTAGCTTGCCCCCCAATCAGCGGCAGCTATCATTTTAGGCTAGAACTTAGTCCTAAGAGTAAGACAAAAATTGAGTATACGACTACTAAAACTAGAAGTAGACCCATTACCGGTGAAGGACTGCTGAAATTCGGTGAATGGCTTAGTGAAGAGAATTGGGAGAAGGTTCTAACAGCAAGTACGGTGGAAAATCAAGCTATGGTTCTCCAGGAAACATTACTAGAAAAGTATAAAGCTTGCTTTCCCGAAAAAACTACAAAACGCTTCTCTTCGGATCGCGCATACAAAACGAAAAATGTCAAATCTCTGGTTTTTGAGAAAAGACGCCTGTTCCGGCAAGGCAATCGGGTTCAAGCCAATAAACTCAAAAATGAAATCAGAAAGATGACGAGGGCTGCTGCTGGCACCTATGTTGACAAGAAAGTAAACCACCTTTTCGAGTCGAAACCCAGCCAGTGGTTCCGTTGTATTAAGATGATTACAGGTAAAACTCAACAGGGCGTGGACTTCAATCTCAATGAAAGTGAACCCGAGACTGCAAATAAGTTAAACTCACACCTTGCAAAAATTGTTCAGACCCTCCCTCTAGATGAAATACCCAATGTACCGCCAGACTTCTTGGATTACCCTGAAATTAGTCCCGCTGAAGTTAGTATTAAGTTAAAGAAGCTCAAGAGGGAAACTATAACCCCTTTTGATATCCCAGTAGATCTCCTTAAAGCTTTCCCAGATGAAATAAGTGGCCCCCTTTGTAATATTTACAATAAAATCAAGAAAACTGAGCAATATCCTTCTGTGTGGAAAAATGGGTTTGTTACACCTATCCCCAAGAACGACTCGCCTAATGATTTCACCGGTGTTCGTCCCATTAGAATGACCCCTATTTTTAGTATAATTTGTGAACCCAGTTCCTTTCATCCAAAGCAGTTTGGGAATCTGCCAAAGACTTCAACGGCTCATTACTTAGTTAGTTTACTAGATAGAATTTTAAAAAATTTAGATACACCTGGCAATTGGATTAATTTAATTGCAATTGACTTAAAAAAGGCTTTTGATTTGATTAGCCATGGTAAGCTCGTCGAGAAACAACTGAATAAATTTAGAATTGACATTTTCCTTGTAAGAATTATTGTTAATTTCCTGTCAGATCGGACGCAACGTACTAAATATAAGTCAACCTATTCGGATAGCCTCCCCATTTTTTGCGGTGTACCACAAGGCACTCTTCTTGGCCCTTTGCTTTTCCTTGTGATGACCAACGAGCTTGCCGTAACTTTTCAAAACAGATGGAAGTACGTAGACGACTTGTCCATTTTAGAGATATGTCGTATTGATGTAACAAGCAGTGCCCAATTATTGTTAGATAATATTTGTGTTGAAGCTGCTGCTGAGAAAATGGTTGTTAACATGGAGAAATCGGTGGTTCTAACAATTTCCTTTTTAAAGAGTAATCCTGTTTTCTCCCCTCCAATTCCTCACTCTCAGCATGTTAAGGAACTTAAACTCTTGGGAGTTCACATAACGGCAGATCTGGAGTGGGATACACAGGTTGAAGTTATGCTAAGAAGAGGTAACATGTCCCTCCGTTCCCTCAAAGTATTATCCCATTATGGAGTCCCACCACAGCATCTCCTTAGAGTTTATCTTTCTTTCATACGCCCACTTCTGGAATACTGTTGCCCCGTGTTGCACTTTGGAATTACTCGTGAACAGTCTGATTCGCTTGACAGGATACAGTTTAGAGCTCTCCGTGTAGTTTCCAAGTCCCCTGAAGTACCGTATATAGACCTCCTTAATACTTATAATTTAGAAACCCTGTTGAAGCGCCGTGAAAAACTTTCGTTAGTGTTCGGAACTAAAATCCTGAATACACCAGCACTACGTGATATCCTCCCCCCCCCCCCAGATTTTTCAGCGGCAAGAGTAAGGCCTGAGAGAGTGCCAGCCAATACCCAAATTTCAGTCAATTAAACATACAACGACTCGTTACCTAAGAAGTTTTGTTCCCGCTTTCGTCAACCTTTTTAACTCGCATCATTGATTGTAGATAGATCTGAATATTTTGTGTTATACCCAAACTAGTGTAGAGTTATCTTTTGTATATAATTAGCCTTAACATAGACGAGAACCACCAAATCGGCTTTACCGTTGTATCGGTTTTGAAAATAAAATTGAATTGAATTGAAATTGAATTGAATATAGAAGATTAATCTATGGTGAGTGGAGCCATTAGGCTGAAACTGATGGCATTTAATTGTGTTGCGAGAGTAACACTTTGGTTTTGTCCTCGTTTTTTTTTTTTTTTTTTTTTTTCCTATGCCGCCGATTCATTTTATTCCTGGTAACTGAGAAGGGTCTAACCTGTGCGGTTTTTACGGAAAGTGTGGACCTTAGGCCGGATTGATGAATATGGCATTACATTTTGGAAAGCTCCGTAGAACTCTTGCCTGGGGCCAACAAGGATGGTTTTTGCTTGTCCTCGAGCCAGAGCCTACGGTTTGCGAAGTGAAGTGGAGTTGTATAGCCTATGTCAGAGAGGACTATCTGAAGTTGTGTAGCGAACCTTTCGTTTCATCAAACCATGTTTCTGCTTTCGAGTGGAAAGCTCCGTTCTAGCACGCAAGCAGGCAGGCACCAGTTTCAAATTGAAGATGGACTAAAATATATAAATATATGCGGCAGTTACCCGGCCCCACAGCCAACATATCTTCTTTGAGTGATAAATAGAAAAATCTACAGAGACAAAAAAGTGGCTTTTTCCCATGGGTCCGAAAGTGCTGCCATCTATTGTTTCTGTCCATGTCTGCGACGATTTCAGCTGAGTTTATCAATTTTTTTTTGCACTTGGGGTTGCGGTAGAGTAACGGTATCAGATGTGCCTGTTAAACTTTAAAAGTTTTCTGATTGCTAAAGAAACTAGTGCTTATCCTTTGCTCCTTTCTAAGTCGTGACGTTAGAAAGTTGGCCTACGGCAGAAAAGTCAACTTTCGAACTAAGACAGGTAGAATTTTTTCTTTCGACGGCAATCGATAGCCATTCATGAGCTGATCAAAGTATATGTCATCCAATTTTTGGTACAAGAATTCCTTCATGAGATACACCAGTTTGAAAATTTCAAAGGGGTTGACAACTTCAGTAGTGAGGTACACTGAAACCAAAAATAGGCGATATCAGTTATGAGACATGTAGGGGACTTTCAAGCAACAGTCGACTGTTAGCTCATAATCATCTTCGGTAATGAGGGGTTTGCGGCTTTTGCTAGTTGGTGTACCTGTTATTTGTTTCCGGTGTATTCGATGGTAAGAACAATTTGGTTCCCAATGGTAAGATATGCAAGGGACTTGTAAGTAATAATCGGCTGTTATGCTACCTTCTGTGATGATGCGTTTGCAACTTTTGCTAGCTGGTGTACCCATTATTTGTTTTCGGTTAACTTAATGTATATCACGGGAGAGGGACTTGTAAGTAGGAATCGGTTCACGAGCCTACATATCTTCTTTCAGGGATAAATAGAAAAATCTACAGAAACAAAAAAGTGGCTTTTTCCCACGGGTCCGAAAGTGATGCCATCTATTGTTTCTATCCATTTCTGTGCGCGATTTCAGCTGAGTTTATCGTTCGTTTTTTGCACTTGGGTTTGCGATAGAGAAATGGTATCACATATACCTCTTAAACTTTTAAAGTTCTCTCATTGCTAAAGAAATTAGAGCTTATCCTTTGCTCCTTTCTAAGCGGTGACGTTAGAAAGTTGGCCTACGGCAAAAAAGTCAACTTTTGAACTAAGACAGGTAGAATTTTTTTTTCGACGGCAATCGATAGCCGTTGATGAGCTGATCAAAGTATATGTCATCCATATTTTAGTACAAAAAATCCTTCATGAGATTCACCAGTTCGTAAATTTCAAGGGGTTGACAACTTCAGTAGTAAGATGCACATTGAAACCAAAAGTAGGCGATACCAGTTGTGAGACATGTAGGGGACTTGTAAGCAACAGTCGACTGTTAGCTCATAATCATCTTCGGCAATGAGGGGTTTGCAGCTTTTGCTACTTGGTGTAGGCTACCGGTTATTTGTTTCCGGTGTATTCGATGGTCCAATGGCAAGATATGCAAGGGACTTGTAAGTAATAATCGGCTGTTATGCTACAAACATCTTCAGCGATGAGGGGTTTGCAACTTTTGCTAGCTGGTGTACTTGCTAGTTGGTGTACCTGGTATTTGTTTCCGGTTTATTCGATGGTGAGAACAGTTTGGTTCCCAATCATAAGACATGATAGGGACTTGTAAGTAATAAATAGCTGTTATGGTACACTCATCTTCAGCGATGAGGGGTTTGCAACTTTTGCTAGCTGGTGTACCCATTATTTTTATCCGGTGAACTTCGATGTCTATCACGGAAGAGGGACTTGTAAGTAAGATCGGTTCACGAGGGGCTAGAAATTTGTGCAAACTGGTGCATATTGTATGCGATTTCTATAAATCTGACGGTAAGAAAGTTTGTATCGATGGTCCATCGCTGTAACCTAGGGGTACAAACGATAATGTAAAACAATGAGGTAGTTCGTAATAACTAATAGTGTCATCTGTGGTATTATAATCCTGAAAAGTTACGGATAGCCTTATAATATCATCTAGATTATATTAGATATTGTTCCAAGTGTTCATCAGTCACGATGTCTACGATTGAAACGGATAAAGTTCAACTGACTGCAAAGTCAATTTAGTCCCTTTTTCCGACATTCTTTGTTGCTGTTAGGGCAATCGATAGCGCTTGATGAGCTGATCCAAGTTTATGTCATCTATTTTTTTTAACAAAAATCCTTCATAAGATAAACCAGTTTGTAAGTTTCAAGGGGTTGACAACTTCAGTAATAAGGTACACACTGAAACCAAAAGTAGGCGATACCTGTTTGTTGTTAGTGATCCTGAAAAGTTACGGATAGCTTCATAACACCAACTAGACTATATAAGATATTTTTCCAAGTTTTCATTGGTCACGATGTCTACGATTGAAAAGGATAAAGTTCAATTTAGTCCCTTCTTCCGATATTCTTTTTCTGTTGTTTTTTCAACGCTGAAGACTAGCTTTTGATCATTTGATTATTCTTTTTAGAACAGACAAATTTAAAAGCTTCAATAAGTTGACAACTTCAGCATTTAATCGACACCGAAGGAAAAAAAAACAAAGTGTTGCTCTCGCAACGCTTTAGTCGGCGAAGCCGGACAAAGGTTGCCGCAACAATTCACGTTGCCCAACAACATAGGTCTAGTTTACTTTGTTTTAGAAAACGACTGCAAAAACTTTTTTAAATAGATTTGAAAGAAATCCTTTCTCTATGTAGTATGATTACAGTTGTATGCAATTATTTCCAATCGTTAACGGTTGAGAGCGATTGGAAACCGATGTTTGAAATAGATGTAAAAGAAACGATTATAAAATTTCGATCAGTAACAAATGTTTCCAATTATTAACATTTGCTTAATTATTCCTATTTGGGGATAAGAAGTGAATTTGTTTTTCTTCGTGTTCTGTTAAAGTAGAAAAAAATTTCAATGTTCAGTTTTGATTTATCTAAATCAACGGACAACATGTGTTTTAAATAAAATAACCAAAATAATGGGGTGTGATTAGATATCGGAAAATAGGATAAAACTTACCCATTTGATGTACGATGACTTTATGAGGTGCACTTTCCAGTGTCTGGATCCTTCGTGGGACATTTACAAATCCCTTCAGCTACATCACAGCTGCCAGCGACAAGTCCAAAACATTCGCTGCTTGCAGTACAAACTGCAAGAATGTTTTTTTTCAGCTCTGGTAATTAAGTATATTTTTCTTTGAGAGTAAGTATATTTGCTTATAAGACACATCTGCAATAGCTGAAAGTTAATCGGGTACTTATAAAGTAGTTGCGGTTTTAAACAAGGGTCGTCCGTGGCCGAATGGTTAGCGCAATGGACTCCTAAGCGAAGGGTCACTTGTTCCAGTCTCGGTAGTGCCTACCGCTTGGTCCACCCAGCTTCGAAAGGGTAACTAAAAGAAAATAGGGAAAAGCACCGGAAGCGTCGGATGATTCGCCCCCAACCCCGCATCGTACTACTGGCCGAAGGCGGAGTATCAGGAGATCGGCACATGCTCTACGTGAACCTTATATGGTTTGCATGCGAAAATTTTTACTTTTTTGTCGCATACGGTCCATCGGGGTGGGATAAATGCCATAGCAAATGTTTTACGGGTATTAAAAATAATATCACATTCTACTGCAAACAGATCACAAACACAAAGCAGCTTGTTTAGACCAAATACAGTCGGAGACAGGATAACAAGATCGTCCGCAAACAAAAAATGCTGTAGCTCTTACCAGCTACAAAGCAACCAATCTGGGTTTCGTTGAGACAGGCAGACAAACCATCAACATACACTGCGTAAAGGAATGGTGATAAAATACCACCCTGCCTTAGACCATTAATAAGGGTAAAAGTAGAGCATAATTTGCCATCGCTTCACATTACTACGAAGGAATTTATAAGCCAAACCTTCTCATCTTACTTTTTGGTCATTTTTTCGACACCACTTCAGGCGGGTTTTGAATCTTTTTCTTGCCTCAGACATCTTTTGACGCAAAAGCCCCACAGCGGGTCTACCTGCCTCTACCCAAGTCAAAAAAGCCGACCGAGATGATTCATAGACTGCGTTCCCCAAACTTAACAATTGTTAACAGTCGTTAACTTTACTTCGGGGTGCAGATAACTGCAGCTTTAACGATCGTTAACTTTTCCCAGTTCTACAATTGTTAACTATTTTGTAACGATGCTCACCGACCATCGTTACAAAATAGTTAACAATCTTTAAGCTCTGGAACGGAAATTGTAGGTGGGCGGAGCGTAAATTTCGGAATCAGAAACGTGGAACGCAAAAAGTTAACAACTGTTAACAATTTGTTAACGATCGTTGAGTTCGGGGACGCAACCATAAAGAGATCGAAAATAACGAGTCCATCCAGGAACAGGAGTGGGTCCAGGTTTAACTTTACAATGAGCTTTAGTAGGTAAGCAAGCCTTACTAACAAAAATCAAAAGTGTAAGGAAAGCTGAGTAAGTCAGATCAAGGGAAGCAACATGGTCACGGTTAGAACAACTAACAGAATTACATGAAAAGAGAGATAGGTCATCAATTAACTTCGCACATCCAAGACGGGTTTGACATAGACAGTCATGCAGGTTGTCTTGAGAAGCCGCATCCCAGTCCAGGATCTCTAAACTAGAATCAATATGAGCCGAAGGCCGATTCACGACTAAAAGATTAAGATCAAGAGAAAAACAAACGGGCAAGTGGTCAGGCCCAAGCTCCAGGGGCGTCGCAAGGGAGGGGGGTGCGGGGGGTGCAGCACCCCCCCCCCACCTTTTCGAGATTCGGTATAGGCCCAAAATTTTACTAAAATTGCTCGGTATTTTTTCGATAGCAGAACTGTTCGTTATATTTACGGGTATTCGGTAGTTATACAGAGTAGCCTAAATAGACTATCTGTACAAATCTCTTCGGTATAATGATCGGGATTCGGTATAATTGCCAGTATTCGGTAGTTATTGTTCGTATTGTAGGATTGTTCGGTATTTTTTCGATAGCAGAAATGTTCGTTATATTTATGGAGATTCGGTAGTTATACCGAATCTCTTCGGTATAATGATCGGATTCGGTATAATTGCCAGTATCGGGTAGTTATCACAAATTTGGTGAGAGAATTTACTGAAGATTTTGGTAATTTTTCGATGCCGGAACTATTCGGTAGACTTATGGAGATTCCGTTATTACACAGAATCCCAAATAAGCTATTGGTTCGAAATTATTCGGTATCACGATCGGGATTCGGTAATTTATTCAGTATAATTTCCAGGATTGGGAAGTTAACCACGAATCCTGACTTTGTTCCAATTTCGACGAAAGTATACCGACTATGAATATTGTTCGGTAGTCTTTCGATACCAAAACAATTCGGTATAATAACCGGGATCCGGTAGCTATAGAGAATCCCGAACATGCTCTTGGTCTAAACTTATTCGGTATAATAACTGGGATTCGGTGACTTATTCGTTATAATTGCCAAGATTCGGAAGTTACCACGAACCTCGAAACTCAGAAGAAATCGAGTGAAGCACTGGTCGCAGACAAAAGGGATGATCTGTGATATCATCGATAGTCCTTACTTTTATTTTAGATCTCAAAAAGAATATCTAATCATAAATATTTCGAAATTCCGCTGCAGCACATTTCGTAATATTCTCTATTTTGTGGAAGGGCGCGTCATTTGACGGGGCTTTTAAGCCAGTTTTAGGATTGAGATTTCAGAACATTAAAAGGCTAGAATTTTGATAGAAGTTAAATTTGGCAGGAAAAAGCAAAAAAAAAATTCGCATGCGGTGCTCACTTTATGTGATAATAGGTAGTATATTGACTAAACTACAGTTGCTGCTGCTGCCGGAATGTCGCTCCATCCGGTTTGTGGAACTTCATAGAGTCTTGGTATTTAATCAGCGGTAAGGGATAGAATTTGTAAGAGAAGCAGTTAAATTTTAGCCTTCAAAAAAAAATTATGGATTTTGAAAATTTTCGCCTGCGGCACTCGGTGCGATTTTCTATTGACTATACTAGGTAGTAGCTATTACTGCAATCATACCTGGCAATATGTTGTCCATGTGCGCTTCGCCAAAACACCGCCTAACGGCTGGCTTATCGTCGTTCATGCTGCCTTTTATTGTTACTCTTCCTACGGAATCGTTTCTGTCCCATAATTTGAAGCTCGAATTCCTAGTTCTTGGATTTGGTAACATTTATGAAAGATTCGGTAGCATTCTGGCTCTGCACCCCCCCCCCCCCCCCGCCGAAAATGCACTTGCGACGCCCCTGCCAAGCTCATACAGTATTTTTAATTCACTTACGAGTCGAGATAGAGCATTGCTTGATATGACATGGTCTAACCACGACACGCTTCCAACGTGGCTCTCACTCACATACGTAAAAGAAGTCGACGGCAACATGTCTTGATCAGACATTCTAAGCATATTTTCCGAAATAAACTTATTTAAATGGGAATGAAAAATATTTTGGGGCGTCAGATTCACGTTCCAGTCACCAAGTAAACACACTTCATCACAAGTTCCGCAATCAATGAGGGGCTGGAGACGGCCTATGCAATCCAGAAACTCACCCTCATTCTCAAGAGCGCAAGTCGGCATATAAACATTTACAAACAACAAGGTTTTACCACTCATAATTAGCTGCCATCATATCATACGATCCTCATCCAATAATATTACGTTGGCATTTATCCCAAACGTTTTCCTCCAAAGCACACATACACCACCGTAAGGTCTTCCTACCAAAATTTCAGTATCCTTCACAGGAGATACTCCCACTCCATAAAAATCAGGGTGTAAATTTAGCAGGAAAACCAAATCAGAATCAAATAACCAAATTTCTTGAAGAAACAACACGTCACAAATATCAAGCAACGAAAGAACATCATGGATATTCGACCGGATGGATCGGCAATTATACGAAATAGCTCTGAGGTTCATTAAACACAAACTTATTGCGTAACAGGACGCGAATATCCATTCAAATCACTACGCGTACGACTTTAAAAGAAACGTCTTACCAAGACGCCCTATGGCCAAGAATCGGGTGAAATAACATTATCTATATATATTGCGGGTATAACGACTTTACAAGAAGAGCACTTCAGATTACGATCAGTTGTGATTTTTCACACGACAAGGACTCTTTTCGACATTTTATCTGTTGCGCGATGGATTTGCATACCACATCAGGCTCCGTATCACGAGCAAGCCAGGACACGAATAAAGATCTCTTTCTCGAGTGCGGAGCGAATGCCGCTAACGTAACTTTTCGCTACGGCACCAATCACTACAACACGAGACGTACTGCTACGGGCAGCACTGGCGAAGGTACGGTTCTTATTAGCATTTCTAGTTGCAGTTGACCCGTCGTTTCCCCCCGAAACCTGACCTTCAGTGTGACATTGCTGAGGCCTAGCTCTACGCCGTCGGGGAACATCAGTCCATCCTGTATTATGCCCGGGCCCCACTATAGTCACACCTAGTATTAAGGCCGTCTTACGGTGGAAATTGGGAAGAAAAGACGCTGGAAACGTAAGATTGTCGAGATGGAAAAATCCATCTCCGCCATTTTGAAACGTATCTTTCGAGTGTTTGCAACAATCACAGACCAGAGTCGCTGATTTTAGCCAGTTTTAATTTACGGTTGAGTGACGATGATGGTAATATATCTTGAATTTCTTCGTTCCAGGTGTGACCAGGATGAAACGTAAGAGTGGGTAATTAACCAAATTAACGAACCAAATTACGTATAGGTGTGACTGAATGTGGCCCGGGCATTAGACGGCTCAGAACTCCTTGTAACGCCGGCGTCATCTGAGTTCACAGTAATTCTCGCATTAATTAGCTCACTCGCGATGGCAGGCGGCTCCGACTCTGTGTGGGAATGGTGAACTGACATCACATCAGTCGGTGACGTAACAGCACGCTCTTGGCGCGTGAACGATGCAATGTTTTGCATAGCGTTTCGAACTCGTTTCGCTGGATCGAATAATTCTGAAGCGATTCAGTTTGGGTTTTCAGTCCCGTTAGCTCCGATCTTAGCTGAGAATATGAGGTTAAGATCGTAACCAGGTCAAAATGTTCCAAACTCATTAGCAGCAATCGACTTAGATCTAGCGCGTATACAACTAGAGTGCCGCGGTCCATTCCTTGCAATATAAATAAACATCCTCAAGAGCAAGTTTTGCAGATCGACTGGTAGTGACAATCTCGTCTGCGAACTTCTCCCTTTCTTGATCAGAGAGGCATTTAACAAGCATCTCTTTACAGCCGAGGACTTCCTCGGGCGTATAAAAGTCATGAATAAGCTTTATGATAATATCCTTCGGAGTATTATCCACCTAATTGTTCATGAAACATAGTAGTTCCGAGAGAATACGATGGCTCGACATTTTTCACATACCAAAGTTCAGGTAGTATCCCAAAGATGAAATCCAATAATCGTCACGATCGGCACTATCGGCAGGCGTCAAAATGGTTCACCAAAACGAGTATAAACGAGTTCAGTTGTTTACTGAATGAGCGCCAACTCAGAACTATAAATACACGGCGTGCATCATTGCTTATGTTATATTTAGACTAATCTCAGGTTGTGACTCCAAGTAACAATATAAAGTGGGATTATGGTGGACACACAATTAAGACGCCGTGCTTCTTGAGTTCGGCACATATTTCATTCAACGTTTTGCCAATTTTTGGAATAGTTCTTGGCCGTGAAATAGTAGGAGATAGGGGAAACAGTATTGTCATTTTAAGAGAATTCCAGCTCGTGGATTTGTATGAGGACACTTCGGCACTGAATTCTGTAAGAAGAAAAGCCTAGTGTGACTAGGACTTCAGAAGACAGCCAAATCAAAATCCTGGACTAGAGAAAAAATTAATGTGTGATGGAATTATAACTGCTGGGTTCGTAGAATTTACAACCCCAGTTGCAAATACGATGATAATAAGAAGCTCCCGTCCGAAATTCACCATTACTGACTTACCTACACATTTTCCTGTAGATGGTTTCTTTATTCCGACGGAACAAGAGCAAGTGCCAGAACTGCAAGTCCCTTTTGCAGGAGATACTTCCCCGCATTCTACATCATTCGTGCACGCTTAAAAAGAAGAATGTCAGACCCTAATTAGAAGTAACGAGAGAAAGAGGCCTTGTGGCAGTGTCTGCGACCTCAATAGGTAAGTCTCCTTGACGGACTAAAGAAGAAATTGAAATACTCACAGAGATTAGCTACCTGAAAGTTAACAGAGAACACTTTTGAAGTACGCCGCTGTTGATTCTTCCAGATGATTCATTAAGCTCTTGAAAGGAATTTAGGGTCATTGAGGAATGGGAAGAAAAGAGAGAAATATGAAGAGCAAAGGCGTTGGAGTCTCTCCTATTAACAGTCCTTTTACAGTCTTTTTGTCATCTTCCTACGCGGAATAGATTTGTTGATTGTTAAAAACGAAGTGAATGATTATGCATGTGCAGTGCAGGTGTCCTATCTTACCCTTTTGTTTTTAGTGTAGTGTTCCTCGGAACAGTCCACTATTGCGAGCGCTCTAGTAGCTTTCGGCTTTCGGGTTTCACCGTTTTTTGTGGAGCTCATAACTGGGGAAGCAATGCATGTATCAAGTTCAAACTTGGTACACTTGCGAGTATTGTGTTCTAGTTGTGCCTTTTGGAAGTCCCAACTCACCCAACCACCCGGTTCTGGGGTAATTGGGCAAAGACTACCCATTGAGTAGAGTTCATAACCAGTGGAAAATGACAGATATCAAGTTGAAAGCTAGTACAACTGTTTGCGATGGAGTATGGTTGTACTTAGAAGGAGTCCCAGCCCACACATCCACCAGGTTCAGGGGCAATTGGGCCCAGATCGTCCATTGAGTGGAGATCAGAACCCCGTGAATAATGACAGATATCAAGATGAAATTTGGTACAAGTATTGTCGCTAGGGTCTAGTTTTACTTTTTAGGAACTTCCCTATTACAGTTGTTAAAACTCAGGTCTGTATTTGAGGACTTGAACACAAAACCAACCGTTTCCGACAGAAAACAATTGAAAATTATTGGAAACAATAGAAACGACAATTAAGAATGTATATAAAAAAAGATCGTAAAATTACGATCTCAAACAATTACTTCCAATTGTTAAAAATTGTTTCCAGTTGTTAACGATCGTAAATAATTGGAAACAACATTTTACGACTTAGTTAGTTCCCCACGGGCAGAAAGGATATCCTGAGGATGGTACTTTTCTCCATGTTTAAGGCAATTATTACCCTTGGTTCACACTGCTGCTCCGAATGCGACACGATTTGTTCTTAGACGTTCCGACGTGCGACGGACCTTCCCATTACCACGCAGACGCAAATGGAAAACGGATAATGCGAACCTCTGAAGCTGCTGGAAGATTCCCCATCTGAATACCACCCGGCATTAGGAAATTTTCAGTTAAACCCCAAATGTCATCTTGTTCAAAACAGATTAATACAAGTTTATTCAGAAGATATTTTGTATTCAGCCATCCTAGGATTACAGTGAGTCAAGGTAGAGCAATTTCTAGTCTTGAAAATTAACAAGTCTTTGTTTTTTCTTTTCTTTACCTCAGGAATCGCATACGTTATGTCGGATCAGTTGAAATATTTCAACTCATCCGACACTGCGATAAAACGCAATGTTCTGCGTGGCTTGTAGCAACCAGGAACCAGGGGTTAGGGTGTCTGCCTAAGACTCCAGCTTACATAGTGCGTTTTGCAGGAGGACTGGGTGACTGGGTCGTAGAGTGGTCGATTCACGGGCACAGCCAGGTCGTCTCCGAACTTGTAACGATTCTTGGTGCTTTCTAGAGGACGGTCTATCACTCTGACAAAGCAGATGGGACCAAGCTTGCTAATTTTGGTGCACAGCAGGTGATTGACAGTTAGGTAGACGTTTCAAATCCACCACTTGAGACACCTCTGAAGTCAGGGGAAAAAGACAGGAGATTGCCAAACACTCTGCTCGGAGTGGTCCAGGCAGAGAAGGGCGGCCGGAAGCCACTCATTGCTACAAATACCATGCAAGATCTACGTATCTTTCTCTGAGAGTTGCCTACTGCTGGTCGTGTTCGACACTCGAAGTATCTCTGGAGAAACAGGGTTTACTCTTGTTCAAATAGGTGTGAGGAGGTGTTGTACGGCGTATACAGATTCCTCTTTTCCTCGAGTTGTGCTGTAATAGGTGTATCAGGAGAATAGATCCGGTTCTATTCTGGTTTCTGCAAAGTCAGTCAAGTCGCTCGCCCAACAAAGCTACTATTGTGCCGTAGCTGTCTGGAACCTTTCCTGTTCCTTTGCTACCAGCCGGAAATACAGATATATCAAAAGTAAAGCAAGTTCAACAAGCTCGCCCTGATCAGGAGACACGTGACGAATAACCTGGTTCCACCAAGGAAATTGAAAGAAGCGCAAATTGTAAAATTTTTCTTTACCTCGAAAAAGTTGCGGGCAGCTGTTAGTGCATGTTGGTCCAGGAAAGTTTGCTCCAGAGGCTAAACATGCCACAGCAAGCTGCTGTGTTCCAGCTAGCGTTGAAACATAGGAGGTGAAGGTAAGCGTAGATACAACGACCTCGTTGACGTTGAATGTGAATGATCTTCCTTCAGTACCTGCAGCTCCTTGAGACATACTAGATTCTACATCAGGTTCGTTGTACAGACCACCGTCATTTAAGAAAGACCATTCTACCGGTCTCCTTTTCAGTTCAGATCCAAAGCGTGACCCTTTGGACTTCAGGACACCTTCGCTGTATCTCTTCTCGTTTGATTGTAATCTGTACTCCTCTTGTAATACTTCAGCGTGGTCGTAGTTCCCCAGATGAAGCGGCCACTGTGGATTCACCAGTTTTGGGGGGATAGCCTCAATGGCAGCCCTATGATTGGTCAAGTTATATACAGGAACCCTGGAAAAATAGAGCTTTATCAGAAACAAGACAACCCATATCATTATTGAAAACAGGGTGTAATGTGTACGAATTCTCTGCTGTCTATTGTTACCTTTCTGAATTGCTAAAAGAGAGGAAGTTCATTATATTTGTACACAAAGGGTTAGTACAAAATGACAATACAAGTTGCAGATGGAAACTTGGGAATAATTGTAAGTATGACAATAATAATAATAAGTGTGTTTCAAAGCCCAAAAGCCCTCGTGTACAAAACAGAACTAAGACACATTGCTAAAAAGCAATGCTTCCATGCCGCTATGGAGCCTCACTGCTTATCTCAATGGCTCTTACCTTCAGCTTTGACCACACTACCACATACATTGATATAATTCATGACATATGGGTTATTCCTTTTTGACGGTCAATTTTATGAGAAAACTATCGCGAACTGTTCGGTCAAATTAAACAACTGCAACACTCTTTCGCCTCGATATAATTCAGGACCGAAATTCCGCCGCAATGGTAGACTTGAGTGTTTCTTTCCCTGTGCGTACTGTTCACTGATGAATCCTGGCGGCGAGTTCTGACACTAACCTTCTCAGTTTGTGGATACTTCAGCTGTTATTCTAATACCTACTAAATGGTTTCTATTTTGACAGCGGCCAGAAATGTGCTTTCCGAATGGCCGAGCGTCTTGAAAATGGTGATCTAGACTTTGAAAATGCGACGAGCCTCCTACGGAACTTCTTTAAGAATGAAGTCTTTCGACAGGTAGCCTAACCAATTGCCACGTATGACAAAACCTTCCCGTAAGGCCGCTCCTCCACCCAGGAATTAGAACAGAACCACACAAAAAGAATAGATACCGGCAGTAGTATATAATACCGGCTCCCACTCCACCCTCCCCCCAATTTCAAAACCCCATGTTAACATCAATTTCTTAAATTTTAACATCCTTTTTACCAAATTATCCCCCTTTTAAAGAACATTTTTATTTTCTTAATTCCAAAATAAAGGATACAAGAAATGAGAAATATTACCCTTTACTACATATAAAATACTACAATATACACTACTTCTTTTTTTTTTACATTTTTCATTTTTTATTCAAATATTACTGAGTAAACAGTTCTAAATCCACATATGTTTCTTTGTTCTTGTTTTCGCGTACAATCGGTTGCAAAACCAGATGTTTCTTTAAAAGTAATTCGTTAGCAATGGCATTATATTTCTGAGTTATAAACAAATCACAGGGTTTGTCATTATGATTAATAACTACAACCAACTTATCACCATATTTTGTCTTAGCAATTCTCATTTTAACAATAGTATATTTCAATCCTAGAACTAGTTCTTCTTTCCTGATTGTCTCATTGTATTTATTCTTTCTGATAGTATTCAAGACTTCCTTTGTGGACTCCATTTATTAGGGGATGATTTTATTAAATAAAAATCCAGACTCACAAACTCACATACATATTTTTATTGATGATATCTAATGTAGCTTTTCTTTCATAATATATAACACAGTAAACATTATATGGTACGGGTTGATTATCTTTCAACGTTAAACTTATTTCAATATCAGCAGTTGTTTCATTATAAATATTTGACTCGTGTTTGGTAACATCGAAACAGAATAGTGGATATACTTCTTTAAATTCTTCTACACTAACAACACTACCAGTATCAAATGCTAATTGTTTATAACCCAAATGTATGAGCCTATTGTAAAGATTTGAGTATTTACATTTATCATCGCTAAAATCACATTTAAGTGGTTCTTCGGGATATTTATCCCCATTAATTCTAAGTTCTATGTCTGTTAAATTCATATGATCAAACACCATATTATTCATTAATTGATTGTTATGCTTTTCATTTTTCTGTAGCATCACAACTACTTTTGTTGGATTGTTTCTCTCAGATATAACTTTCCAAGTGTGTTCCTTATTCTGACTAACATCGCTTTTATAAGTATTACATGCTTCCCACATCAGATTATGCTTTCTGTCCTTTGCCAATCCCTTTTCTAATTGACTCATCATTTCGATACTAGGAGCTACAATAGGGATCTTCCAGGATAAATACTCGATGACTACTTTGAAATTAGTATTTCCATTTCTTATAATCATGTTGTTATCATCATTTCTTCTTAGAAATATTTTATGCGATGCACCTCTGAAGAATCGTTTGTTTCCTTTTAAGAATCCAAACAGTTCTGATAATGGTAAATACATATTTACTAATTTACTGCTCTTTGTTCTGTTAGATCTTTTTTCAAATCCTTTATTATAATTATCATTATTGGTCAACCTGAATGTACCAGCCCCTGCAGTAAACGAAGCAATTACAGGATTGATTTCTTTCCCTTGATTATAATCTTTATACCAGAAATGATTTCTTGCAGCACTTCTAGAATAATCATCAGAATATTCAATCAACTTTGTAACGGTAGTTGTAATACCAACATGATTAATTTTTTCAACCGATTCATCGTTTATTACATACTCAGCGGTACTGAATAAATTAAATCCATTATTCGTTAAAGTAGCAACATCGGTTGCAGCTATAGGGGTCCCATCTTCGTTTAATATTCTTACACTGACATCAAGATAACTTTCACTTGGATAAAACCAGGAATCTAATTTCTTTGTTACGAATTCAAACTCTGATTTATTAGATACATTCACATCTGTTTCTCGAATTTCTTTAAATTCATATTTAACCACTGTATCATCCACAAGCGGTTCGTCAAATATGTTCCATTGCGGACTGATAACTTAATTTACTGCCATTTATATAAGAAAGAAATTATTAAATAAAACTTATTTCAGAATCTTTAATCCATTTCCAGTCATTAACGTTCTGATCAAGTCCTGACTTCTTTGATTTAAAATCCTTTTATTTGTACCGATAAGATCCTTCATCGATTTTTTGTTTCCAATTACATCAATGAGTTCCTTCTTGTTTACATCGATCAGATCTTTCCCATATTCTATTGCTCTGTTTTTCAACAACTCAAATCTCGGTTTAATAATATTATTATACATTGACATAGCCCCATCTTTTATTTGTTTTGCTGACGTTTGAAATAACTGGGAATTAACAATGTTTTTGAATACACTACCGATTCCACTTCCATACTGCTTTTTATAAAGTAATCGCTTATTATTAATCAACATTTATAGGTAAATAATTTTATTTCACTAATCAATAAGCTTTTCTTAAATGCAGCACGTATCCAACGTTATCACCATTCAAATCGATAGGTCTTCCCAACTGATCAGTAATTGTCATTCTCAAGGAGTAAATAAAGTATTTGTATTAATAGGAAGGTAGATTAATTGTCTAGGATTCTCAACAATTTGACAACCCGGTTCTGTATTAGGAACAAATGTCCAAATGACATCTGATTTACTTTTGTTTACGATAGAACTGTTTACGAGAGAGCAGTGAATTTGAATTTTATCAACGCTTCTTGTTATATTCAGAAGCTTTGTACCTTCATTGATTTTCTTAGATATCTCACTATCCTTCTCAAATCCTAACATCTGACACAAGTCACTATTAAATCTAAACACATATTTTTCTTGTAATAGTATGACAAATCTCATAGATGCTGGATTGGATGAAATTACAATAGGACATTTATCTTTTGGGGTATCAAAATACTGACACAAAAAAATAATTCAAACAATCATCGTTATACATCCCATTAGGAATAGTAACATTCATCCACCCCCCCCCTCTTCATCTTTCCTGTATTGAAATGTATTATTTCCAAATTTATCACTTATATTATGCCATGAATACCACAAAGTACACTGATTCAAACCTATTTCATAATCCCAATTACGATTCAATTCGATTGGTTGACTAAATGTTATATCAATGATACTTTCATTACCTTCAATGTTTAACAACACCATTTATTAGAAATATTTTTTATATATTGAATTGTAATATCTCTTCGTAAGAAATTTATTTCGCATTAACGAATCCAAAATATCAATAGCTTCATTTCTCACCTCATCAGATGTATTTCCGTTTACTCTGCTACCTATCAAAGTGTATAGTTTTGAAATCATTTCATCACAATTCATAAATACTCCAGTTCCTTGTTGGTTGATAAAGGGTATACTAGATTGAATTTTTTTAAATCTATCCTTATAGTCTTGTATAAATAAAATAATTTTATCATACTTACTAGAAATATAACTTTTACTTTTCAGACCACCATAACTTTGACTCATAGATGTTAAATAATTCAGAGCCCCATCTATTTCGTTAGGATGCTTAAGGTAATAATGAGGCATTTTAAAATAATTATCGGTATCATTCCAGTCATCTTTATATTTTAAATTAATTTGATTTAATAATTCCACATCAATATTTAAGTTTAGATTTACGTCATATGGTTTTTCTAGATTGGGTTCTATAGCATGAGTGGGAGCTCGACTCGATTCCTCTGAAGTAGTGGTCTGTAAAGCTGTTTTAAATGTATCACCTAATCTGACAAACCGTCTTCTTGAATTATTATCACCTTCCTGTAGTTTATTAATTATCGTTTCAGCGTTCTCTTGTAATTTTTTGATGGTATCTTTAGTGTTTTCTTTTTGTGCTATAATAACTGGAGCGTTTAATTCTGAAGCATATTCCCGAAATCCTGCCTTCTCCATCTCATTTTGTTGAACCTTTCTTCTCTGAATTTCTCTGTTCTTCACTATATCCGATAAAATATCACTCAAGCGTCTTGAATCCATTTATATACAA
This sequence comes from Branchinecta lynchi, assembly GCA_023053575.1. Lineage (NCBI taxonomy): Eukaryota > Metazoa > Arthropoda > Branchiopoda > Anostraca > Branchinectidae > Branchinecta > Branchinecta lynchi. Next base: position 19,669,099 of record JAKZAP010000015.1, read on the forward strand.
CTAATTTTATTTCATAATAAATTTTGAAAGTTCTTTTTCATAAAACCCTCCTTGAATTAATTCCCCACTTTTGTCAGATATTTCATAAGTAATGGGAATGGTAGGTCTGATGGTTGCTATCTGAAATACTTCATCCGTATAATTAGGTAAATATCCTTTATCGAAAATACTTTTTTCTTTTTTAATTCTGACTAAATCCCCTACTTTGACGTTTCCTGTGATTTTATACTCATCTACTGGAGGAAACAGAGCACTAAAAATCTTTTTCTAATTAACCTTTTTACTAGCATCAACTGGTTTCATTTGTATTGAACGGTGGTACGAGTTATTATAATTACTCACAAATAAAGGTAAAATATCATTCCAATTAGTAGTGTTATTGTGAGTGAAATATTTCCATAACTTTTCTTTTAGCGTTCTGTTGAATCGTTCTACAATTTGCGCTTTCAATTCGCTTTCAGATGCAAACCAGTGTATGCCGTTATTTTTCAAAAAAGTTTGAACATTTCTCATCACAAATTCTTTACCTTTATCAGTTTGTAGTTTCTTAGGAATTCTTTCTTTAAATATAACACTGAATGCTTTTATTATTTCAGCACCCGTTTTATCTTTCAGAGGGATACACCAAGCATATTTACTAAAGCAGTCAATAACAGTTAAAATGTAATTTGTTTTATTATTTTCTTTTTTATATTTCTGCATGTCAACTAAATCAGCTTGTCATTGCTCATCAACATAGTGAACATACACTCGCCTCCTTTCAAAGTTATGATAGGAAGGTTTGTGTAACGTATACACATTCTCATTTTGCAACACATTTTTTATTTTATCCTTGGAAACCTTAACACCATTTTCTTTTAATTTTCTGTAAATATCATCCACACCTGAATAATTAGAATAATACGTCTTTAAAATATCTGTTTCTGCGTTGAGGTTTTTTTTAAAAAGCGATTTTTCCTCGATCGGCAAATAACACAATTCCCTTTCAGCATTGGAACATTATTTTTTTGTGACACTGCCTTAAACATTGATTCAGTGTCAGTGCTCTTTTTACATTTCATACAATAAATCACCATTTATTAGAAAACAATTTTTATAAACGAAAAGCTACCAACTTAATTTTGCGCTTAATGTAGGAAATACAGTGAAGTCCACAGTTTAATTCATCTATATTTTGAACAGCAAGATTTTCATAAGCTATTTTTTTCTTCGAAGTTCTTAGATATTTAATTATTTCTTTTCCTGGGGGAATACCGAAAGAATCAAAAAATTCTACATGGGGGTATTCAGGTAGATTACAATACGCAACCCAGTGAGTTCCAGGCATTCCGAGTTTATCATAATTAATGACACCGCATTCTATACTATTTATATGTTTGGGTAGCGTATCTATAGAGAACACACCTCTAAACTGTGGTATATCCCCTAATGCATCCATAATATCAAAATTGGTTAGAGGTCCTACTTTACTTTTGCTTCTTTTTTGATGTCCCCGTTTTTTGACTTCCTAGGCCTTCCACGTACCCCATTACCCACAACTTTTTGTGTTCCAGGGAGTGTAAGCGCTTCACCTATGTTGACATCATCGTTTTTTTCCTTCCTAGGCCTTCCACGTACCCCATTACCCACAACTTTTTGGGTTCCAGGAAGTTTAAGCGCTCCACCTATGTTGACATCATCGGTTTCCTTCCCACGTAACCCATTACCCACAACTTTTTGTGTTCCAGGAAGTTTTAGCACTCCACCTGTGTTGGTCATTTTATCCATAATTTTCTTACCAGCGAATGTACCCAAAGCTGCAGCACCACTTGTTAAAGCTGCCTTACCAAGGGTAATTGCTAGCGGTATTAAAAATGGAAGTAATCCACCCTTTTGAATCGCTTCTTTCATCTGTTTGTATGATACATCAATATCACAGCCCTTATTATTCATTTTACATGTTTCAATTTTATCAATTTGTCGTTTACTTAAAAGTAACTTAACTGGTTCTCGTTCATTTTGTCTACTATGACTAACACGTATCTGACATTTTTGTTTAGCACCAAAGAATTTCTTCAGCTTTCCTTTCTGAAGCTTTGACAAATAAACTGTATACTCCATTGTTTCAACCATTTATTAGGGAATTAATTTATCTTACAAAATTTATTTACCAGCCATCATTTTTTCTATTCTGGTAACGAATGGTTTGTCAACAGGTTTTAGCTCTAGCTCTAGAAGCCTTTTTAAAATATTTACTACTGCTCTTTCAATATTATCGATACGAGTTTTTTGACCAGCAATCTTTCCTTCAATTATACCGTTATGGGTGTGTTGCCCAAGAAGCTTTTTGTCATAATCTAAAAGATTCGTAGTTAACGTTGCTAAATTAACAGCATCATTTTTGTTTCTAGGGTTTTGAACATTTGTTATCAACTTGTTTTCAGCGTTAATCTCTTTATCATTAACTCGAACTATTTCTTTTACAAATAACCCTTTATCTTTAATCCTTACCAATAAATTATCAGGAGAATCATGTACCGCAGTTAATCTGTTGATATCTTCGCTAAAATACTGATTTGCCCCCACTTGTTGTGCGGTAATTTCTTCTTTAAATTGATTCAAAATAATAGTCATAGATCTGAAACTAACAGCGTCCTGGTCAGCTTTCGCATCCCCTAACATAATAATTCTCTTATCTTGTAGGTTAATATTACCGTTGTCATCAGTAACTCTCTTTTCATTCAATTCGTTACTAACCTTTTTTCCAACACTACCAAATTTATTCATTTATTATATAAATAAATTATCCGGTAAATTTTTCAAAGTTTTTCCTGTACTTCAGGGTTTTATCTTTTGTTTTTAAATCTATGAAGAAAAAACCGTAGCCCTTGGTTGCAGTCTCGAATTGTTTGAGAAATATTTCATTGTCTATACTGGATACATGGCTTTGTCTTATTAATTTTACTTCTTTTGGATTAGAACACTGAAAGAATGCAAAATAATTGCACTGGAGCCTTACCACCTTTGGCGTTTTATGATAGCTTTGAGACAAGTAAATAATTGAGGCATTTTTCTTTCTTCCTCTTATGAATAAATCTTCTATTTTCTTCTGGTCTTTTTCAGTGACAAAATCGTCAAAGATAATCAAGTTTTGGTACTCAGGGTCTAAGTCGTCAACATCGACAATATCATCAAGATTGTTACTTACTGTTAAGACTTTCGATTTGCATTGTGACTCCAAAGTGGTTAAATTGGTTATAAGGTCTTGATATTTATCTTCTTCAAGATCTTTAGCATACAAGTATATTCGGTTGAAACAAAGATATTCATAAATTAAATTCAAAAGAAGGTTAGTTTTCCCTGTTCCAGAACTACCACAAATTAAGAGTCTAAATGGCCACTGAGGTGCAAGGTCGTGCTTATTCTGATAAGTGTTCTTTTCACTAAAGTCATAGACTTTGATTGGAGCCTTTTCATTCATTTATTTAGGAAGAATTTTTCATTATAAGATTTACTTTGAGTATTTTAAGTATATACTTGAAGTTTTGAAGTAGGTACTTGAATTTTTTAAGTAGGTACTTGAATTTTTTAAGTAGGTTCTTGAAGTTTTTAAGTAGGTACTTGAAGTTTTAAAGTAGGTACTTGAATTTTTTAAGTAGGTACTTGAATTTTTTAAGTAGGTACTTGAAGTTTTTAAGTAGGTACTTGAAGTTTTTAAGTAGGTACTTGAAGTTTTTAAGTAGGTACTTGAAGTTTTTAAGTAGGTACTTGAAGTTTTTAAGTAGGTACTTGAAGTTTTTAAGTAGGTACTTGAATTTTTTAAGTAGGTACTTGAATTTTTTAAGTAGGTACTTGAATTTATTAAGTAGGTACTTGAATTTAATGTTTATAACCTAAAGGTAAAGTGTGTATTTTATCGCTTGTTACTATCCTTTTATCATCCTTAGGATCTAACGCTTTTTTATTCTGTTCTTCTAGAAACATATTGTGCTTGTATGATCTTAAGTTATACTGGGTTATAGAAAGGTTTTCCGTTTTACCAAACAGTACATCCTTATAGTTTTGAATCGTAATTTTATCTTTAACTATATTGGTTTTTATTCCTTTCAGTTTTTTGCTAGCTTTTGAAGGGTCTTGGTTGTCCTTTAAATAAGCATATACTTTTGATCGTAATCCAACAAACTCTGTCATAACCTGTCCACCTAATTCATCTTTCATCATTCCTATCACTTTCTTATTTACATTAGGAAACCTATATGGATTATCTTTCGCATAATCAGATGTATCGAACCTCTCATTCAAATCCTGTTTGATATCTTGATAAAAATCTTCAGTTCTAATATCATATATGAAAGAATCAGTGTCCATATAACACAAATCAATTTTATCTCCATATTTAGGCTTCATATAATCATAATGGAATTCATACATCAATAACTTGGATAGTTCCAATACAGCAAAGCCGATATACATTGGTTTGTCTAATTTTATCTTTTCCTTTGACATTCTTGCTACTGAAAAGTTTTCACTGAATATTATTTCAGATTTAAAGTTGGGTTTCTTTATTATTTGTTCTCTTGTTGCATCATCCGTTATTATTTCCATATCCGCTCGCTTCCTTACGTTTTCCATAGTTTTTCCAAAGCAAGCATTATTCATAAGCTTAAAGAAATCCTTCTCAAAATCATTTGTACCTTTAGTTCTAAGTTCTGTGTTGTGGTCTATATATCCTTTTAAGTAAGCACTTTCAGTGAATCCTAGTATTCTGTGTACTCTTTTCAATATCAAGCCTTTTTGTAAATAAAATTCTAGGTTCCTGTGGTGAACTACATAGTTGGTTTTATCTAATACTGTGGTACATAGCTTACCGTTAAAGTGTTCGGGTGCTAATGGTAAATCCTTGTGTAATTCGTGTAGTTCTTTTGGATATTCTAAATCTACCTCATATATAGCACCCACATCTTGTCTCACCGACTTAATCGTAATCACCGAATGATATGACTTTTCAGATGGTTGTAATACTCGATTGATTCGTATTCATTAATTTCTTTCAAATCATCCGGTATGGAAATGAATTGGAAATCATTCGCTGGTAAATTCTGCGACATTGCCCACCCATATAAATTATTTTTATCTAAATACACTAAATAATTAGATGGCTTATTCTTATTATAATCACTTGTATATTTATTATTTGCTTTTGCGTATCTTTTTATACATTGGGATACACCACCTCTTATTCCTTTTTCTATAAAGGTATACATGTCTTCCTTTGAGAATAACGGCAAGTCTACTTTCGAATGCTTTAGGAAAGCATCCCATGTTAGTCCTGGAGCTGAGAAGTAATGAAGTGGATCCAGATCATAATTATGTATACACACATTTCTGAAATTCTCTACAACATCCGACAATATTAAAACATCACTTTTTAGGTATAATTTAGTATAATCAAGTAATGTTTCACAGTTAATTTGCTTCCATATAGATACCGCTCTTTTATAATCACTTTTGTCAATACCTTTCCCCGTCAACCTAGAATAAAAGCTTTCTATTGGTGGTAACTTTGTACATTTCATTTTATCGAAACTGTCTACGAATTCATAGGGATATACCCCTTTTTTAATTATTTCTTTGAATTCATCGTCATTTTTGAAGCTGTTAGATGTGAATTTGAAATTCTGTCTTAGATGATTACAAGGTACTTTGCAATCACATTTTGCTAAATTTGCTGATAGTTTGTCTAAAGATGAAGCCATAAATCTAATTGAATCTATAAACCGCATCTCATATTTTATTTTCGTATCCGCTTTTGTAATACTTATTGATTTCGAGAATGAGATGGAACTTTCTGCACTTTCAAAAATTCCGTTATCAGGTATCAATTCTCTAACAAATAAATGAGAGTCATATTGTGATAAATTATGCATTACTACCGGGATATGCCTAGGAATCCTGTATTTCATATTACATTCAGCATGAGCAAATCCCCTATCTTCTCCTGTCATGTGGTCGTGATCAAAGTGAGGATTTTCAGTAATTTCAGTTGTACAGATGTGAGAAGTCTTATTCATTAGATTTTTCCATTTTTCGGTAATTTCTGCATTGGTATAAGTATGGTTTCTTTGTCTGCTTTCATATTTGTTTGCAATTTCTGTGGATACTTTTGTAACGGTTTTAACAAAATGTTCTGCAGCGTCTTCACCGAAATAGTCATAGTATTTGTTCTGGTTTGTATCAAAGGAACAGCATACCTGAAACCCGTAAGCAAATGGTTTCTGTTTGGCCACTTTTATTATTTCTTCCCGTTTACCTGATTGTATTCTTCGTTATAAGACTCAAAGTCTGCTATTATGCAATAAGGTACTTTCATTTGTTTTGCAATATTTTTATATTGTATACTTGAACCTTCAGGAGGCATTATTATATCAGGATCTTCGCAATTATTTTTGCTTTCATGTTTTTCAAAGTGTTCTTCTTTTGTAAAATGCCTTCCGCAAAAAGTGCATAGGTATGTCTTTGTTTTATTTTTAGAGATTTGACTACCAACTAATCTGCTCAGATCCTTTACCAGTACATAATGATTATCGAAATATAATAAATTAATAACATGTTTAGCTGTTTTGCCATTGATTGTACTTTTTAGTATATGACTTCTGATAATTTTCTCTTTTTCAATTTGAAATAAACAAATCTTAATGTTGTATCTATTTTCAAATTTGTGTATATCTTTAGTATCCATTGGGAAGTTGGTAACCCCTTCGAAATCAAATTCGTTCTCATATTGTTTATATTTCGAAATTCTTTCCGGATGATCCTTAGCTGGATGTAGATTTGCTAAGATAGACCAAAGGAAACATTTCTGGTCGTTATTTTCAATATTCAAGCAAGCTCTTTTATTTTTTACGAAATCTGGCAGTATTTTAAACGTTCCTCCCATTTAAGATTCTATTCGTGTCATCCTATAATCAATTCCTTCATACCGACTAAATTTTAGCCCAGATCGAGGGGTATTACTTAAAGAACTAAGTCTCTTGTTATTATCATTCAAATGATTATGAGTAAGAATGCTATTTTTATTTAAAATCCAAGAAGTACTGTTGTAATACACTACTACTTCTTCATCATTCTCCTGTCGATGGAAAATAACACGAGTTACAAACTGAACTCTATACTGATAAAGTTCATTCATCCGCCGCTGTAAATCGGCGAAAGTAAAAGCAATAAGAGTATGTTCATCTCTTCCATTGCTTTCAACTGATACGTTTACAGTGTACAAATTCTCATTTTCCCTAGAGATAGTAGGTTGTTCTTCTTCTTCAGTTCTAAATAAATGATCAGGAATTAATTTTTCTACTTGGATTTTTTTCTTATTTATGAAGAGAGTTGATAAACCAATTGGTTTCTGTCTACTGTTATCACGTCTTTCTGTTTGATCTCTTATGATATCTCTATTTTTCTGTACGGAATCTTTATGTTTGGTAATAATATTATTATAGTATTCTCCAACTCTTTTTAGTACTTCTTCTCGGTTTCCGCGAGTTGATAGGTTCTTGTTTTTCAGAAATTTCTTTAATTCGCTTGTCTCTTTTTCTTTGTTATCATTGTATTCTTTTTTTAGTTTAGTAATGGTGATATTATTTTCTTTTATCTCATCTTCCAGAATGGTTCGTAATCTCGGTTCTGGTTTGTAGTCGGATGGTCTGTTCTTATTATGAGTTCTTTCGTTTCTGCGTTCAATTTTAATTTTATCTTCAGCTATCAAAATATACTTATTAAGATGGTTTATTATATTATTTTTTATTTCATGTTTCTTAGCTCCATTTGTTTTGATTTTATTAATTTTCGCATAAGTCCGCAGTTCATTATATGTGTATAGCGATAATCTTTGTATAACCGCTTTGTTGTTTGATATAACCTTTTTACAAAGCTGAATAACCTCTGCAGTATTCATCATTTAATAGGGGAACATTTTTATTAATAAATTTCTCCCGTCTGAGTTTTGTCAGCCGTAAAGAAAAGCACTGGTTTCAGTATGCGTTTCACAGAGCAAGCGCTGTCTATATTCTCTCCAATCAGTCAAGAAAGTTTCAGTAGAGTTCCGTAGATAGCAGATGTGTTTTGTGTTTCAAGGAGCAAGCGCTATCTAGATTCTCTCCGATCAGTCAAGAAAGTATCAGTAGAGTTCCGTAGATAGCAGATGTGTTTTGTGTTTCAAGGAGCAAGCGCTATCTAGATTCTCTCCGATCAGTCAAGAAAGATTCCGTACAGTTTAGCAGGTGGCGGATGTGTTCCGAATCGCGAACCTTTCATTCAATCAAATAATTTCTGAAACAATTTTATTACATAATAAATGGAAGAATTAGAAAAGAAAATGTATGTTTACCGTCGCAGTTACAAGTACTACAATCGTATAAGTAATAGCTTACTTGTATCCAAATTCCTCTTTTCGGCAGCAGGAATGTCTGCGTTTCTAGTGCTACCTTTAGCTTCTTTAAGTTTGGGTGCTGTTATCATCGAAATAATTGAAAAGCAGTTAAGCATTGCTGATAGAAAAGCAGAATTGAGGACTATTTATGATTTTTATACGGAGTTGTTGTCAATGCTAAAATGCGGACAATTAACAATTGAGGAGGTAATTCAGAGAGAAACAGAGATGCGTAAAACCTTTCGATTTTTTCCTCGCGAAAAATACATGAAACAAGTCCGTCTGAATGGCTATAAATATTGTAATGAATCTATAAAAAGTCAAGAGAAATTACCAAACATATAGTCTATTGCTATACTGAATATTGTTTCCTAACTGTCAAACAGATCTTTATTTCATACGCGCATTAATGAGCTGCGTCATTCAAAGTTCTCGCCGTCAATTTGTGATGTAATTACAGTCTCCGGCGTGACTAACACAATCTCATCTTAACTCGGAAACTTTTGCGAATTGAACAAGGACCCTTGGTGTAATGGCTCAACGCTCGGCCGAACGTTGACTCATCACCATTCAGACCTTCGAATCCCACTGACCGCAGTTTCTGTTTGTCGATAGTGGGATGGTAATAAAAACTTGCGGGTTCCCCGTTCAGGGCCCCCCAGACTAAGGCCACATCACCACAAACACTACACCAATCGGGGTGTACCAACATCACACCTCTTAATTTTCAAAGTCTGGGGGAGTGGGGTTTTGCAAAAATATTTTATAAAGTTCAAAATCGGTAATCATCATATCATCATGCAAACTCAGTACTGCGTTTGTATCTATCGCATTTATGTGATAAACGTGGTTGGTTTCTATTACCAGATGTTTCAAAGCGATTGGGATTTTTATTTAATAAAATCATCCCCTAATAAATGGAGTCCACAAAGGAAGTCTTGAATACAATCAGAATGAATAAATACAATGAGACAATCAGGAAAGAAGAACTAGTTCTAGGATTGAAATATACTATTGTTAAAATGAGAATTGCTAAGACAAAATATGGTGATAAGTTGGTTGTAGTTATTAATCATAATGACAAACCCTGTGATTTGTTTATAACTCAGAAATATAATGCCATTGCTAACGAATTACTTTTAAAGAAACATCTGGTTTTGCAACCGATTGTACGCGAAAACAAGAACAAAGAAACATATGTGGATTTAGAACTGTTTACTCAGTAATATTTGAATAAAAAATGAAAAATGTAAAAAAAAAAGAAGTAGTGTATATTGTAGTATTTTATATGTAGTAAAGGGTAATATTTCTCATTTCTTGTATCCTTTATTTTGGAATTAAGAAAATAAAAATGTTCTTAAAAAGGGGGATAATTTGGTAAAAAGGATGTTAAAATTGGGGGGAGGGTGGAGTGGGAGCCGGTATTATATACTACTACCGGCAATTGGTTTTATTTACAAAAAGTAGCGAAGAAATAAAATGATGAAAAGATAAGAGTGATCACGGTCCATCACTGAATTTATGCCCAATGAATTTACGCCTAAGCCTCGATAAGCACTCCCCTTCGCAATCTGCGCCAATATGACCACCCTTGGTACAAGAAGGAACAGCCACTCAAAGGGAGCTAGGGCCAAGGCAGGCCGTGGTTAATCAAGACCAACATGCCCACCCTTGGTACTAAGATCGCTTGAAAAACCGAAAGGCGCCCAGGACCCGTGCAAAGAAAGGCTCCGCCCTAACTGATGGTACTTGCTGCTCCTACAAATTTGCCCACTATCGAAAAAAAAAACACTGACCCCAGATAACAAGAATCATAAAAATTGTAGATCAAGAAAACACTATCGCCTTATTCAGAGAGATAGGAAAATAAACTAAGAATAATAATCCATATGATTCTACTGACTTAAAAATTAATGCTTATTTTCATCGTGTAAGAATATTTCGTATTTGAAAAGAGAATTACTTTACCAACGCGACAACTGTTCACTTTGAAAGCCAAGACAAGTCTGCCGAAGGATTCTCAACACGAAACATACGAAAGCTGTTGTTATTGTTAGTTTGAGGCAACGTTGGCCTATCTGTGTTTACAGCTATATTTTTAAGAAGGCTTGGCTATACTTGGCCTATGTGCTTACACTTTATACTTTCAAGAATACCTTCGCCGGATGTTTATGCAGTGTATGGGAAATATTACTTGTTAACCAAAATATTTCAAGAGATATAGTTATGATTTCTTTCATTGTATAACTAATAGGCATAACTGACTGGTATTTAGAATAAGTCTTTAATCGAAGATTACAAGTTCCGGGCTCTTTTTAAATTTGACATAGTCAAGAAATCAACAAATATATAGGTACAGATTGTACACAAATAGATACAGATTGCCGTTTTCTATAAAATCTTGCAGTATCCTATTATCCTATTATTTATAAGAATACGGCTTCACGTCTAGTTCGTATCTATTACTATTACTTTACCGGATCAAAATTCGATCAATCTACCCAACACCCTAAACGACTTCAAAAATATACAAACAAGGCACTCACTAGGATTACACCTACAACCGTAAAATTCAACGCCCGATCTTGCGACCAAAACATCATACAAATAAAAGTGCAAATTGTGACAATGGACCTCTTACAGTTTAAAATAACACAGATTGTCGCTGAGATTGACGCCTTTGTAGCCGAGATTTACGCGAAAAATATGTCGCCGAGAAGTACAAAATGTAGCCGAAAATTATCAATGTAGTTTCCGGGATAGTCATAAACGTAACCGAGAATCCCAAAAATGTTGCCCAAAAAATGCAAGAAAAGTCACTGAGATTGCAGAAAATGCGGCCGAGATTACGCAAAATGAAACCGAAAAAAAAAATACTCTGTCCACGGAAAAACTTGTCTCCGAGTAATACAAAAATGTAGCCGAGATTGCGAATGATGTCGCCGGGATTACAAGAAAAATATTTTATCAGGCTAAAATTGTGTTGCCGAGAATTACAAACATGTAGCCCAGATTACGCAAAATGTAACCGAGATTTCGAGAAAAAAATAACCGGAATTCCAGATTTCAAGAAGAACGGACTAAAACTCTTGTACAAGGATGATTAACTTAAGTAAGATAAGCCCACGAAGAATGTCGCCGATACTAAACTAGAAGTATCTGAAGCCTCATGAGACTGTGCGGCAGTCTGGATTGTGCGACAGGACTGTGCGACAGTCTGAAATACAAAGGTTACGTAAATGTCACAAAGTAAATAAAGCATATTACGTTCAAAACGTAGCATAGATAGCATTGCAAACCGAAATCAGCATCTGTGGGAGTTTCGATGACCAACATGCCTGACAAACCAGCCGATGTATACTGTTCGTATATATTTTGTCTGAAACAATTATATGTGTTTAGAGAGGTAAAGAAAACATCTGATACAGGATTAAATCATATCTACTGGATGTTGGAAAAACCCTAGCCGTGACGTGACGTCAACATCTCGTGTCCAATAACATTTATTGCACAACTATGTACAGCTATATACGTCACAATCAGCAACCGTAAACGTAAAATAATGGATTTTTACACGAAATATACTTCAGTTCAACGTTCAGACCCCCAATCGCAATACCTATCCTTATTATGTAATTAATGTAATAACTTGAAAAGTTTTACTTTCAATCTATAACGAATCCACCTGAATACCGTAAATGCCATAAATCTGGTTGATGGCTTTGAAACAGTGACGTTTCAAGATGCATTAGTGTCAACCTTAATCAACACTGTGCGCTCAATGGTAAAAAATAGGTAAGTAAGTAATTTATTTGTAACCCGCCATTTCGAAAAAGCGGAGTAAATATAAGAAAATAAATAAAACACCTAAAGACACTAATTTTCGATCTTCGGCCAGGAAGCAGTGGAGAAGGTCGTGCGCTCGTTGGCTCGTTGTCAGTACGAAGAAACATCCAAAAGGGTAACGGAGAATTTAATGTAGTTGTTTCTTGAATGCGGCTGGAACCGGAAAATTTTTTACAAGTTAAATTTTTATTTGAAGTTGATTACATGTTCGATATAGGGCAAAGAAGATACGCCTAGTTCGTTTTTTAGCTTTCTTTTCACGCCGGACAAGTAATTCCGGAATTTGGCCGAAATCGGAAAATTGGCAAAAGTAAGGCAAGAAGCAGGTATGACCTATAGGGGTAAACACACATGCTGAATCCATATCTGAACATAGTTTTCTCAGATGATTAGCTATTTGGCCTTAATCTGTTTCTGATTTCAATAGTGAAATTGTTCAAGGAGTCTGGCGAAGACTGGATGTAGTGAAGACAAGATACAATTGTCTGGATCAAATATTGAATTTTTGGGATCCCGCCGAAACCTTTGGTTTTGATTTTGGGATCCCAAAACTGAAGTGGATACCTATGACATCGCGAAACTTATCCGTCTGTCCGTCTGTAAGCATGATAACTCTCAAAGGGAAGGAGATATTTTGATGAAACTTGGTGTGAGGACTCTTTGGGTCAAGGGAAAGGTCGAGTTCGTAGATGGGCTATGTAGCTCAACACTTAGGGGTGGGGGAGTGGCTTCAAATTAAGGGGCAAACAAAATATTTTCAAACAGCTAAAGTGATAGTCGACTATAGGGTAAGAAGACATGCTGAACAAGATGGTTAAAACCATTTTCTCGCCGGATAAGTAGTTCGTCCGGAATCTTGCAGAAACTGGAAAGCTGGTTAAAAGTAAAAGTTTCATTTGAAGTTTATTAAATGTTCGACTTAGGGGTAAGAAGGAATGCTGAATGCTACTGTGAAAAGCATTTTCTACCCGGACCGCTAGTTCACCCGGAATCCGGCCAAAACCGGAAAATTTGTTAAAATTTGTTAGAAGAGACGCTGAGTCTGTATATAAGAATGTGTTATTACCAGGACAGATAATTCGTCCGAAATCCGGTTGTAATCGGAAATTTTCTTATAGTTTAAGTTTTACTTGAAATTGATTAGATGTTCTGATGTTCTTTACACGGATAAGGAGATACGCTGAATTCGTCTCTGAATTTTCTTTTTTCTGTGAGACGATTATTTCACTCAGAATTCGGCCAAAACCGGAAATTTGGCAGAAGTAAAGCAGGAAGTTTCGGTCAGTGTAGTCTAAATGGATATGGCTTATAGAGGTATATTTGAACTTGGTTTCCTCTGATCACTAGCCTTGCGAAGACTGGATCTGGCGAAGAGAAGACCCAATTGTCTGGATCAAATATTAGATTCTTGGGATCCCATCGAAACCTTTGGTCTTGTTATAGAGAGCGTTGTATTCTTGCGTTTCCGACTCCTATTGCGCTTGAAGGATACCTAAGTATATATGAATATCCTCAAAGTAGCAAGAATAAAACCAGGAGCAAATTTTATTGCATGTATACCTGATTGTGAAAAAAGTCATGTGAAATAAAATTTGACCAGTGCAGCAATCTTGGCAACGTTTATGGGTTTCTCAGCAACGGCGTTTTTGGACAGTGTATATTTCTCTGGAAATCTCGGTTACATTTTGCGTAATTTCGGCTGCGTTTTCGGAATTCTCGGGAACAGAATTTTAGTCTGATAATGTATTTTTCTTGTAATCTCGGCGACATCAGTCGCAATCTCGGGTACATTTTTGTATTTCTTGGCAACATTTATGGGTTTCTCAGCAACGGCTTTTTTTGGACAGTGTATATTTCTCTGGAAATCTCGGTTACATTTTGCGTAATTTCGGCTGCGTTTTTGGAATTCTCGGCAACAGAATTTTAGTCTGATAATGTATTTTTCTTGTAATCTCGGCGACATCAGTCGCAATCTCGGCTACATTTTTGTATTTCTCGGCGACAAGTTTTTCTTTGGACAGTGTATTTTTTTTTTTCGGTTGCATTTTGCTTAATCTCGGCTGCATTTTGCACTCTCGGTGACTTTTCTTGAATTTTTTGGACAACATTTCTAATTCTCGGTTATATTTCTCGGAAACTTACATTGATAATTTTCGGCTACATTTTTGTACTTGTCGGCGACATAGTTTTCGCGTCAATCTCGGCTACAAAGGCGTCAATCTCGGCGACAAATTGCATTATCTCGGTTACACAAAAATCTCCTCAGGAGCAAATGGAGCGTTCTTGGCGACATTTTGCGCATTCTCGGCGACTTTTTAGCCAAAAACGGTGCTAAATCCATGCCATAGAGCTATTTTAACTATCATAACTTTTCCGAGCAGAATATGTTTTATAGTTGGAATTATTCTTCTTTTCTTGTACTTTTTTCTATTAGTATAGGGAATTTTATTTCAGTTAAGTAGGGACCCAAGCGTATTGTAGACTAGACCTAGTACTATTACTACCGTTGTGACCTGAGCACTACTTTTTAAATCAATACAGTATTTTCCTTTTTGACGATGCAGATGCAATCTCACGGTAAAGGATTTAAAACAAGTCAAAACCAGTGGTGCAACTGGTAGCGAAATTCTGTGATTTGTCACAGATGTTAGCTTCTTCGACAAAGCAAGCCGGAAAACTGCTACTGGTTCCTTAACAACAAATACAAAAATGAAGAAAAAATCCAGGCATGTAATGAAGAAGGTGATAAGCGAGATTTCTCGTTAATAACTGGCAAAAAGTACACAGTTTCATAGGCACCAGAAAAGTATTGTCTATTGCTTCAATAAGTCACAGGTTCCGTCAGAGAAAAGTTGCAATAGCTAAAAAAATCACGTGTTGACTATTAAGTAAATCAAGAAAGAAAAAAAAAGGTGATCAATGCTGACCATCTACGTTTTGGAAAGCAAGGGATAATAGGATGTTCTTTCAGTTGACAAGTTATATTTTCAGTTGAAATCTGATTGTGAGAAAGGTAAAACCTAGGGCTAGTCTGGTTGGCTTAGAAAGTAGGATACTCTGTAATTTTTTTTACTTTGTTTTATTTTTTTAAGACTTTTAAGTGTTTTATTTTGTTTTTATAAACGGAAATTAATTGGTATTTTAGTTCATGGAGGCCAGCTTTCACTTGTCAATGTTTGACTAAAAGTGCTCGATGGACATCTGCAGAGGTTGATACGAGTTCGTATCACCTCTCTGGAGGATGATGCGATATGTATGTATGTATATTGCCCATCATAAATGTAAGAATACAACGCTGATGGAGTAATCAAGAAAGAAAAAGAAACGAATAACTTCTGACAAATACAAACAGAACGAAAAGAGAAAAAAAAATAAGGACAGTCTCATACTGAAATGGTCAGGGGCGGTTTCGGAATCCATTCCTGTGAGCAAGGGAGTACCACAGGGTAGAGTCCTATCTCCCTTTGTTTTTAAAAGTGCCATTTATGAATGCCTCTCAGGTTTATTGCCAACATTTTTTCTTGGAGACCTAAGTATTAATTACATAGCTTATGCAGACGACATTCTATTAATCAGTCGAACTAAAAGTGGGTTAGAATCTAACATAAAAACGATTTGTCAGGGTCTTTCTCAAATTGGCTTTTCTGTTAACATCTCTAAATGTCAGTATCTTAAATTCAACAGCCCAAAAGATTCCGGTATTTCTTTTCAAAATGAAAAACTCCCCAATTCCCCTACCGTAAAATGGCTTGGCATGTTCATAGCACAGTCTCTAAAAAAAATTTGCGATAACGCTGTTTCGGCTGTTCACGATTCCATTCGTGTCGGATATGGAAAAATAGTTCCAAATAGAGGAAGGTATAACAGAAAAGCGCTTGGTAGTTTATATAATAGTTTCTGTTCTCCCTCTGTCTGCAACCTTTCCGGAATTTTTGGTATTCTGAGGCTAAAAGATTTAAAACGCATCAGAACTTATTATTTCAAGTATTGTAAATTTCTCTTGTACCTTCCTCGACGTTATAGGAATTCCCGTATAACTGCAACTTTTTTGCCCTCTGACCCTTGTGCAAAATTATCTTCAATTGCCCAGGACCTTCACGTTTCTGCCCTTGACCATTTCTCCGCACTCCATCTAGGAAGAAGATTTTTTAGACCCGATTAGTCCCTTTTTTTTCTTCTTTTAAATATTTATTTTTTGATCTTGTGCATTTACTACATTATCCTCTTTTTTTTGTTTATACTGCACTATTTCCTCTCCTTAAGTGCGTTAATAAAATCATCATCATCATCATCATACAGGGACAGACACACGGTCAACGAAGGATCATTTCGAAGGTCAACAACAAACCTCCAGAAAAATAGTCGTCATGACATAACTTCATGTGGGACATAAAAAGATAAGCAATACATACATGTTCGAGAAAGTTGTTACTGTTTAATCATGCGTCCCTAATAGCTCCCATCCTTCTCATCCCCAAATAATTACAAACTTGAGATGTAATATTTGTCCAAGTTTAAGGCCGTCACTTGGTCGGCCCCCGCGCATAGCTTTCCTGGAGATGATTGGTCAGCCAAATAGTAGAGACGGGTTTGTTCTCTTTCGGAGGCTTGAGCTGCGTTCTTTGTCACGGGAGTTCTCACCGGTGGTCTCCGGTTTTTCTTATAAGCCGTTTTTGCATCCACCGGTGACTTCTCACCCGTCTTATAACCCGTTTTTGAACTAACCAGTGTCCGGTTTTATCTCACCAGTGCGGACTAACCAGAACCTGCTCATGAGCCCGGGTTCAGCGAGGAGTTAGCCGGTTTTCATCAACTCACCGGTGAACCAAAAGAACGCGTTTTAAGGGAAGAACCGGACACTGGTGACTAAACACCAGTGACAGCCCGGAGTGCAACGAACGCAGCTTTGGTAGTTTCAAAGAGGTCGGGTATGCTCAAAGTCTAGATTAGAACTTGTGCCTTAGACCAAAACCGAATTGCGAAATCGAAAAAGGCAGACTTTCACTTACCATGGATAGGGGTTAAAATCGTGAGCCATAAATGGCTGGCTTCCGGAAATTTGGAACGGAAGGGGCTCTACAACGTATGGTTCAGTGAATATCCAAGGCATCTGCTTCTTCTTTCTATTCGTCGGACAGGGAGTCATTGGCGTGACGGAACAGAAACAAGTTGAATAACTGGCAATTGTTGATGTAACGGTGACAGCCTTAATGCTTGTGATCTTCTTCCGAAAGAAGATGCGGCCCTCTGCCGAAGCGTCATCCTTTTTTACTGGGTAATTTCCAAGTATTCTCTTTGGCAGATGAAATGGCGAGAAAGCAGCAACTCCGCTGACAGCTATCATGAGGGATATGATAGTATTCCTAAAATGAAAGAGCAGGTTGGGTCGATCCCCTGTTTCCGTGTTCACTTCCTCCGATTTTCCGTTTTTTCCATATAACGGACGAACTAGTTTGCCGGCTACAAAGTTCAAATATGTACTCAGAGTGCATCCAGTAGATTATCTCATTGGTACGGTTTTCTACACCCCTTGATTTGGAACCCCCTTCCCCACCCCTGCATATACGGCTACGGGGAACGCTTACGACTTGGATTTCGTTCCAAATGTTGTACAGATGGTTTGGCTCTGATTAATTCATCTGTTTCCGTCGGCAATCATAACGGTCGGTGTAAGAAGCCATTTTGAAAATTATTTTGTTTTTTAAGCCAACATCAGTTCCAGACCCTGTTCTGTCTGTGTTCCTATTCAGCTTGAAGAAGGCAAGGTACGGGTGGAAAAAACTCTTCCGCATCTTGCAAGTTTTTCGCATTTTTCTGAAAATGAAATTTTTTCAAAAGTTTTATTTTCTGGCCGATTTACCCGGTGATGGTACTACAGTTTTACTTTAAGATTGAACTGTCCCTTTGGTGGTTTCCAAAAGGTACTATGAAAAAATAAGGGTATACCTTGATTTATGATTTATGAATACCCTGATTTATGTAGGGAGGCGGGGAGTGAGGAGGTGGGGGGGAGGTGAGATGGGGGGCGGTGGATAGGTTGTCTGGGCCCATTTGCTCCTGAACCGGGTTGGGGTGGGGGTGGGACCCCCAAAAGGCACAACTAGACCCCAATACCCACTTGTGTACCAAGTTTGAACTTGATACTTGCACTGGTTCACGAGCTATGAGCTCCACAAAATACGGTGAAAACCGGAAACAGAAAACCGAAAGCTGCTACAGCGCTCGCAATAGTGGATTGTTCCAAGGAACACTCCACTAAAAACTAATCCAATGAAAAAGTGTTTAAAAATAAAAAAAAGCTTTTAGTGGGGATTTACAGGTATTTTTCAGAACCTCTAAACGCACCTTTATCAGTTCAAGAACAGATTGTCGGTTCGTTTCTTCCTGCTATACCCTGAAAAGGATTCTTGCCAATAAGGAGTGAAATATTGCTGAGAATATCCTAGGACTAATCCATTATGATTTTGTTCTCAAATTGAAGGATGAAATAAGGAATGCTCAACTCAGATCCTCTGAACTTCCCTAAGACTTTCGAATTCAGTAGAATAAAAATTTCAGTCCGAAGTTGAGGAGAACATAGATACAGAGGTAAGAATGCGTTCTAACAATCATGTCTCAAATTTATTCTCCCGTGGGACGAATAGTTTGACCGGAATCCGGCGAGAGCAGGAAATTTGGAAAAAGTAAAAAAAGATCTAAAAAAAGTCCAAGAAAGTCGATCGGGATATCTATGTCTGACAAGTGGTTTGAGCGGAATCCGGCGAAAGCCGGAAATTTGGAAGAAGAAAACATAAATCTGGAGTCGGTCATAGATATATTCAGACAATAAAACATGCGAATAGTGTAAAGAAAATATCCTTATCTGAACTTTTTTTTTTTACTCGTTGGACAATTATTTCGCACAAATTCTGAAAAAAGCCGCTATTTTTGGGGAAGTGAAAGTCAAGTAGTGCTTTGATAGGGTAGTAAGAGTATTAATATGACGGTAAGAGCTTTCACTTCGAAATTTCGACAGGAAAAAGGACTCAGAAATTTAGGGACATGCAGATCTTCTTGTAAAATCAGTTGAAAAAGGTAAGTGTACCCGAAAAAGAGGCGTTGAATCGGGAAACAGAAATTTGTCTTACCATGGACGGATGTCATTGTCGGAATCTGGGTAAAACAGGATTTTTACGAATGAATTTAGTCGTCTGATATACTTTTTGCTGTAAAGTATTCCTTATGGATCTGATTTAGGGGTCTTCTCAGGATGATCTAAAATTATTGCGGTGCTGGGCAAAGACCGAATCTCTACTAGACCCGGTTGTATGTTTTAAAAGACAAGCAAACATCCCCCTTTGGAATCTCTAGGAAACGTGTCTTGCAGTTCTGACAGACTCCATCAGGAGATTTCTAACACTTCTAAATCTAACAAGTGCGCAAGCGCTCAGACGTGGAGTGTGAACGTAAAAATTGTGTCACACTTTATATATAGACAACGTCAGAACACAAGATATTTCACATCCCTATTAACCGAACAAGTATTGAAGTAGCATAATTTGTAATCATCCCCCTTTAAAAGCTTTAAATGTAAACAAACCGCACGTATAAATCCAAAGAAATGTTGAAGATCTCGCACCAACAGCTTGAGTTCTAACAATAGACTGCCAGCCATTCCGACCCTTTTTTTTTTTTTTTTTTTTTTTTTTTTTTTTTTTTTTTTATTCATTCCGACCCTTTAAACCTCTTTTCCATTAGCAAGGTAATAACAAGTGCAATTAACCAAATCGTAGCAGCCTAATACCCCTTTGTAACAATTTATTAAGAACGGCAGATCATCGATCATATGACAAAACAGTCCATTTTCGAACTGTTCATTAAAGATTAAAGTACGTCGCGTCGTCTTATTTGTTGCTGTTACACGAAATCCGCATCCATCGATACATCTCCCCCCCCCCCCAAAAAAAAAAACGAGAGTTGGACTTGAGACCTGTCATATACGAACTTAAGTCATGGGAAATCTGGGCCCAGCTGCCCGTGAACGGGATGGGACGGTGGGGTGGGTTGTCCGGACCTGTCAAAATGCTTATTTACACCTCTTTTTCTTCAAGTATACCAGACTAGAGTCTGATTCCAGTCACGGGTCAAAGACTTTTTTCATGGACAATTTGGGTTCACTTGCCATGAGCTTTGAAGTACGCCGCATGGTATTATTTGTTGCTGCTATACCAAAATCCGCATCTATACATATATATCCACAAGTATACAGGTTGAACTGGAGACATGTCATAGACGAACGTGACTCATGGAAAATCTGGGCCGAGTTAGATACCCATGAAGAGTTGGGTGGTTGGGGTTGGGGGGGGAGGTCTATCCAATTGCATATCTAGACCTAAATATCCTCGACTATACCAGCTTAGAGTTTTATTCCAATCAGGGTCAAAAACTAACTCATGAGCAAACTGGGCCCACTTGCCCATGAACGAGGAGGCAGGGGGTGGTTCAACTCCACATATAAATCACCAACCCTGTGATCGAAAAGCACAAATGAATTTCATCCCCCTATCTCCAGTTTATTGTCAAGTTATAAACATTAAAAAATGAGCAATCTGGGCTCAATCGCCCCTGAAACAAGTGGGGGTGGGGTTTGGGAGACGCAAAAAGGAAAAAGAGACCCCAATGCTCACAAATCTACCAATTTTTAACTTGATACCTGTTGCGATTCCTGTCACGGGTAGCGAACTTTACTCCTGGGCAATCTGGGACCAGTTGTCCATGAACGGGATAGTTGGGGGAGGTGCAACTTTAAAAACAATTCCACCCCCCCCCCCCCCCCCCCCCCCCCTAGGATTTACAAGGACAAGGAATTTCATTGTCTTATGTCCAATTCTGGTCAAGTTATCAACATTATTCTCTGGGCAATCTGGACCCATTTACCCCTGAACCGGGTGGGTGTGGGACCCTCAAAAGCACAACTAGACCCTAATGCCCATAAGTGTGCCAAGTTCGAGCTTGATACTTGCACTGGTTCAGGAGTTATGAGCTCCACAAAATATGGTGAAAACCGAAAGCTGAAAGCTGCTACAGTGCTCGCAATAGTGGATTGATCCAAGGAACGCTCCACTAAATATTAAATAAAGATAAAATTGAGAAGGACAACCTGTATTGGACACAACCATTCCGTCAGCCTAAGGCGAATGTCAACTGACTTTTCAGCCGTCACTGATAGTTTTGTCGAGGTTGTTATTTCGATATCAACAGGGATGAAGGTAAGTTAGCTATTAAAACTTTTTGAAATATAATCTTTTGTAGGTAGGTTTTAGCTAGTATTTCCTAGCTACTTGGGACGCGAATTTTATTCTGGTGAAATGGATACGTCAGATGAAGTTTCAGTTGACACATCCGTTTAGCACTGTCAAAATCGAACCTAACAGCTTTCTTTACGACCCGGAAAAATGGTTCCCAACGAACCTAATTAATCATCATTCACAATGATGCAGATATTTTTCATTCCTACTTTAATTTTTATTTTTGTTCTTGCTCAGAAGTTATTTCTATGGAGGATAAGAGGGTAAACGGAGGGTAATTACCCGTACTCTGCGAGTATTTTTCTCGCAACAGCAACAAATCCCAGGGTATTTCGAACTTCAATTTTGCAAACTTTTACCGGCGTCTGCAACAAGAAAATTGGATTTCGAGCAATAAATATAATGATGTCGATAGGAGAAGCGATCCAAACGGACAGATGTTGGTCTCTATTGTAGAGAGATATCTTGATTTTTACAATCTTGGAATCTATTGTTACACTACATTACTCACCCTTGAAAAATCGCCAGCCACCGTGTGAACACATTCCCCTTTCGTCTCCGTGGAAAAATACCCGCCGTGTAAATGATCCTTGAGTTCTTGGTTGATATTTTGGGTCATACAATCAAGAGGGCTAACACTCAATATGCTGACGATCACAACGCCCCACGACTCAAAATACCCACTAAAAACGCGAACAACTGAAAATGCCCAAGGCTCAAAACCCCCGCGACTCGAAATGCCCATTGTTCAGAATGCCCACGATTGAATTACTTTAGGTGTTCAGTCCGTGATAAACTTGAATTAGGCGTGAGGGAGCAACAGGAGGGGTAGACCGAGTATCAGAATGACGTTGATCGTAAATCTCAATTACATAATAAAAGCAAAATATCTACAAGAAACCTGTGTCTTGCCTCGTGGTTAGACGCCGCAAAAGCGCTGTGCTTTCTTGGGAGTTTTCTGATTGGTATGGAACCCCCTTTGTAACTTTTCTATAAGAGCTTTAAGTTGCTGGTAATTTCCGATCATTTTTCGGTTCTGTGTCTGAAATCGGCTCCAGCACCGAATTCATATGCATCCTCTCAGTAACGTGGTAGCCCAGTAACATGAATTATGATCTTGCAATTTTTAAGACACGTACTCAACAGAACTTTGAACGGACTAAACTGAGTCCCAAACAGATATCTTAAAACTATTATTTTTAAACAAGGAATAACTTTCAGCATCATGATGCAAGTTAACTGGAGCATTAGGATCGCCTGATTTTGCTTTCTATGTTGGCACAGTTTTACACTACATTGCTTCTGTACTTTCACGCAAACAATTCTGAACTGACCAAGAAACAATAAAATAATTTCTTTCAAAACCGTATCCGTGGTTAATCCTATTTCTTGTAATCTCTTTAGTCCGTTGTCCCAGCATGATTTTGCCCTCCCCTCTGGACATTTTCAACCGTCGGCATTCTGAAGCAAGACGATATTAGGCTCCCCTCAACTCCCCTGTGGCCATTTTTCAACTGATGGCATATTCAGCCACAAACATTTTGGACGATTTCGATTTTGGGTGTTCGACCTCGATTTGTCGGCATTTCCAGTCCTTGGCCTTTTGAGCCGTAGGCATTTTAATCGTGGTCATTTTGGTCGTGGGCATTTTGAACCGTGGGCGTTTTGATCGTGGGCATTCTGGGCGTGGGCATTGTGAGAGTGGGTAACAAGATCGTGGTCATTTTGGGAACTATCCCCGAAGAGGGTACTTTATGTCAAGCGGAAGTTGAAGAATGGATTTGGACTCAATGGATTTGATCATGAGCATTTCGAACCGTGGGCATCGTGAGAGTGGGCAACAAGGTCGTGGTGATTTTGGAAACCATCCCCCAAGAGGGTACGTTTACATCAAGCGGAAGCTGAAGAACGGATTTGGACTAGTATGTTCAGGTTTTAATGCGGACCTATACCCCACCAAAAAATTAACCAACTACGTTTTATTATTATCTTGTACTTCGCATTTTGTATCCTACACAAGGACATAGAAAAGAATCAACTACGCAGGCGCCAAGACGTGGATTGTGAAAGAATGAATTGTTTTATGTAAGTCTTCCTTCGCGGAACACGGAAATACCGTGACTTGGATTGCACAAAACAACTGAGCTTCGTTTCTTTTACCTTGCTAGGACACGCTACTGTCATAATCATAAAGACCCGAGCCCTGTCGTTCCTACCTTCCACGGGAAAACACATGTTGGGCCAAAGAAAAATCCCAAACCCTTGCGTAATACCAAGATGTTCTTGGTAGTACGTAATCTGTATCTTGTAACAAGAACTGCCACCAACAATTGAGCTCTCAAAGATTCTTCGAACAGAGTTTGGTTAGCTTTGTGTTTCAGTTTTAATCGCTAGCAGAGTTGCCCATAAACGAGAGGGTTTATGGGCAGGGGACGGGGACCCGAAAATTCTAAATTAGACCCCAACATTATAAAGTGTACCAAATAGAAATTTGACATCTGTAATGATTCAGGAACTCTCAGCCAGGGGCGTCACGACTGGGGGGGGGGCCCAATGCTGTCAGCCAATCGGTAAAAAATAACCGATCGACGCGAAGCCTAACGATTTTTCGTCAAAACAGTTGATTTTTTTCATGAAAATAGTCGGTTTTTTCTGAAAATTGGTTGATTTTTCGTCAAATAGTCAGTTTTTCTGAAAATCAGTCGATTTAAAAAAAAAATATCATTTTTGTTGTTGAAAGCAGTTGTTTTTTCTGCAGAAAAAGTCGGTAAAATTACTAGCCAGTCGGTAAATTTCTCGTCCCCCCCCCCCCACAAACATTTTGGCTAGTAACGCCTCTGCTCTCAGCCAATGAGTAATGTGTGCCCAGTTGCCCCTTCATGGGGAGGGACAACTGCAAAAGTATTCTCCAAACGCTAGGATCCATCAGTACGGGAAATTCCATAGTCCCAGCTCTAACAGTGGTAAAGTTAAGATCTTAAGTCGCTGGAGAATCTGTGCCGAATTGACCCTGCACAGCGTGGGTGTGGGTGGTAGAACTTCAAAAAGGACCAATGCAAACAGGCCTAACAAACTTCAACAAGCCGTCATGATTCAAGATTTCTCCACTCCACTTACTGTACAATCTGGGCCCATTTGCCTCTGAGCCGAGCGGGGATGGGAACCCAAAAAGTACCACTGGACCCCGATGCTAACAAGTGAGCCAAGTTTCAACTGAAAGTGGCTAGAGCGGCCGCAAAGGTGGAGCTTCCGTAAATGAACACTCCACTTAAAACGAAGACAATCCCCAAGAAAAAAAAATCAGAAGAAAAGAAACACAAGAATATAGCTTACATTATCTTGCAGTAGAAGGTGTCCACTCCTGGTCTTCTGAGTTGCTATGCAAGGTAAAGACTGAATTCATCTCTGTTAAACTCAGAGTCGGAATATATATTCGCAGAGGAATAGATGAGATGAAACCGGATTTTTAAGTATTCAAAAATAAGACGATTAAAATAAGACAAAAACAAACCGTTTAAGGTAAACCCAATACAAACCAATTAAGACGAGACAATAAGAGGACGTGGAAGATTTCTTCTCATTCAGTTGTTGCATCTGAAGCAGCTACTCAGTAGGAAACGAGCATTCTCTGCAGGGTCCAACCGCGACCGATTTACCATTGAGCATGGGCAGTTTTATTTATTTATTTATTAATCACCCGTCATTTCAAAAGAGAAAGGACTGAGTGTACGTGTGTGTTGTGTTTTGCCTAATTATGTCTTCATATATTCTTTTGTACTCAACTGTTTTCGTCTTGTATTTGTGAGTTAAAAATAAATAAATTAATTAAAACGAAAAGAAAAGCAAACCCAAAGAAAAACATTACACTTTCATAGGAAAAAAATCAACAAATACAAGTGAAAAACTCTCTGGTTGACAACTGGAAGCGATTACAAAGTGGATTACATACAAGTGGGTTACATACACACTTAGACTTTGTTCCAGGGGTGGGACTAGTTTTTTAGGTGTACTTGTTAATCAGGTTAGCAATAGCAAGCTCAGGGTCTATTATGTTTTATAATTTCACAGTTCTGGTATTTCTTGCCTAACAGGGAGACGAAGTAAGTATTTCGAGAATCTGAAGAAGGCGGAACTGAGTTTATTTTTTTCACTAGCTGAAAATATTTTTGTGAGAAAATAATTTGTTGTTCTGTTCTGTTTAGGGGGGTTCCTGTTCCTGTTCTCTTTTTGCAAGATAAAACAGAAACAGAACAGGTAACCTGTTATTTTTTATTTACTTGTTCTGTTCTTTTCTGTGTTTTTTTGTTTATCTGGTTTCAGCCTGTTTCTTTTTGTTTTGTTTTTTTCGCGGGAACTCCACTGGCAATACTCTACATGACATTAGTTGTGTTTTTGCTGATATCATGGTAACTGTTACCACGGTAACTGGATCTGCAATTAGTCGTTTTTGCAGTTATCGTGGTATTTGATACACAGTTTTAATATGTATATTTTACTTTTGTGTTTTATTCATACTCCGCTGTTACGCAAAAAGCGGGTCATAACTAAAAAAAAACAAAAAAAATAGTGCTCTGCAAAACGGTTCAGGGGCGAATGGGCCCAGATTGCGCAGTGAGTAATGTTCATAACTTTACCAGACTTGGACATAGGACGACAAAATCCTAGGGCTGGGGGGATGATCCTAGAGTTGGGATATTGCTTTCAAAGTTTCACCTCTCCCCCCAACCCCGTTCAAGGGCCGAGATTGCCCAGGAGTAAGGTTCGTAACACGTGACCGGAATCAAGAGATATCAAGCTGAAACTTGGTAGGTTTGTGAGCATAGGGGTCTCTTTTTGCTTTTTGCGGTCCCCAAAACATAACCCCACTCGGTTCGGGGGCAATTGGGCGCAGATTGCCCATTTTTGTATGATTTTAGCTTGACAAAAACTCGAGAGCGACAAAATTCCGTTGTGCTCTTTGATCATTAGGATGGGAATATCAATGCGGAGTTGCCCCCCCCCCCCCCCCGTTGATAGGCAAGTGGGTCCAGTTTGCCGAGAAGTAAAGTTTTTGACCCGTGACTTGAATCAAACTCTAGCTTGTATAGCCGAGGATATTTAGGTCTAGATATGCAATTTGATGGGTCCGGACCCTCCCCTCCCCTCCCCTCCCCCCTGTTCATGGGGTAATTCGGCCCAGGTAAGTTCGCCTATGACTTGTCAAGTTCAACTCTTGTATATTTGTGGATATATCTGTATCGATGCGGATTATGATGCAACAACAACGAATAAACCACGCGGCATACTGTACTCCCGTGTCGGGACATCTCGCCACAGTGACATCTTGCCACAGCGGCAACCTGCCACACCGATAGCTCGCCACACAGATAACTGGCCACAGCGACAAGCCGCCACACAGACATCTTGCCACAGTGCGACATCTCGCCACACAGATAACTGGCCACAGCGACAAGCCGCCACACGGACATCTTGCCACAGTGCGACATCTCGCCACATTTATAACATAAAGTGCTTTATTCAATTAATATTTATTCGAACAAAATTTGTAATGGAGCAGATAATTATGGGCAATGCCTCTCAATAAATCAATTGCACTACTACGATTATACCTACTGACAATTCTTTCGATTCTCTTGTTAATCTTCAAGTATTGTCTCTTAGGCCGAGGTGGAGAGCATCCTGCCTTGATGTGATCCACGTCCACCTTCCGCAAATTTTCTTCGGTCTTGAAACATTTCAGGCAAGGCCAAAGACTTGGATGGCTTGATCCTATCAGCTGGTTAAAGCTAAGATGCCAACCTTCAATATTGTTGTTGGTTCGTGGAAGATGCCCAGCTACTCGATAGGTCATGTTCCAAAGAGAAAGTGGGAAACGAGACGGTTATCGAGCATTCCCACGTAATCTCCCAATGTAGGTGTCTTCAAAATAGTCTGTGACCGGGGACATTTCTGATGGATGTATCGTCAGCAAATCCTCGAAGAAGTCTTCGACATCGAGTGGTAGAACGAATGCAAAGGCCGGTAACATTCGAAGTTGAAGAGCATATTCTTCGTCAGTGACGTAGTTGTGGTAGATCTGCGGATATGCTTGAATTTGACGAAAGATGCTGTGTCTATAACACTTTAGTATATATTTTTCTAAACCATTATTTTTGTGGTGAGTTGTCCCTGTGGCGAGTTGTTCGTGTGGCAAGTCGTCTCTGTGGCGAGTCATCACTGTGGCAAGTTGTCAGTGTGGCCAGTCGTTAGTGTGGCGAGTTGTCAGTGTAGCGAGTCGTCGGTGTGGCGACATGTCTGTGTGGCGACTTGTCGGTTCCCAGTTGTCGCTGTGGCAAGTTGTCTTGTGGCGAGTTGTCATGGAATCCTGTAATCCTTAATGATCAGTTGGAAACTGGACGGTTTTGTCATATGACCGATGATATGCCGTTCTTAATGAAGACGTGACAAGCGGGGTATCAGGCAATAAAACGATTTGGGTTTACCTTGCTAATGGAAAAGAGCTTTAAAGTGTCGGTCTGTTCTTGAAAGAGTTTGAAGATCTTCTGGATTTCTAAATGCGGTTTGTTTACATTAAAAGCTTTTAAACTGGGATGATTTCAAATTAGTTTATTTCAGTATTCTTCGTTACTGGTGATGTGAAATGTCTTGGTTCTAATGCTGTTTGTTTACAATATGTGCTAGACACTTTACTTTCACACATTACGTCTGAGCACTTGCGCACTTGTTGGAATATTAACAAGGAAGCGGAATGACCCAATTTTTAGCTTGGATTAGCAGCGGCATCTATGGTATTGAATAGATTGTATCATAATTTCAGACAGTCATGACGTATACAGTGACGTCGCGTGATTGAGGACCCAACACAGCATTTGATTGTCCTTAGGCCGTTTTGTAAATGGAAACGCGACCAGCGCCTCGCTTGCCGCTTCGCAACAGATAGACAGGTTAAACCTGTTGTTCAATTAAGTTCATTTTTATTTGCAAAAAGTCGTGTTGCCTCACACGAAAAAATTCCGACCACTTTACCTCATTTAATGAATTTGTACCCGCAAAAGCGGGAGCTCAAGTATTTGCCACCATCTCACGCTGCCTTTGAGCGTCATGCCAAGCGCGTGTACCTGCAGCTGCACATTTTTTTGCGAGCAAACCGAGCAAAGTCACAGTCCCTTGATTCCCTACAGTTTGCCTGGACGTTTCAGGACGGTGGAGGCCAAGTGGGTCCACCCTTCAGTCATTTCCAGATAGTGTGGCCCCCGAGTACTGCTCGTGCAAGCGCTGTACAAAAAAATTATCATGTGCTGGAAATCGACCTTGCGATCTACTAGTGGTGGGAAATGTTTGATGCATAAATGGTATGCTGAGCTACTTTTTAGCTTTTGCTTGTTAACAAATGCACTGCACGAGATCAGTAGAAGGCGTTTACTGGGAAAGTAAACGAGTCTTTTTTGTTCGCGTTCTAAATAATTCTGCTTAATTTAAAAAAAGAGAGAAATTTTTGTAATATATTTGGTGTTCACCATGAGAAAAACAAATGTTGTCCGAAATGACGCCAGTTCATCAATCATATAAGTTCATAAATCAATTTAAATAAGGGGAAATTACTAAGCAATGATAAAGAAATTAAAAAAAAAAAAAAATAATCAGAAACGTTTGTTGTGGCGACGTTTTTTCTTCGCAAGGACCATGGCGACTCTCCGACGGCAGGAAGTTCAAACTCAAGTTTTGTAATTCATGACACTAATTAGACATGCACTGTGTAATTGTAGGCTAAACAAAGAGCTAGTCATCAAAAGTATAACCAAATTTTCTTATAATATTACAAGCACTGTGTCACTGAAGGCTAGACGAAGAGTTATCATCAAGAGTATAACCACATTTCAACCTCCGGTATATGATCCCATCACTAGCTAATTGTTGGTGGTTTTATATCCCACTCTTATTCACAACTCAAGCCTAAGCATAACAATCTTTTGTAATATATGGCAGTCAACACAGAAGAGTTAGTCATCGAGAATATAACCACATTTCAACCTCCGATACATAATCCCATCAGGAGCTAATCGTTGGTGGTAGTCGAACGAATTGTATATAATATTTACGTATTAGTAATACTTTTGTAAGTAGTGAAATGAACATTTTTGTCTTTCGGTTCACTACTTACGAAATGTTTCCATATCAAGGGGGCCTTGCCCATTAAAATTCTATATTTGGTTTTCACCATGAGACCCCGCCTTGTGGGTCCTGGTATGTCTACGTGGCTCCGACAATGGAGTCTTAGACTTATAAATTATATTCGAGAAAACTGTTTCTGGTTTATTGGTCACGGCACTTGTCCCTTGTGTAAAGTGCCATCTATGTATTATTGTGTATTAGTAATATTTTATTATTGGCCAAATTAAGAAACCAAAATTGTATTTATATTGGATGAACATTATGCAAAATAATATTCTGTAATAGTAACTTGTACTTGCATGTCAGTGAATTTTATTGACATTTCGTACGCTATTTTTCGCAACGAAGAAGTTTGGCACTGCAGTGAGGTATCACATCGTACAACAAATAGTGTTGATAGGATTGCAGAACCGTCTAAACAAGTGTATAGCGAATCTAAAGTTGCGTTTTTTTTTATGTAGTTTCGGCGTAGTTTCGCTTAAAAGCCGTTTTATTTGTCCATTCCATTTGCTGTAGTTTCGAACCTGAAACTACGGAGCGCAAACTACAAACTACCTCGCCGACGTAGTTTGGTGTAGTTTGACTTTTCGGAAACAAGAACTCAATAAAACGCACGTAAGACAAAATAAGAGCCAAACTTCAAACTTTGACGAAACAAAAGTGAATCCAATAAAACGCAACTTAACCCAAGTGTTTCTAAACTGCTCATGTTTTTCAAAGAGGAAGAGAAAGCTGCGTACTCAACGCTTCTCCAGTGTACTGAGACGGCCAACTCTGTTCCAAAATACTCTTTCCAACAAATTTGGAGCTAAGATAACGTGTTGTCCCCAGATGGCCCATCTATTCCCCCCTCCCCTCCCGTCTTCCGTGCGCCGGTCCGAGAGGAATACTGGCAATCAATTTTCCCCATACCCCGCTAATTCTTCTACCCAATTTTTACGTAGTTTCATCCCATCATTTATTTCTGGTAATTTCTTGTAAGTGTATTATTTAATTTGTTTCTTGTGTGTCTGTGTATTCTGTAAATTTGTATTCCTCGTCTAGCTTTTAGCTATTCGGATTAAACTTGTTTGATAAAAAAAAAAAAAAAAAAAAAAAAACGTCGCAAAGTGTATAGAGAACTGGAGGAGAGGCTACTGAAAGTTAAAATTACGTATCAAGAAGGAAAGTCAGAAGTATTTCTGAGGGCGATTTCTCACCTTTTGAAATTTGAATAGTTTGGGGGCCTTGAGCTGTTGAAGTTGAACAGTTTCTTTAGTTGGACTATGGGGCCCGTTCCCTCATTTCCAGCAGACAAGTCTGAAGAACTAGAGCATGTACAAAGAAGAGCCGGGTCAGTTACATTAGGTCAGCAAGCAGTGTTGGGAAGTACTTCAAGTACTTGCACTTCTGTACTATTTAAGTACAAAATCAAGGTACTTGAGTTTTACTGAAGTACATTTATCCTGGAGTACTTAATACTTAAGTAAAATAAAGAGGTACTTGAAGCTCTCAAGTACCAATATATTTTTAACTACTTTCAAGTACTCTCCCAAGTACATTCCGCTTCGATGGAATCAATTTTTGTTAACGGAAAAGGATTTATCAGAAAAGGGAATTTCAAGACTCAAAAGTAGTTCGATTTCAGATTTAGCAAAAAATTCAAACTGAAAGTAAAAGAGCATCTTTGCCGTCATCCTACAGGGAACGTGTTTTAGTGTTCATAATTATTTGAAACATTAAGCTCAGTCTTCATATTAGCTAGGACTAGCATTGCAGGCGGTTAGCCCCTCTTCGCATTTAAGGATTTAGATCTGGTATTCCATGAACCAGCTACCTTCACTAGAGTTGGCACGGTGGCTATGAACCTATCAAAATATTTGACCCTTTCGTCTGACCCAACTAATTCTCTTGATCATGCAAGATTTCCTGGGTGGCGGAAAACATACGATGGCGCTGGAACACGGTGGCGATGGGACACCCACTTCATCGAAATAGGGTTGCCACATGTCACACGATGGTGTGTGTGGTCTCTCTGATTTTTTGTTGTCATTGTTGTCCTACGTATGACATAAAATTCACTCCATTTCAGAAAACACCCAAATGTGTAATTTTTGCGGTAAGGATTCTGACAAAAAATCTGAAAATATTCCGTTTATTTTTCAGGACAACGAAAGTAATATGTGACATTTTTGCAGCGGAGATTCCGACCAAAAGTGAACATTTCCCGTTTGTTCATGAAACTAATTTCCTTGATTCGGGCAAGTGGATTCAATAAATAAATTAAAAAGGAAACTTAAATTCATCAACCGAATAGGCTAAGGCTGAAACTCTGGCAAATTGGTCGCGTGCATTTTGAGCGGTAATGGTTGTGAAAGACTAAAGAGCCCTCCAATCCCGTTGTTCAAAACTCCCCTATGTTTTATTTGTAATATCAATTCTAGCCCTATTCACCGTATTTTCTCGCCTCAGCGTATGGTAAAGGTAAGGGTATGGATAAGGCATGCATCGGTGCGACAAATCAAGTCCACTACGGAGCCGGTACAATGTGTACTCTAATGACTTTTGTCTTGCCACCGGTCAACTATATATCGTAACCTTCCATGTCTAGTGATCTTCAACTTTTTATATACTGAAGCTGGATAACAACAAAAATTAATAATAATCGGCTTTTTTTTAATAAAGTAAACCGAAAATCGGGCCAATCAACTCAACTCTTTATGCACACAACATAATCATGTCATAAGACAACGAGAAGGGTAAGCTTCTCATTCAACAAAAACGGTTTGTTCAACTGTGACTAGTGCCTCTGATGTACGGCTGGTCTTGACCCGAAACTTCAAATCAACCTCTTTCATGACACATGTATCGGCAGTGCAACCAATTGCAACTTTACCAATTCGAAGATCGAAGCTCTGATTGGTTAAAACCCGGACATAGGCAGAAAGGTGATTTTCTGACCGCTGCCACAGCTGAATCTGAACCTCCTCCGCACATTCAGATGCCCATGCGCCACTTCCAGGCGGATTAATCACCGTTTCGCTATTCTGGTCTTCCTCCTTCAAATCGATCTTTCCAGCAGCAGCTTCATCTGCGCTTACATCGCTTCGCATATCCGCTTTTACTAATTCCTTTTCTTTCATCTCAGCAACATAGTTTCCACTTCTTGTTTTATCACTATTTGCTTCTTCTATGGCACATTTCGTGTTATCTTTCTCTATATTGCTCTTTAGCCCTCCGCTTTCAGCTTCAGAGCCTTTTCGATGACTGTTATCAGTTTCACTTCCTGCGTGTTCACTTTCTCTTTTGACACTGTTAGAAATCTCAAAACCACCCTCTCCACCTGAACTGGCTAACGGCAGTGCCGACAGCTCACTACCACTAACACTGGGGCTTTTAGTGACCTTCAAATTGTGTGAACTGGAAGCAACTGTTAATTTCCAGTCGCTTTGGGGTTCTGAGTTGAGCTTCACTCCCTGACCTGGTTTGATTGAAATCTCAAACTGTATCACCCCCGTGTAAGGTTGGACTTGAATGAGCTGAGAGTGATCTGCAACAGGGGTGGGGGACGAAAATCTGAAATGGACCTAAAAAATACAATTTCAGAACACCAGATCCAGTTCGACCAGAGTCGCCGAGCGCCAATCACAGACATACAAACCCTTTATCAATCAATCAATCAATTTATTTATTTCATTCGTGATATTACAAATCATATATGCAAAATTACACTAATACAGGACTTCATCGTCATTCGTGCTTATTTTATAATTGCTTGAATCTTAGTTCTGACATACGGGTAATGTGACGTCATTCGTCGAAATGCATAATTCGTCGTAACTCTTGTTTATGTTATAGATATTTGATTTTCAGTTCTGATATAAGTGTAATTGTAAACGATCACTTACAGTGATTCGAATTGTATATAAGTTTATTATTTATGACAAATTATGACAAAGATGTTGATGTTATTATATTTTTGACGAAAAATCCAATGCCTACACAGTAGGCTAGCCCAGGTTTTTTAATTTTTGTTTTCAAAACTGATTCTATTTATTTACATTTTTAAATTTAGAAGAAAAGAATGCATGTAGATGCATATGTAGAGAGCTAATTCCCAGTAAAATGCTATTGAAAGAACGGCTCCCTGCTAATAAAAAAAAAGACATAAGTAAAAATTTTAAAATCTGCTTGACCGGCCGAGTTGGTTGATTATTTACTTACGATCATTAAAACTGGTTGCATTTGCCCTTACTTGAATTAACAGAACAGAATAACATAACGAGATATATTTTAACCTCCTCTTTCTTCTCTCTTTACTTCATCCTCTTTCTTCCTTCCATTTTTTTTTTCATTGTTATAGTGTTTTTAGATGTTAATTTCTTAAGGGGGTGTGACATTGGGTTGGTTATTACTAATCAATTATCAGAAGTGGTTTTATTCTTAGTTCGGAAAAATATGATTTACGTAGAAAAAATTCTCTCAAAAAGATGCAGAGGTTACACCCCCGTAACAGATGTGGGCAAAACCGACGGAATTGTGGTAGCGGAGAAGCAGGAACTCGAGTGCGGTTTTGAGGCAGATGAGACTGAGACGATATTGAGATGAGATGGAGACGAGAATTAAGAGTGAAGCCAAGCCAAACCAATTGGAACCCAAACCCAAAGATTAATATAGTAAGTTAAATCGAACCATCAAACAAAAGACTACGATCCCTATACTTCTTCGAAGAGTTCAGTAATTTCCCCACCGCTCGAAGCCTTCGGGCTTCGGATCAGAAGAATCCAAGTGGACTCATTATTTCAGGGTGTTTGTTTAACCTCTTAACAATTGTAAACTTGGTGTTATAGTTACTAGTTTTCTTCTAATAAACCCCATACACTATATAATCTTTTCACTGCGCGGCTTCCGCGTTACATAGTAGTCCGCACAGAGTGCGGTCGAGCTTCATTAGACACAATTAACGCGGCAAAATTAAAACCAGCTAGTAAATGATCACGCTACCACGCTGTTTCGAATTCTGTCACGTCATTAGTGTCAAATTAAAGGCGTATTCTCGCCGTTCTCCGAGGACTCCTTTTGAGGAGTCCCTGCTTTCTTGTTTGTCGCAGGAACTCTTTCCCGTATTGTCGCGAGTCCCCATGAACGGGGAATGCTCGGATTATCATCACCATCATAAAAAAGGACTCCCTTTCAGATTCGGAGGGGAATCATTTTTCACTGGTGTTGGTGCAATGTAAAATTAACTGAAACTAATCAGAATAAACAAAACCAGAAATAAAGTGGATCCAGACTAATTTTATCAAGTGCATATTTTTTTTCGAACAAAATTCAATTTGGAAAAATTCCCAGTGTTCTCGTTGTCTGAAGAACACGAAAAATTGTAGTTTATTCGTATCGGTGAATATAATTCAGTCTATGAGCGTGTTCCACCCTTCTAACAATAGTTACTATTTCCGTTCCATCCTCACGGAAAGTTACTACGCTGACCGTTACAACCTTCTCGAAATAGTAACTAATAGTTACTATTTGCTTACCATGCTCGGCTACTACGCATCTCTGCAACGTGATTGGTCGGATTCGCCCGCGGCATGATATCTGCTGGAAAATAGAAAAATCGTTCCAGCCTTGACGGCAAAAAGCCAGAATTCGTGACGTCTGCGTAGTAACTACGGTAGGTAGGATGAAACACGCTCTATGTATACAGAGCCGAGCGGCCAGCGAGGCGCAGGTCGCCTTTACAGTCCTAGGGACAATCAATGTTAGGTTCTCATCATATGACGTCACCATTTACGTCACGACTGTACGGTATTCCGCCATAATTTGTACGAAACCATATTCTCTGGACAAAATAAATTTCTTATCACTTTCAGATTTTAAACTTTGTGCAGTAGGCCAGAAGAATCTCATGTGACGTCACGTACCACCGGAAGTATTTTATCCTCAGCGCGGCGCGTATCCTTGAAGGATCTTTTATCTCTACTCTGGAAACGTTTTTTCATGAAAACAAAAATCAAGATGTGTCATTTTTGCAGCAGTGGTTATGACCAAAAGTACCATTCGAACATTTTTGCACGAAAATAAAATTTCACTCCCAATTCACTCTCTGTTCTTGGCCAAAAGTCACTCTCTAAATTTTGTTGATGTGACAACCCTTACTATGTCACTCGGCGTCAGCGCTACGTCAATCCAAAGTCGTATCTAATATCTCGAGGCACATTTTTTTGAATATCTCTTAGTTTTGTTATTTTCGAGATGTAAGCGTCTACACACGCAACCTGCGATGATAATAAAATACAATTATTATTGTTTTGCAAATTGTCAGGTGCAGATCCATGCCTTAAAGCATTCAAGCGGTTCCTTGACATTTTTATGGACGCTTCTAGCGAAACATCTGTTCTCGCTCATTCGCACTGAACATTTGTGTTTCGTTTGTACTTGATTGCAGATTTACACTTACATAAGACCGCTTTGCACATTTTTTGTTTGTTCGTTTGTCTTTGATTATATACTTAGAAGGCTATAATGTGCTTTTTGGCTTTGCCAGCTGTTTACACTAATGTTAGATGGCGTTAAACATTTTTGTTTCGTTTGTATTTGACTGCAGATTTACACTTACGTAAGATCGCATCGAACATTTTTTTTTGTTTGTATCTGATTGCAGATTTAAAAGGATATTTATTTTTAGGCTTCGTCAGCTGTTTACACTTTGTAAGATCGCACTGAACATTTTTTTTTTCGTTTATATTTGATTGCACATTAGGAAGGCTAATTTGTTTTTAGGCTTCGTCAGCTGTTTACACTCATGAGCGTATGAGTTTGACTGACATGTTGTTGTTTAAAGTTTTATACTTCACTATTCAGTTTTGAAGGAATCAAATAAATGATAATATAAAAAAAATGCGTCACAACCTAATGCAGTTCTGTCTGATTTTTCGGTGCACGGCTCGTCAAAACGTCATATTTGACGGTGCAAAAAACCGTCCGTTTTGCACCGTCAAATATATTTCGGCCCTTCTTGGCAAGGGTCCTCTTCGGGCTCAAGCCGCTCAAACTGGAAAATAAACGTGAGAAAAAAACCAAGCTCACAAGTTCACATTTTCCCAAGTTCATTTTCCAATTTAAGCGGCTTGAGCCTGAAGATGACCCTTGCCAAGAAGGGCCGAAATCAATTTCTGACAAAATTCAGCTGAGGTATCCGTTTTCCACTGCCAAACTTCCTCCCTCTAATTATCTTCAGGATACAATTCAATTCGATTCAGTTTATTTCTAAAACATGAAGCGGACAAGCCGAATATTCGTTTGGTCGTCAATAAATATATATATACCATTATGAAGTAGTTTAAAATAAAAGTAATCGTTCCATAAATTTAATAAAAAGAGTTAGGCTCACATAGGATACAGCCTGGCGAGGGCCATGACGGGCCAAAATATCTCTGGAGCAAACCTTACCTTATACTGCCGTCAGATTTTGCTTAAAGAAGCTTATGCTTGAGGAGCTGAGCTTGCTTATCCTGCTTTTTTAAATATACCTAGCTCCCTCGTTGAATTTTAAGCTTCTAAAATTCGCACTTTTCTCCATTGTTTCGTTTGTGCCTACGAATTTTTAGCACTTTTTCAGCCGTGCCGAGTTTTACCCGTCACACAAAGCAAAAACTTGCCAGATTCTCCAACGTCCACTATCAACTCTTCCAAACAAAAGGATATGAGAATTTCTCTTTTTTATTTTTTTTTACTTACTTCTTTTTCCCACTTTTTAACCATAGTGCGCTCAGCTTTCAAATGTTTTGCGCCAAGCCGCCGCGTCGGAGAGCAGGATGGCTGGATAGAGTCGACAAGAGTTAAAAAGAAAATCGCTATTTTCAGGTGGAAAGTAATGGTATTCTCGAAAAACTTTTTTCTGATACATTTCATAGTGACAAGATGATTTCTAGTAAGAGTTGTGCTTTAAAAGGACTAACTATTTACCAATCAACTTGCAGTATTTTAAAATTTTGAATACTTTAAAACAAGGCTGTGCTTTCAACAAATAGCCACCGGTTTTGGCTGTTTTAAGCCGTTTCCGAGACGCGTTGACTTCAGCAAAAACAGGGAAAAAATTTACATAATCATTTTTTCTGATGGGAAAATTTCTCGCAGACAACCGTCGACAGCGTGATACACATCGAAGGTAGCAAAACACGGCAAGTGAGAAAATCAGCGTACTTTTGTTAGAGGGGTTAGGATGTACTGTACGAAATGTCTCCGGGTTCAGAAATATATGGAGCTATTATGGAAGTATGTTGCATTAGTATTATAGGTAAGACAGGTCCTTTAAGGAATATTTAGATCAAAGAAAATATATACCTCCTCGATAGTCCTGGATTTGAAACTGGCCTTCAGAATCCGATGTTGGTTGGTATCAGCAATATATAGAATATCTTCAGAGCGATCCACAGCCATTCCTCCAGGTTCATTCAACTAAAACAAAAATATAGCTTTAGAAACCTTAACATTTTACCTGAAAGGGCCAAGATGTGACAATCTAGTTACCTATCACGTAGTAATTTAAATGGACTTGAAGACCCCATGACAATGTGTTACTTCGTTGCTTCACAATTCACGAATAATCAATTTTCACATAGTGGCCTTATAATATAATAACAACGTTTATTTCCTGAATAGCTCATTTAATTACTCGCTAGCGTCGGATCGTCAGACAATTCTTATCACGGCTAAAACTTTATAATCACTTTTCAATTAATACCTTAAAATATTTCTATATAATACAATTAATAGCGAATATATCACGGTTCAGAATTAAAATAATTTACGAAATATGGTACAAATGACGAAAGATACCGGTCAGTAGAGTGTATATCGGGGCGAACAAGTCTGGTACAATTACGGGTTGCAGCACGAAGCCTTGTTTCAGGTCGAGTCTGGTTTGGGCTTCGTAATCCGGTCGGAGAGATCTATGAAGATCAGAGGACAAGCATTTACGTCCAAAATCCATTGTCAACTTGTGGCGTCTTTCAGACAGAGTAGAGAGACCAAGCCTGTCTAGACCCGCTTCATACGAAGTGTAGGTGGGGCCTAGCATGATCTTCACTGCTCTCTTCTGAATCCCTTCAAGTTTGTGCCTCTGACCATCATTAAGTCCCGGATGTCACACTGCACAAGAATATTCAACGCACGGACGGATGTACGTACAATACATCGACCGCATGACTCTTGGTGAAAGACGAAACCTACGACGGTTCCCCTGTCAGAATCGTGAATTCTGAAGGTCACTACAAAGGAGCATACAGTGAAAAATAAAAAATCCCTTAACACAACCCACATAATTCAGTGTATTCAACCAAATCACACTAGAAGGTACCCAAAATTTTGACTGCCCCTGTCCCTGCGCATAATCTAATGTAACATTGATTCCTCATCACACTCCACATGCTGAAAGGTGTATTCTCGCCGTTCCGCGAGGACTCCTCGGGGAATCGAAGGGAACAGCGAGAACAGAGTGAGTCACTTCACGCGGACTCCGCGTACAGAAACAGCGAGAACACAGGGATGCTTATAGAATGGATTTTGTTCGAAAAAAAATATGCAATTGACGAAATTAGTCTGGATCCACTTTATTTTTGGTTTAGTTTATTCTGATTCTTTTTAATTAACTTTACAATGCACTAACACCAGAAAAAATTGATTCCCCTCCAAATCTGAAAGGGAGTCCCTTCTGATGATGGTGATGATCATCGGAGCATTCCCCGCCGCGGAGACTCGCGAGAATACAGGGAGTGAGTCCCCGGGACAAACAAAAACGCGGGGACTCCTCAAGTGGACTCCTCAGGGAACGACGAGAATACGCCTGAAGGCAAGAACAATATCCAACAAAACTGAACAGCAGAACTTTGCAATACACCCCACACTACGTGAGACTTACCCCAGTTTCAAGAAAGCCTCCAACAGACTCATCCGTGTGTCCTGTTCCCATGAGGTTCTCACAGTTCGAATCTTTTGCCAAAGGCTTACAGATGAGTTTGATCTTGTGGTTGTACGAATCGGCCACTAGGATGTTGCTGCCGTACATGGCTACTGCAAGAGGGTGTTGTAGTCGAGCAATAGTCGACGGCCCGTCTAGGTCTCCGTAGGCGAAAAGGTTCTAAAATAAGAAGAGTAAGCTGAAACAATTTGGCCATGGAATCAGCTAGAAAAATGGCACGTCAGTTGATGCGTGTTCCACCCTTTTTAACAGTAGTAAGTAGTAGCTATTGGTTACTATTCTCGTTCCAGCCTCGTGAAAAGTTACTACGCTGATCTTCTTGAAATAGTAACTATTTGCTTACCACGCCAAGGAGCGTAATGAGCGTGGTTACTACGAATCTCATTGACCTGATTCGTCCGATTAGCCCGCGGCACGACATTTGGCTGAAAATACAACAAGACCAAAGGTTTCGATGGGATCCCAAAAATCTAATATTTGATCCAGACAATTGCGAATGAACTACCATACTTGTCCAGAAAAAAAAAGTCAGAAACGAATTCAGCGTATCACCTTATCCGTATAAAGAACATCTAATCAACTTCACGTAAAACTTCAACTTATAAAAAAAAATCCGGTTTCAACCGGATTCCAAACGAACTGTATGTCCAGTTAAAAAAAAAAAGATTGTCATATACAGATTCAGCGTGTTTTCTTACCCCTAAATCTGTCATCTAATCAGCTTTAAATAAAACTTTTGCTTTTAACAAATTTTCCGGTTTAGCCTGATTCCGGCCGAACAAGTTGTCCTGGTAGAAAATACTGTTCTCATAAGGGTTCAGCATGTCTTCTCACCCCTTAATCGAACATCTAATCAACTTAAAACAAAACTTTTACTTTGAACAAACTTTCCGGTTTTGGCCGAATTCCGGGCGAACTACTTGCCCGGCAAGAAAATGGTTTTCACGATCGTAAGCCCGTCTTCTTATCCCTAAATCAAACATCTAATCAACTTCAAATAAAACTTTTACTTTTAACAGACTTTCCGGTTTTGGCCGGATTCCGGGCTAACTACTTGTCCGGCGAACAAATGTGTTTCACCATCATGTTCAGCATGTCTTCTTATCTCTAAATCGAACATCTAATCAACTTCAAATAAAACTTTTACTTAAAACAAACTTTCCGGTTTTGGCTGGATTCCGGGCGAACTACTTGTCCGATGACAAAATGGTTTTCACCATCGTGTTCAGCATGTCTTTTTACCCCATAATCGACTATCACATTATATGTTTACAAATATTTCATTTGCCCCTTAAATTAAACCCCCTCCCCCACCCCTAAATGTAGGACTACAGAGCCCATCTACGAACTTGACCTTACTCTTGACCCAAACAATCCTCACACCAAGTTTCATCAAAATATCTCATTCCCTTCGAGAGTTATAGTGCTGACAGACGGACGGACGGACGGACAGACGGACAACTTTTGTGATGTCATAGGTATCCTTCCACTTAAGTTTTGGGATCCCAAAAATCTATTCCTGCCTTGAAGCCAGAATTCGTGACGTCATGCGCAGTAACCACGGTAAGTAGGGTGGAACACTTTCTTAGTGCCCAGGTTTCTAATTGGTCTTTTTTGTTTGTTCCGAGTTCCTAGTTATCTAAGTATGTTTTTCCTTTCCGTTGTTTCTCTTCCGTTTTTCTTGTTTTTTACTCCGTCTTTTCTAGGCCTCGCCCAGTTTTGTTCAGTGACGGGTTATAAATAAAACGATGATGATTAATGGTCCTAGAAAAATGGCTAGCAGAGGATCGTCACAACGTCATATCCCGATGAAAATTTTTCAAGACTTAGTTATATGGAGTTGTAAGTTTTAATAGCATACAGTAGTAACTGTTACCACTGCATGCTGCTATTAGCAAGACTGGATACTAATATAGCAAGACAGGGTGCTACTGGATAATACTGCTTAAAATTGGCCTAGTCTAAGGCGCATTAAATGATAGTACTCTGTACTATTACATATCAATATCTGCAACTTTTTGGGATCCCAAAACGTTAGTGGAGGGATACCTATGACATCGAAAAGTTGTCCGTCTGTCCGTCCGTCCGTCTGTAAGCACGATAACTCTCTGATTCGATGTTCGTTCAAGGGTAGAAAGACATGCTGAAGACGATGGTGAAAACCATTTTCTCGACGGACAAGTAGTTCGCCCGGAATCCGGCCCAAACCGGAAAGTTTGTTAAAAGTAAAAGTTTTATTTTAAGTTGATTAGATGTTCGATTTAGGGGTAGGAAGACACGCTGAACACGGTGGTGAAAACCATTTTCTCGACGGACAAGTAGTTCGCCCGGAATCCGGCCCAAACCGGAAAGTTTGTTAAAATTAAAAGCTGAACTTGAAGTTGATTAGATGTTCCATTTAAGTCAAGAAGACATGCTGAACACTAGTGTGAAAACAATTTTCTATCCGGACATGTAGTTCGCCCGGAATCCGGCCAAAACCGGAAAATTGGTAGAAGTTAAAGTTTTATTTCTAGTTGATTAGACAACCGATTTAGGGGTAAGAAGAGATGCTGAATCCGTGTGTGACAATCATATTTTACCCAGACATATAATATAATAATAATAATATAATATAATTGCAATAATAAGGCTTTCGCCTCTATAGTTCTATAGTTCGACCGGAATCTGGCTGGAGTCGGAAAATTTGTTATAAGTTAAATTTTTCTTTGAAGTTGATTAGATGTTCATTAGTGGGGAAAGAAGATACATTTTTGAGCTTTCTTTTTTTCGCCGGACAATTAGTTCTGGAGTTTGGCCGAAATCGGGAAATTGGCGGTAGTGGCAGGAAGTTTTTCTCAGATGATTGGCTATTTGTCCTTAATCTGTTTCTGAATTTTAATTGTAAAAATGTTCAAGGAGTCTGGCCGTGACTGGATCTGGCTAAGACAAGACCCAGTTGTCTGGATCAGATATTGAATTTTTGGGATCCCATCGAAACCTTTGGTCTTGTTCGTATAACCATCATGCAACTAAACAGGCTACAATTTTTCATTGGGACATATCAAAGCCATGACGTAAAGTATATACAATAAACGATAATGATCAGGGCTACATAATATAATAAGCATCAAGAGTTATAGTGGTAAATAAAAAGGTGTGAATGACGAAAATCATCGGTCAGAAGAGTGTAGCTACTATAGTGGTGGGTGATCGGAAACCGATTTTTTTTTTAGTTTTTAGTTTAGTACTGGATGGCGACTGGTAATCTGGTATTATGGATCTATGGTTTTCATAATATAGACAGTTTGGTTCAAAATCCATGGTAAAATTGCGACACGCAAAAGTAGGAAGACAATATTTCATGATGCATCCAGTAAAACCAGTAAAAACCTCCCCCTAAAGTCTGGTAAAAGTAGCCAACGACCAAAGTGGATGAACACGGACAAAATTACAACAAAAGCTTTTACAATACTAAAATTTTCAGAAAAAAACGCTAAAGAACATTTCCAAAAACCACTAAAATAGCTTGATGGCTTAACTTACTAGAGCTGCTTGAAATTATAAAGGGATGAATAAGGTGTGAATTTTGTTTTAAATATGACAGTTGATTTAGGGTCAATGAGAGATACTGTTTCCATATTTGAACTTAAATTAATCATCCGACATGTAGTTTACCCTGAATCTGGCGAAAACCGAAAATTCGGTAGAAAAGTTTTTTTTTATTAAAGTTTATTAAAATAAACCTGGTGCACTGGCTGGAGACAGACGTGCCAAAATACCAAA
This sequence comes from Branchinecta lynchi, assembly GCA_023053575.1. NCBI lineage: Eukaryota > Metazoa > Arthropoda > Branchiopoda > Anostraca > Branchinectidae > Branchinecta > Branchinecta lynchi. The sequence continues at coordinate 19,712,534 of JAKZAP010000015.1, forward strand.
CCCAGCTCGACTAGACCCAGAGCAGCAATTGTAAACTGTGTGAAACTTACTCGCCCAAACATTCAACCGACAGATCCTTCAAGTCCTTCGTACACCCCTTCAATTCCATGCTGTAATTAACAAGGTGAATTGTATATATTAACTGAATATAGTGGTTCTTTTAAATTTATTATCAAAATGTTTTATGGTGTTAATTTGTACAAGTTGTTAACTGTAGGACGATCCAATGCTAGAGAATGATTTTTATCAGCTATCAAATAATTTAAAGATTATTTATTTGTATCATCATCCGTCCTTGTGTTCTGTCGGTCTCTATGTCAAGCGTCGAACTATCTCTATGTACATAGCGAAGGAAATAGTCCTTCAGTACTTCTAGTTTTGGGATCCCAAAACGTAACACAAAAGTTGTCCGTCTGTCCGTCCGTCCGTCCGTCCGTCTGTAAGCACTATAACTCTCGAAGGGAATGAGATATTTTGATGAAACTTGGTGTGAGGCCTGTTTGGGTCAAGAGTAAGGTCAAGTTCGTATATGGGCTATGTAGCCCTACATTTAGGGGTGGGGGAGGGGGTTTAATTTAAGGGGCAAATGAAATATTTTTAAAGATATAATGTGATAGTCGATTATGGGGTAAAAAGACATGCTGAACACGACGGTGAAAACCATTTTGTCATCGGACAAGTAGTTCGCCCGGAATCCGGGCAAAGCCGGAAAGTTTGTTAAAAGTAAAAGTTTTATTTGAAGTTGATTAGATGTTCGATTTAGAGATAAGAAGACATGCTGAACATGATGGTGAAACACATTTGTTCGCCGGACAAGTAGTTAGCCCGGAATCCGGCCAAAACCGGAAAGTCTGTTAAAATTAAAAGTTTTATTTGAAGTTGATTAGATGTTCGATTTAGGGATAAGAAGACGTGCTGAACACGATGGCGAAAACCATTGTCTCGCCGGGCAAGTAGTTCGCCCGGAATTCGGCCGAAACCGGAAAGTTTGTTCAAAGTAAAATTTTTGTTTTAAGTTGATTAGATGTTCGATTAAGGGGTAAGAAGACATGCTGAACCCTTATGAGAACAGTATTTTCTACCAGGACAACTTGTTCGGCCCGAATCAGGCTAAACCGGAAAATTTGTTAAAAGTAAAAGTTTTATTTAAAGCTGATTAGATGACAGATTTAGGGGTAAGAAAACACACTGAATCTGTATATGACAATCTTTTTTTTTACCTGGACATATAGTTCGTTTGGAATCCGGTTGAAACCGGATTTTTTTTATAAGCTGAACTTTTACTTGAAGTTGATTGGATGTTCTTTATACGGATAAGGTGATACGCTGAATTCTTTCTGACCTTTTTTTCTGGACAAGTATGGTAGTTCGTTCGCAATTGTCTGGATCAAATATTAGATTTCTGGGATCCCATCGAAACCCTCGGTCTTGATAATGGAAGAGACGTAAGTTACAGCATAAATCATACCTTGAGTTAAACCTTGATTCATACTAATTTCAAGCGCTGAACTATGTTCCTAGCTTTTAATAGCACAAGTCACTGATCCAGAGCTAAATTCAAGAGACATAAGTTACAACATGAACATTAAATATAGCATGAATCACGTCTATATTTAAGCATGGATATGCAACCTCCACTTGTGCGAAATAGATTAGTTCATTATTATTATTATTAGTCTTCATTATTTAGCCTGTCGCAACAGTGACTGTATTTACCCGGACTGGGATTTACAGTATACAGAGTAAGTCTGAAATAAAACTATTTGTATGTTAACGTAAAGCCTACTCTACTACCGCCCGTACTTACCCGCCGCATTACACACTACGGTTACGCTACCTAAGGCTATAGCCTACTACCCTCGTCTACCCTAAACCTCCAGGGTAAGGTCCATTTTCTATTACAACACTTGCTACCAGGAAATCGAAAATCCTCACCGTCGGATCCCTCTCTCCTCCACATACTCCTTTGCAGCCGCCATCTACAAGTGAAATGCGGCGGATTGTGGAACTTTCACTATCTGCCACGAAGAGTGCTTTTTGTTTACAATCTACTGCTATGCCTGAAATGCAAAGTAATTTGATTGAATTAAAATTAATTATAATGAGATGTGTTGATATTCCGAAAGGGAAAAGAATGAATTTGTATGTAGGGGCTTAAGTATTGGTTAAAACTGAGCACAGTATATCTGGATGAAACTGATGAACATGTACATAATTGAATATTTTGTATTTGTACTAATTAAAATATTATAGGCATTTGTATGAAAATTAACAGTATGGAAATTTAAATGAAAACATTGCAAAATGGTCATGTAAGGGGGTTGTCTATCAGCACCTGTAAACGCCAACATCATCAAGAAGAAGAAGTTGAAATGCAAAGTGAACTGGCGTAAAGACCATGGGCAAAGATATGATAGGCACAGTCTAAGTTATTCCTTTTCTAGCTTTTATTCCTTTTCTAGCTTTTAGATATTCGGATTAAACTTGATTGATTGATTGATCGATTGAAGTTACTGGCAGCACCGACTATAGGCTAGGTCAAACTTAGAAATGTTGAAAAGGGGCTCTACCCTAAACTTCTATAGGTTTTGGGTCTGGGTGGGTCATATGAGACTATTCTTATATTTTTTTTTATATTTTGATGTTTCAGGGGAACTGCCCAAAGGCACCCAGTGGCCTGATCCAAAACACTACTTTTTAATTTGTTTCTCTAAAATGGTCCTTTTTTTTAAATGAAGATGAAACAGAAAAATAATTGGTAAACATGTGCTACTTAATGAAACTAAGTATTGAATATGAAGTAGTCTTAAGTGACGTGAAGTAAGGAACATTAATGATCAGATCACAGTTTTTGAGTTAGCTCCTTTGTTTTAACTTCCAGATTAGCTGATATCATACAATATTCTTTGAGCCCAAGCTGACTTTGAAACATTTATTCAAACAATGTTTACAACGGATACGTCAGCTATGATTCTTCATGAGCGATATTTCCTTTCCCGGTTTGTTTCCTTCCCCGAAGTTGAACCAGAGGATTGACAGCCTGACGAGGACCCTTGCCAAGAAGGGCCGAAATATCGCTGATCAAGAATCATAGCTGACGTATCCGTTGTAAACATCGTTTGAATAAATATCATACAACACTCGCTTAAATGGTATTTCTGACCAATGAGCTTTTTGGAAGCAATATCCGCCTCAAAACACACCAAACACAGAAAATGAAAAATCATCGCAGTGGAAAAAGATAAAAGGTTGGAAGCTAGAAAATGAGAATCGATGGAACGACCATCTTGATTAAAGTTTAACTGAAAAGCAAACTTATTTCTTGCCATTTATTTACACTGAATTATTTGGATTCTGCAAGCGGATTTTTTTTTTTTCCACTATCTGCTCCAGTCATGACGCTCAGAGTATCTGCGGCCGTCTCAACAGCGTAAATTCTACTATGACGTGGGAAATTTGTATCTCAACGCAAACGGGGCTTTTCAGTGGGCAGTGGTGAGATTGGTGAAGGTTGCTTAGTGCCTGAACAGAAAAAAATCATAGATCTTTCTCGTAAGACATACAACAAAAACACAGGCGCATGACACGAAAATTCTACTATTTGAAAACTGATTATTCGTGAATAGTGGAAACAACGAAGTAACGCATTTTCAGCGAGTCTTCAAGACAATTTAAGTGAATAAGTGATGGGCAACTAGATCCTCCTATCCCAGCCGTTTTCGGTTAAACTTTAAAGTTTGTATGTCTCAACTGATTTTGCGTCCAACATATTTTTCTTCTTATTCTATTTTTATTTATTTTTAAGTGTTATAATGTGTAGAAGCCCCAGTTGGTTATACTTGCAAATAAATAGATCGGAGCAGAACATAATTACGACAAGACAATTTAATGCTCCTTGAGCTGAAGCTGACTATGAATCACGTTTAGCAAGACATCTTTAGTTCGTAATGCGGGAGAAAAGTGAAGTACTCGCGCGTCTGTTTAATGCTTTTATTTCCTACGGTTATGTCCCTTCGAAGCTGACTGATGCTGCTTTTAGTGCCCATACCGAAAGGGCACAGTTGCTATGTTTCAAAGTCGGACAACTACAGGCCTATAGCTTCGGCAAAGATTATTTCGAAGTTGTTCGAAAATTGTGTTTGTCTGAAACTGGACTCAACCTTTGGACAACTGATTTCTCGTTGGGATTCAAGGGGCTCCATGGAGTTGATTTTGCAAATTTTTGGTTTAAATTTGTAGTTGAGTATTTCTGGTTGTATTCGTCACCGGTTTTTGTTTGCTTCGTTGACTCCGCTAAGGCGTCTGATAGAGTTAAAATCATAGTAAAATGCTGAAGATCTTGGTGAATAGAGGAGTTCCGCCACTGTTTATCCGTCTATTCGCCTTTTGGTTCCGTAATCAGGAGTTCCGTGTGAGGTGGGGGTCTGCATCTAGCAGTTCTTTTCATCTGGTGAATGGCCTGAGGCAAGGAGGAGTCCTTTCTCCTCTTCTCTATGCAGTGTATGTTGATATTTTGTCTCAAAGATTGAAGGAAATTGAAACTTAATTGTTTAGGAAACGTACAAAATATAATAAACAGTGTTTAGGGGTGGATTTAAAGTTTTTATGTTTGTATTGATTTTGTTAGTATAGATTAAAGTAAATACTATAGTTCGTAATAATGGATTTGGAATGTGTTTGTAGCTCTTAGGGGCTCCTGTTTGGGGGTGTTTGTTTGTCTTTCGTAGCGGTCGTTTTGGTTGGGGTTAGAGTTTTAGATGTGTAGAGGTGAGGATTCGTAGATAAAAAAAAATAAAAATGTTTATATGTGTATTGAAATAAGAGTAAATAAGTATTAAGATTGGTAAAGTTGAATTCAAAAATAATTTGAACAGTTGAAATGGTAAATGGAGTTATATTTTTTGAAGTTTACAATTTTGTTTGTTTTTTTGGAAAGAGTAGGTGACGTTAAAGATTTAAAGGAAATGTTAACGTCACCGAGTGGAGGAGGAGTCGTAGCCCAAAAAGTAAAGTAACAAATTTTCGAAAGGCTACGCGGGTTTAAAAAAAAAAAAAAATATTGAAGGAGCCTAATTTAGGCTGTTTCACTGGTGAGACTTGCTTCAACCACTTCCTATTTGCTGACGATCTCGTTGTTCTTTCACCTTCGGTGTTTGGGCTTAATAAACTGTTAAGAACTATTAAGTATTTGTGTTACCGTGGCTTCTGAGTTGGATATTATTTTCAACGCGAAGAAAACGTTTGCTATGGCACTATTTCCGACCGGATGCTCGCTGCTGCGACATCAGGTTGTGTTATCCAGACGGGTCCTTGAATAAGTTAGTGAATTTCTTTACCTGGGTTTTTATATTAATGATAAGTTGAGAGACGACTCCCATCTCCGGGAGCTGACTCACAGCTTATGCAAGCGTGGGAATATGCTTATTTGGAAGTTGGGTGACGTTAATCCTATCATCAAAGTCCGATTGTTTAAAACCTTCTGCTACCAGTGTTTTGCGATTTCTTTGTCATACAATAAGTAAGTAATATGTAATTTATTTATGACCCGCCATTTCGGAAAGGCGGAGTAAATGACGAAAATAAAGACAATAAACAAAACATTTATTCAAACAATGTTTACAACGGATACGTCAGCTATGATTTTTCATCAGCGATATTTCGGCCCTTCTTGGCAACGGTCCTCGTCCGGCTGTCAATCTTCTTGTTCAACTTCGGGAAAGGAAACAAACATAGGAAACAAACAAACATGATTACAGGTTTGTTTCCTTCCCCGAAGTTGAACCAGAAGATTGACAGCCTGACGAGGACCCTTGCCAAGAAGGGCCGAAATATCGCTGATGAAAAATCATAGCTGACGTATCCGTTGTAAACAATGTTTGAATAAATGTTTCAAAGTCAGCTTGGGCTCAAAGAATATTTATAAACAAAACACATATATACACACAGATACACACAATACAGCGAAATTATAAATATGCGAAATTATGAATATTGCTATTTTTGGAAAAAACACAGTACAGCGAAATCTATGAATATGCTTGAAGCGTGCTACAAACGGATTTTCCGTCGTCTGATCCGCCTCCCACCCCGAGAGAGCATTAGTCAGGAGTTTGTGCTCAACCATTGTCATACTTTCGATGAGATAGTGAGGAAATCTCGAGCATCGCTTGTTTTGAGGCTACAGCAGTCGAAGAATCGCCTTGTGGCGATGGCTTCACACTCGCTGTTCTACTGTCTTCCTATCTGGCGACATCTGTCAAGTGATGATTAGTTAGTGTTTTTGGATTTGTAGTGTAGTATATGGCGAAAGCTGAAATAAAGTTGAATAAATAAATATAAAAATGACCTGTTTTAGTTCAATCTAAAACAGGAAAAAAGTGTAAAAAAGAAGCTATGCGGAAAAAGATTTATACAAAATGGAAAAGTCGGATGGGTATTCTTCATGTTACGGTGTGTCATGTGCACCCCGCACTGCTCATTTCTGCCGCTGTTAGGCAGCGCTACCCCCTTTCCATTCGGTTTGATTAATCTTCTATACTGTCGCGGCTCTTACATTATTTTATTAACTCATGTTCATGACTCATCCGGCGAGCATGAGTCATCACCTTCTTCATACTTCTTTTCCGGGGCTCGACCGGGCAACAAGCCTTTTTTACATCAAGGTTGTTTTTATTTTTTAAGTACCGTTCTTACCAGAGAATAAAACCTTTTGTTTATTTTATGGACCTTAGGTCATTGTTATGAGTCTTGTTTAAAGCTCCTTAGAGTGGGCTGGCCTGTAAGACCTAGTGTATGATGGGTGGTTTATAGCCTATTGTGGTTCGGTACGCAAACCTTAGTGTGAATCGATAGGGGGAATCCAGAATGAACCCGCTAAGTCTGCACGTGTAGTAGGTCACCGGACTAGGCTGTCCTGACTGTCCTGACTCCAACGACTGTATATAAGGACATTTACCATCTATGTCCGGCCTACTACACCCCTCGCCGTAACATCAGGTTGTGAGTGCTTTTTCACATACAAATACAATCGTCGTAATATTCAGGGATATTTTTAATTTGTGTGGATCTGCTGCTTTTAGGACGACCGCAAAAAGAAGAAACAGTAAAAATATGAATTAAATATATGAACTGTTACGAAATTACCTGAAGGTTGAGCCAGGCCGACCTTGTGGGGGTAGGAATTATTCCGGTTTTCTTCCATTCCTGAGCCTACGAGGGCTGCGCAGGTTCCTCGTTTGTAGGTCCTATAAGAAATTCCAAGCTACTGAGCTACCCGACTAGTCTATACGAATTGGTACAGAGCCACCTTTAACGCCCTGATCGACTTCGTAACTCTTTAAACTACTCCTGAACAATGAAACCATACTTGTAAGTAAGTAAGTAAGTAATTTATTTATAACCCATCGTTTTCAGAAAGCGGAGTAAATGAAGAAAGTAAATAAAACACATAAACATACACAAAAAGACACTTAATTTCAATCGTCGGCCAGGAAGCAGTGTAGAAGGTCGTGCGCTGGTTGGGTCCTGTTGTCAATGATTTTTGATAGCGACGAAGAAACATCCAAAAGGGTAACACTTGCATCTTGAATTTTGAACTTCTCCGTCAAAGTATGGTTATGGCATAATTTCGACAAAATCTTGTGTTTTTGCTGATACCATGGTATCTGTTACCACGGTAACTGGATCTGCAATTAGTCGTTTTTGCAGTTATCGTGGTATCTGATACACGGTGCTCTGCAAAAACGACTATTGCCAAAATTGCACTTTTCGAAGTCATCCCAAAAGAAAAACAGATATCCAGTTACATCACTAAGTGCTAACCTTCTTTCTCACCAATCTGACAAAATTTGATGAAAGTGAGATGACTTTTCAGATACCACGACCAGTTATCACGGTCGGACCGTAGTATCTGAATATCTGATACCACGATAACTGGCCAGATACCACGATAACCGCAAAAACGCCTTTTGACCGTGGTATCAAATACCACGATAACTGCAAAAACGACTTTAGACCGTGTTAACAGATACCATGGTATCAGCAAAAACGCAACTCATACTTGAACACACAATGGAGAACCCATTTACAGACATGGCCACGGAGAGCATTCTTCTCCTGAGCGTGACGTTTTCAAAACAGAGATGTTCGTTCTGGAGGTATGCACATGCAGACTCCAAGACAAAAAGCGCAATTCATTCAAATCTTGTACAGCGCTGACCGGATCGTATTGGAATTTCTTCTAGACATACGTTTGGGCTTAACTGGTTAAAAAATATTCCAGAAGAAGGGTTAATTGGAGACATTTGTTCATTTCTAAAATTGTCGGTACTGAAATAAGGACAGATGCAAAATGGAGCAGAAATCGTAGCTAGGAAACACTATTTCGTATTTGGATTTGGTTTTCTGCAGGCAATGTTAACAGAAGTCATACAAATTACTTGTCACTCTTGATTCAGGTGTCCTTTTAAGAAGCAGAGACTTGGCCCTGCCATCGCAACCGATGGAAAAAATTCGAGAATTAGTCGCATGGAGTTGTACGGAAAAGTAGCATGCAGTAGTAACTGCTGCCACTGCACGCTACTACTAGCAAACTGGATGCTACTACAGCAAGATTGGATGCTGTCGGATACTACTACTTAATATTAACCCAGTCGGAGGCATGTTAAATCAAAGTGTTCCATACTACTACATATCGATACATGCAACTACCACACAACTACAGAATCACAGACTTTTTCATCGGGTATTTCTTGATATTTCTTGATACCCGACGAAAAAATTTATCTCGAAATAGTACTATGAAGTAGTACGAAAAAAGCATGCAATAATCGTAATCGTAATAGCTTTATTCCGGCCAAAGACCATAATCCAAACTCTACAATACAAACTTAAACAAACATAACATTAAACAGACAAATCAAGGTTCAAGGTTCAAGGTTTAATTTACACTTCTGTATAAAATCAAAATAAATAGGGTCAAGCCGGGGACACAAGGTCGATTGACAAAAACCCGGTACAATATATAACAAACATATTTTACCTATAACTAATTACATAAATAAATGTTAATAATTCCATGACTCATCACCAGACGGAAACCCGCCCCACAAACCCACCGACACTCGGCAAGATCAACCCGAAATCCCCCCAAAAAAAAAATACCCAATGCGTAAGCGAGGGTTACCGATGGCCGACAACTAATATGGACCCCAACCAAAACATATCAACAACAAACAAATAAAAGTTTTCTTTAATTTTTTTTTATCGATGATTCTTGAATTTATTTATAAGTATAGAATGAAGTTGCTTTTTTATATTTGGAAGAGATTTACTGATATCAATATATTGTAAATAAAGATGCCATGAACCTGTGATTGAAAAATATGGTGAGAACCGCGATCTCTCAGTGGTTAATTTAAGGTGTTGCATTTTCCATTTATGACGGGTTTCATAAGAATGGTCAGGTTGCTCAGGGAAAAAATTACTCGAACGAAAGTACGAAGGTAGTTCCGACCGGTCATATTTTACCTTAAATAAAAAAGAATGGAGAGTGAATAATTCTGAAACAGGCAAAATATTGGTTAACAAATATACAGTTTCAGTTTTAGTTTTGTTAGGATAAGAAGAAGGGGATGGTAAATATTTTTGTAAAATTCGAAGAGCCCGGTTTTGAAGAGTCTGTATCGGTTTCACATGATATTTGAATGTTGCCAAATAAATCAAGGGACAATACGTAAGATGGGAGTGTATCAAAGCAAAATAAATCAGGCGTAGAATTTCATACGGGAAAAAATGCTGAAACCTCCGCATTATACCAACTCCTTGTGCAACTTTAACCCGTGATCTATTACAATGTTCTTTATACGATAGATTTTCGTCAATAATTACACCAAGATACCGGAGTGAAGTTACCCTTTGAATGTGATCATTACATTTAACCAGTAGTACTAAGCCTAGTACTTATCCAGCAGTACTAAAGATGCTACTACATGCTTCTACTTCAAGACTACCGTGTTACTGCATATTACTATATGCTACTATTAGCAAGACTGGATGCTATTATAGCAAGACAAGACACTACTGGATACTACTACATAGATTGGACCAGTCTGAGGCACATTAAATGATAGTATTCTTTGCTATAACATAGTATTACATGCAACGTTTTCGTACTACTACCATACTACTACGCAGGCAGCAAACTTTTCATTGGGTAGTCAGTTAAGAGGGTTGCTAGTTATTTGTATATAGCTTTTCTCGAGCAGGTATGCAATGCATATCTTTCTAGTTCCCACAGGAAGTTATATTGTGACAATTACTTTTGTGGAGGCTGATTTGATATCGTATCGTATACGACATCGTCCAGAGAGACTGATACGAAGCCGCTACAGCCTCCGCAGATTCTCATCGAGCACTTTTCCTCAAATACTGAAAAGTGGAAGATGACGTCCAAAAATTAACAAAAAACATCAATTCCAGTAAGAAAAAAAGAAAACCTCATAAAAACATAACAGAAAATAAAAAAAAACTAGAGTTTAACTGAAAAGGGCTTAGATGGGATCAGTTATTTACTAACAGAAAATGCGTTACTTCGTTGCTCCACTATTCACGACTAATCTATTTTCAAATAGTGGAATTTCCTTGTCCGATTTGTATGCTCTATGCGATTGTACCTGTGTTGTAAACGATTTACGAAAAATAATAATAATAATATTACTATAACTGCACCAAAAAGGCGTTCGCCTCAATAAATTTCTCTCGACACTGAGCGTGTTCCAAACTTCTAACTATAGTAACTATTAGTTACTGTATAGTAACTAATTATTAGTTACTATATGAATGACTGTTTCGTGTGTGGTTGGTTTATGCTGTACGCATTCTCGCTTACTATTCAAATGTCATTTTTGTTTATTTTTCCCAAGAGGGGAAATATAAATTTTTATTTTATTTATTGGTAGATAGCAGGTTATTTCATACAGGTCAGATAAATTAAGTTATATTATTTTTGTTAGATTTATAGGGTACGTAGTTGTTGTAATTATAGTAAAATTTTTAACAAGCACTGCATGTTCGAATTGTTTTTCTCCACAGTGCTTGTGTCATCTATTTGTATTTTTGTGTAAAATTAAAAAAACTTGAACTTGAACTTGAACAGTAACTATTTGCTTACCATGCTCGGGAGCGTAGTAAGCATTGTAACTACGCATCTCTGTAACGTGGTGATTGGTCGGATTCGTCCGTCGCATGATATTCTGCTGGAAAATAGAAAAATCGTAGCCTTCACGGCAAAAAGCCAAATTCGTGGCGTCATGCGTAGTTACTACGGTAAACAGGGTGGAACACACTCACTATGTATAGTAACACCTTAAACTGATTTAGTAAGCCCAGGTTTTTATAGAAACTTACTTGTTTTTCCACCATGTTGTATCCTCGAAAAAATAACCCCAGATCTGGTGGCTTCCAGCCATCGCGATCAACAAAACATCCGGTGATGCCAAATCTTCACGAGATTTGTACGTGGCAACATCCCAAGGGCTCGCTATTGGCTGCTCGGTTCCTGCATTTCCACCAACCAAATCCCGACCTTGCTCACCAGTCCCGACGAGAGTTGTGATGGCGTCATTGACGTCAATCTGGAAAAGGAAGCAGGGTTGCCACATGTCACACGATAGTGTGAATTGTCACTCTATTTTTTGTTTGTGACTCTTGTCCTACGTAGGACATAAAATTTACTCTATTTATGAGAATGTCAAAATTTGTCGCACAATAGTGTGACAATTCCAGTAAGTACAAAAATAAACGCGGAATTCGACTCAATGCAAGTAATTTTAAGGCATTCCACTATTGGTGCATTTACAGACTGCGTAAAATCCGAGCGTATTTGAAATCCGAGCGTATTTTAGGCACGTTTTGAGCTTGAAAAGATTTCTAGGAATACGGACGTATTTGAGAAATCGGTCTGTGTTGTATCTAAATACGTCCGTATTGCTAAGATTTGTTTGAAATCTTTTCAAGCTCAAAACGTGCGTAAAATACGCTCAGATTTCAAAATACGCTCGGATTTTAGGCAGTGTGTAAATGGGCCGTATGTCTGTACTACACAAAGAGTCAGATTTTAATCTCAGTGGGAGAGAAGAAAAGTGCTATCCCATGGGCAAGAGTCTCGAAAAGACTGAAGCATGTCAGCAGCGTGATTTCACGTTTTGCATTGATCAAATGCACCCAAATCGCTGCTTTTCCTGTAAAGTGAGGTGATTACGTGTTACGTACTATTACGTGAACTGAAAGCACGTCGGAATGAAGTATTCTCGCGCCTACTTTTCGTTTGGACACGCTTTGGCCTACCATTATCCTGAATCATTATAGTCTTATGGTACTGGACAGCCTATTCTTTATATAATACAGCAGTTACATGTCGAGGCGTGAACAGAAATTTTTTTTTTTTTTAACTCGTCATGTTTAGAGGATTCCAAACCAATTGAGATTCCGCCGAATACATTTTTGCATCAGTGATTCCGACCAAATATGACCGTTTCACTCAAAATTTCACTCCCAATTCACTCGCTGTTTCAGCCAAAATTCACTCTCTAAATTTGTCTGATGTGTCATCCCTGAAAGGAAGGAATGAAGTCATAAAGGAAAATAAAGCACTTGATACGCGGACCTTGTTGAATGACCTGGAAAGAAAAATCAAGAAGGGATACAGGTCAGGGTTGTTACCGAGACCGGTTTAAGAATATATTCAAGCGCTGAATTTCTTGAGCTACACCTCCCACCAGGGGCAAAACTAGGGGGGCGTGGGGGCAGCTGCCCACCTCACGAAATCACGAAAAATTGTAAATATTCTTTGAGCCCAAGCTGACTTTGAAACATTTATTCAAACAATGTTTACAACGGATACGTCAGCTATGTCGGTAAATCGACAGTGTTTGTCGGTGCCTTTCATAATTTTGTTTCTGATACTGACAAAAGCTGCAAAATGGATAAGTCAGCTACATTTTATTAGAGCAATATGTCGGCCCTTCTTGGCAAGGGTCCTCTTCAGGCTCAAGCCGCTCAAGCTGGAAAATGAACTTGTGGAAAAACAATTAAAGACTCTTCCTTAAATATCTGATTTTGCGAACTTCTCTGAAAATTGGTTGGAGATAAAGCTGGTGCTGTGATTTCATCCCCCCCCCCACCCCCCAATCCTTTACATTTAATGCGGACCCAAAACATTTAACTTGACTTCCGTGATTCCTCGCCAAGAAAGGGAAGGAATTGGGAAAGGATGTGTGGGGGGGGGGGGGCGTTAAACTCAGTGCCACGGGTTTTGATTTCATCTTTCACTTTGCGTGTGTTCGTGCACTTCAGCAACTACTCTGTCACCATCAACTTCACCTTCGCTTTACACTCCACTTATTTATCTTAGCTCTGCCTGCGCTTAACGCATTCAAAACTAAGAACACCTCCAGCCAGCAATTTCTGCTTCACATACACAACCCTTTGTGCACAAGCTTATTCTTACTCTTATTACTGCATACCCACCGTGTTTCAGACATTATTGTAGAGTCAAGTTTACGAATGAAGTTGCGTCCAGTTATTCTACTCTTATATACCCATCAGTAGGTACATACGCTAATCCGGGTGCCCAGCTAATCCCGTGTTGTACTATCCGTTGTACTATCCGCGGCGTGGGGATTATTTGGGACTAGGAGATTCTTTTGGGATTGTCTTTTTTATTATGCTGGGTGGGGGGGGGGGTCCGTTTTTTTTTTTAACCGGGACCCTCAACCTACATGTCCAGGTCCCATGAATTTTTGGCCTTTCAAGTATCATCCCAATCAATAGTTGCGTTTTTGTTCGGCTTTTGCCTTTCCCTTTTCAGCTTTGGCTTTTTATCGTTTTCAGGACTTTTTGAACATTCTCGCGTTTTCGCAAGTTGCCGTAACTACTAAGGACTTCACTTTTCTCGGAGGAAAACGCTATTTTGACAAATGCCATTTTTTTGTATTTTACTTGCACTTCAAATTTTTCATCTTTAAAATCCGAGACAGTCTCGAAATACTGATTTTCACTTCGAATCAGATTCCTCTTTTATTGGATTTTGGGATAAACTGGCTAAAGTAGCGAGGCAAAAAGCCAAAAGGAGAGCGTAACTTGGCAACCTACCAAGTTTGCCTTTTTGCAAAAAGCCGAGGGAAAAGGCGAAAGTCGGCGTTTGCCTTTTTGACAAAAACGAGAAATAGTCAAACAGTGCTTACGACCATTTTACGAAAACACAAAAAAAGTAAAAAGCCGTCGAAAAGGCGAGTGAAAAGTCGGACAAAAACGCAACTAATCCATCCGTTCGGCCCCTACGCGTATTACATTTCCGAGACCCCCTGCAACAACGTCCTCGGATGCGGATAAGTGGAACATCTTGGGCTATTACCCAAGCTCTTTCCAGGGCCCATGAGCCCGTTTGGTTTGTGAGGCGTACCACAAGATTACTGTGATCCCCCCCCCCCTTCAAACTCCATTCACAGTTGTTGGATTTGGTTCGGACACAGAATCAGCAAATATAGGTTATCTGCTCCCATCAGCCATCAAGTTTCCATAAAATCGGATGATACGAAAGTTTTCATGGGTAGCCTATTAGGTTGGGTTATTTATATGTCTGCCAAGTTTCGTCGCCTAGCTTACGAACTAGAACAAATTGGGCAGACATAACGGAGTGACAAATTTTGGCAGATTCCAGGGCGAACGGAAAAAAAAGGTCGGGTGGGGATCCAGCAAGCCTTAATACCCCTTAAAGTTTATCTACTGAGTTTATCTTAGTTTATCTATGTTTATTATAATTTTCTTCTACATTGGTTGTCTGGTGATGTATTCGTCGGTCGGTCGGCTGTATCGGTAAACACCTAGCTGACGAGTTATTTTATTTTATTAGATAATACATAATATTTATTATATATTATAAGGGTGGTTTCCCTTATGGGCCTTATTTATGGGCCTTGGGATTTTGTTTAAATGAATCGATTTTTTTTGTATATATTAGTCCTATGTTAGTTGTGTGTCGTATGTATCAATAAAAGGAAACTTGAACTTGAAACGGCTGTCTCATTTGCTAGAAAAGAATACTTTCGAAACTCCCTCCCCCATTCTGGAATGTAGGGCTGCGGGGTTCATCTACAAACTCCGCCTGCACTTTGATCAAACGCTCCCTTCATACCAAGTTTAAACAAAATATCTCAACCCCTTTGAGAGTTGGTAATAGACGGACAGACACAGTTTACCAGGACATAGGTCTGTCACCAACGTTTGGGAACCCTGGATCCCCTACTTTTCTGGTTTTACTGCATAGTATGTTCTTGGTTCCATGTGGTAACCATTGATGCTAGGGTGTAAATGCCAAATTCATTAACTTTTAGTGGAAAACCATCTCAACTGATATGTTACAATTTATCATCAGCCTACAGCGGTCAACGTTAGAGTGACGCGTTCGCGGGAAAGGTGCACCGTTGCCGCTACGCGGCAACGCCGCTACGCGGCAACGCCGCTTTTTGTCGGTAAAATGTCAAATCCTGACAATAAAATCTGGGCTTGCAGGGCTAGTTTCCCCACTGTATACTGTTTATTTGAACTGTTTGAGCTGTTCATTTGAAGTGTATGTTATTTTCTTCTTATTTTTATTCTACAGGTGCCGAAACTTGTTTGTAACGTGAATGAATAAATATTCTAAAATCACTGTCCACTTTAAAGCTCAGCTTTGCTTCCAACAAATTACAGGCGGTTTCGACTGTTTTTACCCCCATGGAGGGGGGGGGGGGGGGGCTCCATGGCTTCGAAACATAAAGAAAGCAAAGTTTAACTAGACCTACGTTGCCTGGGCAACGTGAAGTGTTCTAAATTCTTTGCATCCGTCGAGGTTTTCAAAATGGTATGTTCCAAGAATAATTTTTTTCTGAACTGAAGACACAACCTGTAATTTAACTTATAACTAATTTTCCGACTCCAGCCGGATTCCGGTCGAACTATATGTCCCAGTAAAATATGGTTGTCACACACGGATTTAGTATCTTTTCTCACCCCTAAATCCGTTATCTAATCAACTACAAATAAAACTTTAACTTCTAACAATTTTCCGGTTTTGGCCGGATTCCGGGCGAACTACATGTCCGGGTAGAAAATTGTTTTCTAGGTGGACAACACATTTCTAAGGGAAACAAATTCAATACTTTGGGCATCCGCTTGACATAAACAAATAATAATAATTTATTTGTGACCCATCATACACTCACAAAGAGAAAAACGGAGTATAAATACAAAAAAAAAGAAAAAGTAATATAGGCCTACGGAAAGACATAACACCATAAAATAAAGAGAAATCAACTACTAACCAATTAATAACTAACCATCAAAATGTTATTAAATGGTTTCAAACTGCTGGCGGTGTAAGCGCCAGCATCATTCCGAAGAGCTTGCTCCAAGGAAATGTTGGGACCTGGCTCGGGAAGTTCGGGTATAGCTAGACGCAACAACTTACCATCCGGATTCGATGGTTTCCGGTGTCCGCGACAATTATCCGACCGTCCGGCAGAGAAACGGTGCCCTGGGGTTGGTTCAACTCCGCCTCCACGCTCATACCATCTCTAAACCCTCGTCGACCAGACCCGAAAATCCGCTGAAAGAAAAGAGCCGAGTCTAAGAAATAACAAATGGCAGCGCCTCCGCATTGTGTGGAAGGTTGAGGGTTCAAGTCCCGAAGGAGCAGCATCTTTATCCTTCGATTCAATTCCACTGTCTCCATCCCAAAAACGCCCTTCCCATCATATGACATTTCCGGTGCTATTTTTCCTAACGAAGAATTTTTGGAAAAATAAAGTGAACTGAATTGAATAAAATAAAGGACCTCTGACATAAGTCATTTTCCAGCTTGAGCGGCTTGAGCCTGAAGAGGATCCTAGCCAAGAAGGGGCCAAATGGGCTGTAATAAAATGTAGCAGACGTATCCATTTTGCATTGTCAAATATAATTTATTTGTATTTATATTTAACTGAATCATCGGCCAACAAGTGCCGTTTAAATCATCAAACAAAAACAAAAAACAAAATTATCAACAGCACACTATTATGCATTACTCAAGATTATTTACAGTTTATGTTCCAGTATTTTAAAATAGTCAAATACTTGCTTAAAACAGATAACCCAAGGCTTCGGCTGTTCTAAGTCGTTCTCCACGCCCGTTGACTTCTACAAACAAACAAAAACAAAAATCCAAACAACCGTCGACGTGATACGCATCGAAGCTGGTGAAAAACGACACGTGAGTAAATCACTGAGGTGCCGTTAGGGGGGTTACAGTAAACCACATAAACTCCAGGTCTCCCGGTTAAAGAATGGATGAGGCGATTATGGAAGTACGTTGCATTAGTATCATACATAAGACAGGTCCTTTAAGGCTTTAGCTCGAAGAGCACCTTTTGAGCGGGATGAGCGATTTTATTCAATTATTGGTTCATTTTTTGTAGGATGTTCCTTGATTGTTTTATGGTAAAATGGTCCGCGAAAGAGAATTTCAATATTATTTAAAATGTATTTTATATATTTTGTTTTTAAAATGTATGATAAATGGTAACAGGAAAAAAACAAAAAAAATGTGTATTTTATTTGATTTTTATAGAATTTTTTTTTTTTTTTGAGGTTGGATTTTGTAATAGAAATAGTTTCAATGATGAGAATAATAATAGTGGAATGATAATCACGTTAAAATTGTATAATATGATTGAAATGTATAGATAGTGGAAAGAGTAAATATTGTTATTGAATTTAGTTTTGTTAATTTAATTTTATAAATAAAGATAGGATGGAAGTGTAAAGATTAGAAAGAATGGAAGGAAAAAAAATAATTCAGAAATTAAAAAATAAACGTAGAGATAGAGGAAAGTGTGGGTGACGCTAAATAGATAGACCGGTCATGTGTTTAAGTTAAGAAAAGAAAAAGAAAAAAAATAAGTTGATAAGACCCTTGGCGTCACCGAGGGCAAGTGGAAGCGTAGTCACCTGGCCAATTCATACTGGACTGGAAGAACTGAAAAGATACAACGAGGCTTTAAATTTAAAAAGAAAGGCTTAGCTCTCCGTGGAGCTCTTCCACAATGGCCTTAGATTGCCCGCGAGCTACAAGACTGGAATATCAGGACTTCTTTATTTAAAAATTACTTGAAAGTTTGACCGAATAGGGATGAGATACAACGGACTAGTCACCCATCACTTATTCACTTAAATAGGCTCGAAGACGCGGTGAAAATGCGTTACTTCGTTGCTCTGCTACTCAATATAAGTTTATTTTTATCAAAAAAAAAAAAAAAGTTTAAAAGTTCATATTCATCAAAAAAAAAAAAGTTTAAAAGTTTTTTTAAAAGTTTATTTTCATCAAATGAACTTTTTCTTTCGGATCTGTACTACGTCTATGTGCTTGTACCTCTATGCTAATATTTTTTAAATTTGAGGGTAAAAATGTTCGGCGTGGGTTGATATCAACTTCCCGGTATCTGGAAATCTACGAACCGCAGCTTCATCGTAGAAGTCTGCAAATATGTTCTAGTAACAGGTGTAACAGTTTATTTGTGTTGTGATACATGCACTCATCTTGTATTGCCGTTTGGCTTAATAAACAAACGTTATTCGTATTATTATTTAGCAAATTCAATAGCGAATGACTGTCCAAAAATAAATCTTTTTTGTCTCCATGCAATAGCCGGCTTTCTGTATAATGCGGAATCAAACATTTCCTGAGGTTCGCTTCACTCGCAATTGAAATGCACGCTTCTGTTGAAATTCAGATTCTCCGCGTCGGGGTCACCTTCGTCCGGTCGTGCCAGTAGTGCATACTCTGAACGTCACTTAGAGCCCAAGGTGAAAAATAAAAAGCCCCTTAGCCCTTGTGAAATAAGTCAGTGCATTCAAATCCTCAAAGTAAGCTAGCTTTTCGTTTAAACTTTAAATTCCTCTGTCACGCTAATAACATGCATAAATTCGCTCGATAGAAAATTTTCAGAAAAACAAACTAAGGGGTCTTTCCCCTAAGGTCTAAGCTATACAAAAACACACTGTGTGGTAAGTCACTCACCTTAACCTTACCCTCTCGATCAGCCACTATAACTCTATGATTTCCAGTGTCGCTCACAATCAAATCACCATAAGTACCAATCGCAACTTTACCAGGGAAAAACAAGCCTTTAGGTCTCCTCTCTTGTTGAATCTCTTGGCGATACGCTATTGTTTGACTTGCTGATATTGGTGTCTGATAGGCTTGAAGAGCGATAGTAATTGTATCGACTAGAAGTTTTCGATGACCTTCTCCGCTGCATATGACTAGAGGGACCAAGCCGGGACCTACAAAAATAACTCCTGTTACAAACGAACGTGAAGGGCGACGGGTCGCTAATAGGGTGGTAGTGAACTAGGTTTTACGGTCTTGTCTTAACTATAATACTAACGCAACCTATTTCCATAATCACTCGAGATGTTTTTAAGCCCGGAGACCCCAATTTCGTACGGTAAATTCTAACCCCTCTAACAAAACTACGCTGATTTTCTCACTTGCCGTCTTTCGCTACCTTCGATGTAGCGACTAGCGAGAAGTTTTTCCACCAGAAGATGAAAGGACTTGTCTTACCTATAATACTAACGTAACCTACTTCCATAATCACTCCATATATTTCTAAGCCCGGAGACCCCAATGTTCTCAAGTCGGACATAAACCGCCGGTCAGAGAATAAAGAGTAATAACACAAGTGGTTAAGAACATCATTGGTTTATGATTGATTCAAACAATGTTTACAACAGATCCGTTGTAAACATTGTTTGAATAAATGTTTCAAAGTCAGCTTGGGCTCAAAGAATATTTATAGGTTTATGATTGGCAGTATTCCTCTCTGACCGACGCACGGGGGACGGGAGGGGAGGGGAAAATGGGGAAAATGATTTAATGGAATGTCAACTGAAGAAATCCTCGGAAGCTAGACTCTTTCTAACTTATGGTACTGAGCAGGGAAATAAACACTAATAATAATAATTTGTTTGATTCCGATATCTTTACAAAAATAGTGGTGGATAGTAATACATGGTTATATAGTAACAAATAGTCACATATATATATTACAGTTTTAAAACATGATA
Organism: Branchinecta lynchi; assembly: GCA_023053575.1. Lineage (NCBI taxonomy): Eukaryota > Metazoa > Arthropoda > Branchiopoda > Anostraca > Branchinectidae > Branchinecta > Branchinecta lynchi. Next base: position 19,732,679 of record JAKZAP010000015.1, read on the forward strand.
CGATAACATACATAACTACAAAATATACCAATTTAAATTCGGAATTCAGAACCGCTAAAATACTCTACAACCAGGCCCGTATCCAGGAATTTTTTTCGGGGGGGGGGGGGTTGCCTTCCGGGTTTTTTTGCCTGCGGGTCTGACAAAAAAAACATAGATCACAGGAAAAAGCCTATGAAAATGACAATTATTGTATGTTTCGGGGGGGGGGGAGGGTTCAACCCCCTGGATACGGCCTTGTCTACAACACAGGGAACAAAGGACTTTAGGTAACGCTCCGTTGCTTTTCCATGCGGTTTCATAGTTGGGTCTATGGTGAGTTTGTGCTACGGATGCCTTACCTGGCAGGCTTGTAATCACAGGGGATAAAATGGACCGGTGTACATCCAGGGCCAGAAATGCATCGCCAAATTTAATTGTTTATATATTTATTTCCCTCAGAATTGAAGAGTACAAAATAATGTATAAAACAGAACTATGCCTAACCATCTGGTCCATTCATTAACACATAAATACTATAAAAAGTACACACGATTTCGACAGCTTAAGTTACAATTATTTACGCACTATATTATTCACTTGTTAAAAAATGCGTACAGGTTGTGGGTTTGGAGGGCTACCAAAGTTTGTTTTATAAAAGTTGGTCATCTTTTCCTTCAAAATTAAAACTGGGTCTTTTACTTTGAAATTGGAAACCAACTGCGAATCACTGAAAGAAATGGGGAACCCAAGGAGAAATTTGGAAAATTTGAAATTATAATACCAGATATTTCGCAAATTCAAAAATTTTCTACGATTGTTGCAGCAAAAAGAACATGAGGTAAAGCAACAGCGGTGAACAATGATTTGACACTGCATGATGGAATTGGACCCACATCGGACCCAGCCTCTCTGTTAAAAGAAGTGTTAAGAGTATAAAAAGATCAAGAAATACAGAAATGGGCATGTATTGTTAGAGAATCAGTGACACTATCGAATTAGAAACTGGTTAAAGAGAGTTTTAGACCCGAATTTTACATGAACCTCAACCTACCAAAAACTTACCTCGCACTCTGGATCCTGTTGCGAGCGAACTGTCTGCCAGTACACGGGAAAAGTAAGTTTAACTAGACCTACGTTGCCCGGGCAACGTGAAGTGTTGCGGCAACCTTTGTCCGGCTTCGCCGGCTAAAGTGTTGCGAGAGCAACACTTTGGTTTTGTTTCTTCGCTGTCGGTTAAATGCTGAAATTGTCAACTTATCGAAGCTTTTAAAACGGTATGTTCTAAAAAGAATAATCACATAATCAAAAGCTGTTGTTTAGCGTTGTAAAACCAACAACAAAACAATATCGGAAGAAGGCTATCCGTAACGTTTCAGGATTAAAATACCGTAGATGACACTATTAATTATTACAAAACTACCTTCTTGGTTTACATTACCGTATCGTTTGTACCCGTTGCGTAAACAGTTAATCCTAGGTTATAGCGATAGACCATCGATACAAACTTTCTTACTGTCATATTTACAGAAATCGAATACAATGTGCACCAATTTTCAAAAATTTCTAGCCCCTCGTGAACCGATCTTACTTACAAGTCCCATGCTTGTCTTACAATTGGGAACAAAATTGTTCTTACCATCGAATACACCTGAGACAAATAACAGGTATACCAGCTAGCAAAAGCTGCAAACTCCTCGTTGCCGAAGATGATTATGAGCTAACAGTCGACTGTTGCTTACAGTCGACTGTTGCTTACAAGTCCTTTACATGTCTCGCAACTGGTATCGCCTATTTTTGGTTTCAGTGTGTACCTTACTCCTGAAGTTGTCAACCCCTTGAAACTTTCAAACTGGTTTATCTCATGAAGGATTTTTGTTCAAAAGAATGGATGGCATATATTTTGATCAGCTCTTCAAGGGCTATCGATTGCCCTAACCACAACAAAAGCATATCGGAAAAAGGGACTAAATTGACTTTGCAGTCAGTTGAACTTTATCCTTTTCAATCGTAGACATCGTGACGGATGAAAACTTGGAATAATATCCTATATAATCTAGTTGGTATTATAAAGCTATCCGTAACTTCTTAGGATTAAAATCCATAGATGACACTATTAATTATTACGAAACTACCTTGTTTTACATTACAGTATCGTTTGTACCCGTTGCGTTAACAGTCAATCCTAGGTTACAGCGATAGACCAACGATACAAACTTTCTTACCGTCAGATTTAGATAAATCGAATACAATGTGCAACAATTTGCACAAATTTCTAGCCCCTCGTGCACCGATTCTACTGACAAGTCCCTTTCCCGTGATAGACATCAAGTTCACCGGATAAAAATAATGGGTACACCGACTAGCAAAAGTTGAAAACCTCTCATCGCTGAAGATTTGTGTAGCATAACAGCCGATTATTACTTACAAGTCCCTTGCATGTTTTACATTTGGGAACCAAATTGTTCATCAAATGACAGGTACGCCAACTAGCGAGAGCTGCAAACCCCTCATTGCCGAAGATGATTATGAGCTAACAGTCGCCTGTCGCGTACAAGTCCCCTAAATGTCTCACAACTGGTATCGCCTATTTTTGGTTTCAGTGTGTACCTTACTACTGAAGTTGTCAACCCCTTGCAACTTTCAAACTGGTGTATCTCATAAAGGAATTTTTTTTACCAAAAAATGGATGTCATATACTTTGATCAGCTCATCAGCGGCTATCGATTGCCGTCGAAGTTGAACTTTATCCTTTTCAATCGTAGATATCGTGATGGATGAAAACTTGGAACAATATCTTATATAATCTAATTGATATTATAAAGCTATCCGTAACTTTTCAGGATTAAAATACCATAGATGACACTATTAATTATTACAAAATTGCCTTATTGTTTTACATTACCGTATCGTTTGTACCCGTTGCGTAAACAGTTAATCCTAGGTTATAGCGATAGACCATCGATACAAACTTTCTTACTGTCATATTTACAGAAATCGAATACAATGTGCACCAATTTTCAAAAATTTCTAGCCCCTCGTGAACCGATTCTTACTTACAAGTCCGTCTCCCGTTATTGACATCAAATTCACGGGAAACAAATAATGGATACACCAGCTATCAAAAGTTGCAAGCCCCTCATCGCTGAAGATGATTATTGCATAAGCTTTTTAAACGGGATGTTCTAAAAAAAATTAATCATTTGATCAAAAGGTATTCTTCAGCGTTGTAAAAACAACAACAAAATAATATAGGAAGAAGGGACTAAATTAACTTTGCAGTCAGTTGTACTTTATCCTTTTCAATCGTAGACATCGTGACGGATGAAAACTTGGAACAATATCTTATATAATCTAGTTGGTAATAGAAACCTATCCGTAACTTTTCAGGATTAAAATACCATAGATGACACTACTAATTATTATGAAACTACCTCATTGCTTTACATTTTCGTTTGTATCCGTTGTGTAAACAGTTAATCCTCGGTTACATTGATAGACCATCGACACAAACTTTCTTACCGTCAGATTTATAGAAATCGAATACAATGTGCACCCATTTGCAAAAATTCCTAGCCCCTCGTGAACCGATTCCTACTTACAAGTCCCTCTCCCGTGATATACATTAAGATAACCGGAAACAAATAGTGGGTACTCCAGCTAGCAAAAGCTGCAAACCCATCATCGCAGAAGATGATTGTAGCATAACAGCCGATTATTACTTACAAGTCCCTTGCATATCTTGCCATTGGGAACCAAATTGTTCTTACCATCGAATACACCGGAAAGAAATAACAGGTATACCAACTAGCAAAAGCTGCAAACCCCTCATTACCGAAGATGATTATGGGCTAACAGTCGACTGTTGCTTAAAAGTCCCCTATATGTATCATAACTGGTATCGCCTATTTTTGGTTTCAATGTACCTTACTATGAAGTTGTCAACCCCTTTGAAATTTTCAAACTGGTGTATCTCATGAAGGAATTTTTGTACCAAAAAATGGATGACATATACTTTGATCAGCTCATCAATGGTTATCGATTGCCGTCGAACAAAAATTCTACCTGTCTTAGTTAAAAAGTTGACTTTTTTGCCGTAGGCCAACTTTCTAACGTCACGACTTAGAAAGGAGCAAAGGATAAGCTCTAGTTTCTTTAGCAATGAGAGAACTTTTAAAGTTTAAGAGGCTCATCTGATACCGTTACTCTACCACAAACCAAAGTGCAAAAAAAAAAAATTATAAACTCAGCTGAAATCGTCGCAGACATGGACAGAAACAATAGATGGCAGCACTTTCGGACCCGTGGGAAAAAGCCACTTTTTTGTCTCTGTAGATTTTTCTATTCATCACTCAAAGAAGATATGTTGGCTGTGGGGCCGGGTAACTGCCGCATATATTTAACACTTATAGATTTTAGTCCATCTTCAATTTGAAACTGGTGCCTGCCTGCTTGCGTGCTAGAACGGAGCTTTCCACTGGAAAGCAGAAACATCTTTTGATGAAACGAAAGGTTCGCTACACAACTTCAGATAGTCCTCTCTGGCATAGGCTATACAACTCCACTTCACTTCGCAAACCGTAGGCTCTGGCTCGATGACAAGCAAAAACCATCCTTATTGGCCCCAGGCAAGAGTTCTACGGAGCTTTCCAAAATGTAATGTCATATTCATCAATCCGGCCTAAGGTCCACACTTTCCGTAAAAACCGCACAGGTTAGACCCTTCTCAGTTACCAGGAATAAAATGAAATCGGAGTCATAGGAAAAAAAAAAAAAAAAAAAAAAAAAAACGAGGACAAAACCAAAGTGTTGCTCTCGCAACACAATAAAAAAAAAAAGTGTTTCGCACAGTACGAACAGCCCCTGCTCACTGTGCGGTGAAAGCGATGATGCCCTAGCAAATTTGGTTACATTGTGTCGCGAACTCTTGTTTTTAAGGGAATCTTGCTGGGGGGTAAGGGGGACACTGTTTCCTGAAAAGTTGACCGGGCGAGTGCAGTTTAGTTTATGTAGTGCGATATTATGAATGAATGAATACTTTTAATTCAGCAAATAGCCATAGACGAAAAAGAAAACACACAGAAAAGAAAACAACAACAAACACAAAATCATGCAGTCTGTTCCTGCTGTTGCGTTGCAGCATGAAGAGACTGCCATACAGGCAGGCAATGAAAAATTGGCACAGTGGCAAATTTTATGGCCTCAATCTTTGAATCCAAAAGACGGCACAGAAGTGCCGCTCTAGCCTTACGGCGAATTTCCTCAAAAGTGAGGCATCTTCTTGAAACGAGCACCGAAGAAACACTACAGATATATGGTAGCTTAAACAAACGCCGGAACACACGGTTATAACTTATTTTAGCGTTGCTAAGACTTTTAGCGGTAGCATTAGTTACCAATGCTAAAGCAAAAAGATGAGAGCAGTACGTTCTAAACAGCTGAACACGTACATCAAGGTCAGCCTTGCTGCTCTGCTTGCTCTGCAAAAAGCAGGTGGTTCATACATCTTCCGGAGTTACTTTGAAGTTATTATGAAGTTTTTTGTTCTGTTGTATGTATATGGCCCTAAGGCTTTAAATACAATATTATTATAATTATTCCAAAAATAACTCACCAAAAATAGCTATTGTAGGCCAGCATTTTATTCCACATATTCGCCAGAGATTGCAATCTTTGTCGTTAACTACAGGATGTTTGATCCCATACCTCTGAATAGCACTGAGAATATTCTGGTTAGATTTCTCATTCTCGAATTTGGCACTGTGAATTCCAATCTAGAACCAAGACAAAGATTGTAGGCCTACCAGTCATACATAAATAAAATTGGCAATATAAATTTGCGGGCTGCATCCTTCCCCTCACCAAATCGTCAGCCTTTGGCATACCCTAGGCCTAACACTGGTTGTACTATGCCACATGCAGGGTCACTACCCAAAATAACACTGATGACTTGAGTGACGCTATGAATCAACCAGTCCGAATTCCTTTATCACTAGTTGCGGTAGCGTTCCAGCAACTTATTATTAGTTACGATCGTTACTATTCTTGTCATTATTGCCGTTCCAGAGTCCGCCGTAATAAGTAAATTGGCTCCTCCCAGTTATTATTTTTCGTTTCACGACTGTTACGATCGTTACAATTTACATATGATGGTCACGAGCATCATAAGTGATAATATCGGTTCTGCAGGAACTCCCGTAGGAGTGATGACGTATGTTCGCTTAACTTCAGTGGAACGTGCGTTCGTTGCACTCCGAGCTGTCGCTGATGTTTTGTCACCAGTGTCCGGTTCTTCTCTGATAACACGTTTTTTGGTTCAACGATTAGTTGACGAAAACTTGTTAACTCATTGGTAAGGGTGGGTTTACATACTGCGTAAAATCCGAGCGTATTTTGAAATCCGAGCGTATTTTACGCACGTTTTGAGCTTGAAAACGTTTCTAGCAATGCGGACGTATTTGAGAAATCGGTCCGTTTTGTATCCAAAATACGTTCGTATTGCTAGAAATCTTTTCAAGCTCAAAACCTGCATAAACTATGCTCGGATTTAAAAATACGCTCGGATTTACTATAAAGTATTAGGGTCCAGAAGAACTACCATGGAATCCATATTTCTGATTGAGGAGGAATCCTCTCGAACACCAGGAAACCTATACAATAGCTGAGAAATTCCTGCAGCAATGACCAACGCTCTAATCAGAAGCACAATATGTGGAACAAAATGCTGGCCGACATTAGCTATTTTTTAGCTTTTTAGAATAAGGATAATATAGTGTTCATTTGCCTGCTAGTCATGCAGCAATATATATAATATATGCGTGATGGTTGAAATATTTAGGAACTATAACGGTACACGATTGCCCAAAAATAAATCTTTTCGGGGGTCACGCGCAAAGCTGGCTTCCCTCAAAAGGGACATTACAGTTTGGAACTGAACAAAAATTAAATCTCAGCACTAGTTTTTACGTGCAGTGATTATTAAAAGTAATAGATACAGGCGGGTACTCCATAATAGAAACGTGGAACGAGGTTATCGCCAATCTCCATGTCAAATTAGAAGTCAGCAACTCCACAAGTCACGTCATGAGGATTAACTTCACTAAACAAGTATTACAAACAGTCGAGTCGGAATCGTCGATGAAAACTGAAAATTCTGTAAAAATTCTTGGCATCATTCTGGATGATAACCTCCAATGGAAAAGTGAAGTTGGAAAAATAGTGAAAAATAGCTGTGCTACCCTTCGTTGATTTTCATGCCTGAAGAGGTTTGGGGTTCCACGCCATGAACTAGTGACACTTTATAAAAGTTATGTAAGGCCCATTTCAAAGTAAGGCTGCCAGATTTGGCATCCTGGCTTAAGTAAAGCTCAGGATGCGGAAATCGAACGACTGCAGAAGGGAGCCTGCAGAATAATACTTAGTCACAATTACAAATCTTATAACGAAAGCCTTTAAATCCTCGATATCGAAAAACTATCTAAAAGAAGACATAATCTTCTCATGCGTTTGGCCACCAAATTTTGAATTCTCAACACCACAGGACCATCCTTCCGGACTTCGTTACACCCTCTCATGGACCGAATACGAGCAGGGACGACCCGAAACCGAAGCTTGTTCCCCCACCTACGAAATCCGGAAGAAGGGACTAAATTGACTTGGCGGTCAGTCCCCAATCGTGCAGCAAAAACAGCGGAAATTATACCTCAGGACTAGTTTTTTCCTTACAGTGGCATTGAAAGTAATTTGCCCTAATAAGATATTTATAGTCGGTAGAAGCTTCAATTATTTATTACAGGTTTGTTTCCTTCCCCGACTGAACATTGACAGCCTGACGAGGACCTTTGCCAAGAAGGGCCGAAATATGGCTGATGAAGAATCGTAGCTGTCGTATCCGTCGTATATCTCTTTAACATTTATATAAATGACTTAACTTAAGATATCATCTCTCGGGTTATGCTATACGCTGACGACACTAATAGTGCGAACACACGATCAGAATCGGGAGCTCCCGGACTAGAATTCCTGACAGGATTTTTGCCACCATCATCACTTCCATATGGAAAGTTGAAATTTTGTCAACTTGATGATGAAAGTCCAGGAAATCCGGCCGGGAAATCCTGATCGTGTGTTCGCACTATAAGGTATACAGAGGCGTAAAGGGATTGATCGATGCCGAGCCTCTTCAAAAAGACCTTGACAAGATCTGCCAGTGGATGATTAAATGGGCCATGGAGGTCAATATCGATTAATGTCGCCACCTTCGTCTTGGCCCTACTACCCATCGTGACACCTTAGACGGAAGGACGATTTCGATAACCACCTCTGAGCGTGACCTCGGGGTAGTTATGGACACAGATCTAAAGTGTTCAACACATTACGAAACTATCGTCAAGAAAACTACCAGAATTGTGAATCTTATGAGAAGGACATTTACATTCAAGGACAATTCCCTGTTTCCTATTTTATTTAACGCCCTAGCTCGTCCACTAACTGAATATGCCCACGCAACAACAAGGCCCTTCTTTAACAAGGACATTATCGCCATTGAGCAAGTTCAGAGAAGAGCAACAGAAACAGTGCCAGCCATTCGCCACCTGCCTTATGAACATCGACTTAAAAAATTACGATTACCCAGTTTATCTTACAGATTTCTCCGAGGTGATATGATCGAAACATTTAGATTTGTCATAGTAACTATGATAACCAAAGGCCTGGTGATGTAGTCACTTTCAATCACAATGGTCTCAGAGGACACAGCTTGAAAATTCGTGGTGAGAAATTCCGAAAAGACATTGGAAAGTGGAGCTTCAAAAACCGGATAGTGGAACATAGGAATAATCTCCCTGAAAATGTCGTAAATGCCAAAAGTATCAATCAGTTTAAAGCAGGTGTGGATCGTCACCTGGCTGAAATTCAATTTAGTGTACACAGTGTCTCGAAAAACTAATCGAGGCGAAAGCCTTTTTAAGGCAGTTATATGATTATTATATTACTATTATTATACATTATCTGAATATATGTTTCAAACTCCGCTTGGGCTCAAAGAATATTTACCATTTCCTGAGCTTCGTTTCATTACTACTGAAATGGACGTTTGTGTTGAAATCCAAGTTCTATGTGTCGGGATTAACTTTGTCTTGTAGGGCCAGATGTGAACATTTTGAACGTCACAATTGAGCCTAATCGTGAAAAAATTAGTTAAACAAAAATTAGGATTTTTGTTTGACCCCAAGGCGAAAAAAAAATTCCATTAACAAAGTCAAAATTATTCAATGTCGGCTATTCAAAGTCAGGATATAAAAATAAGCTGGCTTTCTAGTTAAACTTTAAATAAATAAATGCTCGATAACAATGCTCGTATAAGGCTTTCTAGAAACTTACCCCCAAAAACGGTTCAATTAGAGGCAAATTTTGGTATTAGAAACCTAACCGGGGAACCACGACTAGTGGGGGAGGGGGGGGGGGGGGATGACGCCCCCCCCCCCCAAAAAAAAAAAAAGATTGTCGGATAGTCGGTAAAAAATGGCCAAGCGCCGCGATTTTTCTTGGAAGCAGTCGATTTTTGTTTTTTTTTAAACAGTCGGTTTCTCGTAAAAAATTCGATTTTTCTTTAAAAGTAGTAGTTTTTCTTGAAATTAGCCGATTTTTCTTCAGCACAGTCGTTTTTTCTCAATAATAATCGTTTTTGTCTGAACAGTCGGTAAAAATGACCGGCTAGTACGTAAGTATCTTGCCCCCCCCCCAAAAAAACATTTTGGCTAGTAACGCCTCTGAATATAACCACCATGTTGGTACAACTACTTCGGGTCACACTAACTAGGTTACTCACCACATTTACGTGGCTGCCGAACTGATCCTCTATAGCCTCCAAGTCCGGAAGTACATGCATACAATTTATGCAGCAGTAAGTGAAGAAATCAAAAACAGTTATACACTTTTCAAAGTCTGGTAATGCTCCATCACTGTTCAAAACCTCCATCCCTGAAAAAAAAATGCAAGCTTAAAAGTAGGCTTAGGCTATAACACAAAGTATTGCTAATGTAATAAGTCACCATTGTGATTAAATGCAGGGAGACCACCAGACATATCATTGAATAGGGGCAGAATTATGAAGACGAGAGAGGACAAATTGACAAATTAATTAATAAATTTTTAGTTTATTTTAGTGAATGTTTGGTTAGAATATGATAGTAAATGTGTACTGGTTGCGTTTTTCAAGCGCGTATGTGCTTTGTGTGTAACCGGTCGTCAAGCCGGAATGATTTTTTTTTTTAGTAAAGTTGTTGTTGTTGTTGTTGAATCCAATTGGGTATCTTCCCTAGCTTTTAGATTCAGTAATTCGGCTTTCACCAGTTATCAGAGGATGATACTGCACTGAAAGCTTGTAAGTAATTTCAAAAAAATTTGTCCGCAGGACGTTTTAGGAATCTGAAGGAGGAATTGCTCTTCTAACACGTAAACATTAATCTGAGCTTCAATCTGGCTAAAAACTTATCTTTTATCGTCTTGGCAAGACAGATAAGACTTTTAGCAGGTAAGACTTTTAGCAGGTAAGGCTTAGTATCTGCTATCATGGCCTCACCTTCTCCAGTGAAAGCAAACATGACGGAACTCCCGACATTCGTGTTCTTACATTTTTACTTAAGCTTATAAAGATCACTGTTGGCAATTCTTGAAATCCGTAAAATCTTTCACCTTTGGTAGGCTACCGTATTTCTTGTTTCACACTGTATAATTCTTGAGCCTTGACAGACTTTTTTGTACTGCACTTACGCCCTTGGGCAGTGCGTCATAAATTCATTCATTCATTCATTCACCCATTAGCCAGTTGAGCATTGTAAGATCATCACATGCTACCCCAAGAAATTAGAATCACACGTTATCATGCTTACCAGTAAATTTTTTGGTAAAGTCAGTTAATTTCATGTGCAGTTTTTTTTTTCAATATTTATTTCCACAATTTTGTTTTTGCAGTCAGCATGCACTAGACTGAACAGATAGACACCTTATCTCATCATGTCTATGATTTTTTCATCTGCCAACTCCCATTTTTTCATAGATACTGAATTTGTCGTCAAAGTCAGTCAACCACAAACCCCTGATTTTGGATACCCTATGCCAAACGCCCCCCTACATTATGGGCATTCGGTCAAATTTTCGAGGAAGGCGAAAAACTCGGTTAAAACGGGCATCGCGGCGAAGCCGTGATACCCTTTTCATAAAATCGTTTGTCCCCTCGTTTCAATTCAATTTATTTTCAAAACCGATACAACGGTCAAGCCGATTTGGTGGTTCTCGTCCATATTAACACTAATTATATACAAAAGGTAATTCTACACTAGTTTGGATATAACCAAGACTTGTCAAACATAATACGAAATATTCAAATATTACGTGCTTTTGACTCGATTATTCATCCCCAAGCTATGCTAGAACTTATAAAATCGGGAGTTGAAATAGATGTGGTAGCCCCACTTTACGACATGTATCGTCAGCTTAAAGTGCAGGTTAAATTGCCGCATTCACAAAAGCTAACTATTGATATCCCGGTAGAAAAGGGTATCAAACAAGGGTCGATAACGTCCCCTATTGTATTTAACAATGCGCTTCTGCCTGCCCAGAGTAACATTGATACGTCTTGTATATTCCGCGGTTTAGATGTTTAGAAGTTTTGTTATGCGGATGATCTTTTTAACATTAGTCAAACTGTTGCTGGTCTTGAACGGTATTTCCGGGATCTAAGTACTAATTATGATAAGATTGGTATGTCTTTGAATCCAGATAAATCCCAAGTGCTTTTGTTTAATTGCAAAGATCCTATTGAAGCTCCGGTTAATTTGGGAAATGCTGTTGCTACTCCAGTCGATCACTTCATTACTTGGGTATCCCAATCGGTCGGACTATTGCTGCTACGCGGAAGCTTCTGGTACAGCACATTGAGAATAAAGTGCGAAATTCTTACGTTTCAGTAGTTGTATCCCAGCTAAATTTGGGTAGGAAACTACTTACTCGAATATTCAACAGCTCAGTCATGGGCCATTTTCTGTATATCGTTCCCTTCTGGGATGTATTAAGTGACAGTGATAAAGCTGACCTCCGAAAAATTTATTTTAAATATGGGAAATATCTCCTTGGAATCCCGTCCTGGTCAAGAAATAGACCTCTAGTGCGAAAATACGGTCTGCGGGAACCGGTAACTGAAATGGCCCAACACTTCAAGCGGATGACTGCAGACAAGCCGTCTCACCACCCCTGGAGCGGCATTCTATTTTAGTATTTATCGAATTTGTTGTTGTTTTTGTATTTGGGTATGATTTTATTAGTTCCTTCTTTTTTCTTTTCTTTGTTCTGTACTCCGTTTCATGCTTTTGTAGCTGTTGTAGATGGGTTATAAATAAATACATACATACATACATACAATTAATGATGCCAGTTAAAAAGGTTGACTAAAGCGGGAACAAAACTTCTTAGGTAACGAGTCTTTGTGTGTTTAATTGGCTGCAATTGGGGTATTGGCTGGGCTACCACTCAGGCCTAACTCTTCCCGCTGAAAAATCTGGGGGGAGGATATCACGTAGTGCTGGTGTATTTAAGATTTTAGTTCCAAACACTAAATAAAGTTTTTCACGGCGCTTCAACAGGGTTTCTAAATTATAAGTATTAAGGACGTCTATATACGGTACTTTAGGGGACTTAGAAACTACAAGGAGGGCTCTAAACTGTATCCTGTCAAGCGAATCAGACTGTTCACGAGTAATTCCAAAGTGCCACACAGGGCAACAGTATTCCAGAAGTGGGCGTATGAAAGAAAGATAAATTCTTAGGAGATGCTTTGGTGGGTCTCCATAACGGGATAATACTTTGAGGCCGTTATGCCGTTATGTGAACTCCTAAGAGTTTAAGTTCCTTAACATGCTGAGAGTGAGGAATTGGAGGGGAAAAAACAGGGTTACTTTTTAAAAAAAAGACATTGTTAGAACCACGGATTTCTCCATGTTAACAACCATCTGTTCAGCCGCAGCTTCAACACAAATATTATCTAACACTAATTGGGCACTGCTTGTTATACCACTACGACATATCTCTAAAATGAACAAGTCGTCTACTTACTTCCATCTGTCTTGGAAAGTTACGGCAAGCTCGTTGATCATCACAAGGAAAAGCAAAGGGCCAAGAAGAGTGCCTTGTAGTACACCGCAAAAAATGGGGAAGCTATCCGAATAGGTTGACTGATATTTAGTACTTGGGTCCGACCTGACAAGAAATTCGCAATAATTCGTACAAGGAAAACGTCAATTTTAAATTTCGAAATTGGGTGATTTTCAAATTTCGAAATTGTATGATTTAATGTGTTTATTGGTTCTATCGAATTTGCTAACTCACCCAACTTTTTTTTCACTCCGCATCGATTTCACCGCATTCGGTCTGTCCCTTCGTAAATTCGGTGACTTAACCTGTTTATTTGGTCTCATTCGTTAGCGAAGTCGGTGACTCACTGGACTTTTCAAAAGTCCGTATCTGTTCTATTGCATTCGGTCAGTCTATTTCATAATTCGGTCATTAATCATATTAATCAGATTCGGTTCTGATTCGTGACCGAATTCGATAATTTATCCAACTTTTGTTCAGTCCACATCGGTTCCGACGCATTCGGTCCTTCCATGAATAAATTCGGTGATTTAACCTGTTTATTTGGTCTCATTCTTTACCGATTTCGGTAACTCGGTCGCATTCGGTCAGTCTATTTCATAATTCGGTCATTAATCAGATTCGTGACCGAATACGATAATTCATCCAACTTTAGTTCAGTCCGCATCGGTTTCGCCGCATTCGGTCCGTCCCTGCGTAGCTTCGGCGATTTAACCTGTTTATTTGGTCTCGTTCTCTACCGAATTCGATAATTCGGTCGCATTCAGTCAGCCCATTTCATAATTAAATTCGATGAGATTCATTTGGTTCTGATTCGTTAACTAATACGGTAATACACCGGATTTTTCTTTAGGCAGTTTCTGTTACTAGACTTGCGAAATTCGGTTGTTTTGGGTGGTTCTAACAAGAGTTTTATTTTTCGGTATACTACGAATTCATTATTTGCTTCAACCCAGTTACTGAGTTCGGTAATTTCAGTGAAAAAAAAATAATTTAAGTTTACCATTTACGCGTAGCTTCAGGTGGTTGGTGTTACTTTTTTTATTTCCGCGGATTTGCGGTACTTCAGGAATAAGCACGTCTCTTGACGTGAAAACTAGCCTACTTTTGTTTGCTGCAAATTCCGAACCAATGTACTTTGTTCTATTCACCCTGCATCGGCCCTTTCGTCGCCAGACAACTTGGGTTGAATAGGTAATCTTGGGATCGCAGAAAGGCACTTTTATCCACGAAATTTCGCCTGCGGCGCATTTTGCAGTCTTCACTAGTTAGACAAAGGTTGCCTCATTTAATTGGCGTTTGAGGCTTGGAATTTTGGGAGTCTTGAACTATGTTAAAAGCTAGAATTTGCATGGGAGCTAAGAATTTGCATGGGAAGTAATTAAATGTTGCCAGAAAAAAAAGCAGATTAAAAAAATTTAGCCTGCGGCACATTAATTAATCATGGGCACAGCCGTTGCAGCAACACCGTTTTTTTTGCGATTATTTCAAGTCCTATTGGCAAAACTGGAAAGGTCTTCCTAAGGTAAAAGGCTGAAAACAGAAGCAGAAAGCGTGAAAATGCACCAATTTTTCTCTTTAAGCTTGTTTGTATTTGCTCCGCAACTTTTTACGTTGTAGCTTGATGAAGGCAATTCGTTGTGTTTTTACCACTTTTTTTAATAAATTCAGTCAAAATCAGGTAGTGATTCGGTCAAGTTTACCAGGTGCGCCCACAATGAAGAAACATATTGATGATTTGGGTGACAATAAAAATCAACCCATCAGAACTCCTTTATGTTGAGGTAGATCAGAGTTGGGTTAACCACAGGTATCCAGCATTTCGCATAGGGGATCCATATTCCTTCAGCCCAAGCTGACTGCGAAACATATTTGATGGTGCAAAACGGATACGTCAGCTGAATTTTATTGGAGCTATGTTTCGGCACTTCTTGGCAAGGGTCCGCTTGCCAAGGTTTGAGCCTGAAGAGAACCCTTGCCAAGAAGGGCCGAAATGTAGCTCGAATAAAATTCGGCTGACATATCCGTTTTGCACCATCAAATATAGGGTATCCAGTGTTAGGCATAGGCTATGCCAAATGCTAGATGCACCCAGCATTTGGCAAAGGGTACCCAAAAATCAGGGATTTGTGGTAGACTGGTCTAAGTTACGTATTTATATAACCAGGAAGAAATTACCTCCAGTCTGCTTCAGTCCTACTTCAAGCCTTTAATTATTTAAAGGACCCATTATCCTTAAAGTGTCTAATGTCTGATACCATTCAAAAAGTTTTGTTTTTGTATACAATTCTGTCACTTTTCTATTTGTTTGCAAATTATGACTTCTCCAACCCTAAAATGGCAGTTATTGCACTAGGAGTAAAACCAAGAACCAAATTCAGAACGTTACAGGAGGATATTGGGATTACGAACCAACATTAACCTAAATTATGGCTTTAAAGACAATACATGGATACATACTCTATTCTACTTACAGTAACGGAATTGACTGTTTTCCCAGGGTGTTAAGCCTATCTGCTGGTTATCTGTTTCTATGAAACAAAGAATTATAACAAGAAAACAAATTTGAATCCCTAGCTTATTTTCTTTTGAGAAAATCAGTTTAAAACAGTTTTGAAAAATATTCGTGAAGCCTAATAGAAGTACGGTAACTATCCTAGTTCCCGAACTATTCTCACGCTTACTGGCAGATTTCATTTTTAAAAATACAATAAATTTCCCTGAGCCAACAGAAGAAAACTCTCATCAACTGATCATTCACTGTAAAACTGGCTTAATTACTGGTACGTGCCACCTTTCTACTCTGAAGTGGATGGTCATAACCATATTTTTCCAAAACATAGTAGCAATTCTCGGTTTTGAACGCCAAGAGATCAGAAATCCGTTCGGGAACCCATGTTCCAGTTCTCGAATTTTTCCAGTCTAGTACACTAGCCCTTTTTCAGTCACGGTGCTCAAAAGTCTAGCACCATGACTGAGTGCTAGACGTTTGAGCACTGTACTTTGAAATTTGTGCATGGTGCATGGACACACATGGAAAAGCACAATTTCTATCATTTCACCTGGTGTAACCATAAAAATTGTGCTGTTTCATGTGTGCACTACTGTATGCTGAAATTCATGCACCATGCAAGAATTACAAGGTACAGTGCTCAGCACTCAGGCATGGTGCTAGACATTTGAGCACTTTTACTACAAAAGGGCTGGTGTACTAGACTGAATTTTTCATCTCAGTTACCGAATATAATCAAAACCGAAACTGATTGTTGATCAGTTTCCAAATGGCACACTGTGTCTTCATATCCACAGCACCTGCCTAAACACTAATCGAAGGTTAGCTGCGTTCATTTTCTTTGTTCCAACTGTCGTTTTACTTCAATGACAAATGACAACAAAACCTTTGAAAGCATCTCTAATAACAGCACCAACATCCCCTGCACCGCAGAGCATCGCCTTCCGAATATGCTCATTTAAGCTCTCTTGCTGCAAATGATTATCCAACAAGGTTAGCTGGTGAGTGGAGAAACCTATTTTCTCCATCATACTGGTAATAATTTGATCCATGTTTCTTCGGATTCAAAAGTACCGCTGAGCGTCAATGGGATCATAGAGTTGTTTCAAACTCCGGTCTTCGGACACCAAACGAAAACGGATGAAATGCCAGAAACGCAAAAACGAAAACAAAATAAAAAAGGCCAAATTTCTAGTGATTCCGAAGTATTTGAGAGGTAAGTAAAGGGTTAGTAGAAATAATATTTGCGTTTTTGCTTATACCATGGTATCTTTTACCACGGTCTAAAGTCGTTTTTGCAGTTATCGAGATATCTGATACCATGGTCAAAAGGCATGTTTGCAGTTATTCAGGTATCTGGCCAGTTACCATGGTATCAGATATTCAGATACTATGTTGATACAACGGGTCGTGTCGCGGTATCTGAAAATTCATCTCACTTTCATCAAATTTTGTCAGATTGGTGAGAAAGAAGTTTAGCACTTAGTGATGTAACTGGTTATCTTTTTTTCTTTGACTTCGAAAAGTGCTATTTCGGCAATAGTCGTTTTTGCAGAGTACCGTGTATCAGATACCACAGTAACTGCAAAAACGACTAATTGCAGATCCATTTACCGTAGTAACAGATACCATTGTATCAGCAAAAAACCAACAAATTTCTTAATTGAAAGTATTGTTCCTTGGTTGGTGTCAAGGTTTATTCTAGGGATATTCCAGCCCTATGCGTATAGATGTAAACAATTAAATTTAATTGTAATTGACGGTGCAAAACGGATAAGTCAGCTACATTTTATTAGAGCTATATTTCGGCCCTTCTTTGCTAGGGTCCTCTTCAGGCTCAAGCCGCTGCAGCTGGAAAATGAAGTTAATTGTTTTCCAGCTAGAGAGGCTTGAGCCTGAAGAGGACCCATGCCAAGAAGGGCCGAAATACAGCTCTAATAAAATGTAGCTGACTTATCCGTTTTGGAATGTCAATTATGATTCGCAGTCAGCTTGGGCTGAAAGAATATCTAAATTTAATTGTTTTATCCCGATAAATATTCTTTGAGCCCAAGCTGACTTTGAAACATTTATTCAAACAATGTTTACAACGGCTACGTCAGCTACGATTCTTCATCAGCTATATTTCGGCCCTTCTTGGCAAGGGTCCTTGTCAGGCTGTCAATCCTCTGGTTCAACTTTGGGGAAGGAAACAAACCTGTAATAAATAACTGAAGTTTCTACCGACTACAAATACCTTATTAAGGTAAATTATCTTCAAATACCACTAAAATGAAAAAACAAGTCCTGAGATTTAATTTTTGACACGGACGCTGTTTTTGCTGGATAATTGGGGCGATCAGCCCTTTCCTGTCATCTGTCATCTCAGTAAGGTTTATTTCTTTTAGCTACAAACTGATGAATTTGGAAAGTTGTTTATAGTCTGTGCTTCTCGATGATTAACTGTTTCAGCTGTGACATTATGACAAATAGCCTACCTTACATGGCACTTGTAAGCAACAAGAATTTTGAATCCTGATGATCATCTGTTCGGGGTTTTGACCTCTGTTCATTGTCAAGCTGTGTCTGGAAGTGTTATGTCGAATTCAGGTTGAAGCATTTGTTCGGGCAGTGACTTCTGTGTAACCCTGTCTTGTCCTCTTTGTGTAACCCAGTCCTGTACGGCCTTGAATTCATTAATAATAGGGATTACTAATAATTTGCTTATTTCTCGAGAACAGTTTGTTTCCAGTGCCAGGTAATCTGGTACTGAATTTTATTCTGAGCCGTGGAAAGCCAAGCCACATCAAAGCTGTGTCACACCAGGGCTTACATTTCCCAGACTTTGTAGCCCTTGTGCTCTTATAGGCCTAATTAGTAGGGTACCGTACCCATTGGCGAAACTAGGGGGGCGTGGGGGGGGAGCTGCCCCCGCCCCCCCCCCCCCCCCCCCCCCCCGACGAAAAATCCTGTCGGTAAATCGGCAATGTTGTGAAAAACTTTACGAACTCATATGTGCTAATATTTTGGACCCCAAAAAGCCGCTTAGTTTACAAGCGAAAAGACAGCTGGGTAAATCTTTAAGCAGTTAAGTAATCTGTTGCAGTGTCTATCAACTTTTCTGGTTTGCAAGACTATTGACTGCATATTATGTTCATGGCTCCATGTGATAACCATTGGTGCCAGGAAGTGAACGGCGAATTCATTAACTTTCATTAGAAAACCATCTCAAGTGATACCTATGTTACAACTTATTATGCAACATTTGTAAGATGTTTTCGCGTGGAACGTGCGCCACAGCGGCCACGGCGCTTTTTGTCGTTAAATCGTTAAATCTTGTCGGCAAAATCTGGGCTTGGCCCCTCCCCCCCCCCCCCCCCAAAGAAATGGGCTAGTTTCGCCACTGACCGTACCTTATACTTTCCATTATTGCATACCAGCCAAAAGCAAACTGAAGCAATAACAACATAAAAACAGTAGCAGTACTTATGCGGCAGGATTCACAGTCCCAAACAACAATCCGGAAAGTTTCTCATGTTGATTTTGCCTTTGTCTACATCTTGTGGTCTGTCACTAATTTTGCTTTCTATTTCTAGATCATTTAAAAGGGCTCTTGATGATCTGGTCTCTAGCGACTTCCTGGGGAAGTTGCAAGACACTATCAAAAATACTTCATCCATTTTTTCTGAAATTATCTGCTATGGAATTGGCAATTTCTCTACTTCAGTCAATGCCCGATATCAGCTGGCACTCCTAACACTCATACAGCTGGATAGAAAATGCTGCTATGACCCTGTTCTGACTGACTACGAGAAAGAGTTTCTCCAAAGCCAGAATATATCTGTAATTGAGACAAATGAAGAAGCAAAGCGACCAGTATTTGATCCAACTTTGTTCTATCTACCACACTGCCCTCATGCACTTAGTAATAACATCTTGTGGGCAAACTGGTCCCCAGAAAAGCTAGCTAATGTTGTGATACTCGGTAATAGCTTCGATAATATACTTACACACTCAACCAGAGGAACTTTACAGAGTGAGTGTAGTTTCATGCTGAAATCCCAGCCATTCTTGTCAGAAGTAGAGGTGGACAACTGCTTTAAATTTACTGATATTTTTAATAACATGGGGCTTCATCATTTCAGTGCTTCTGCTCTGGACACAGTTGAAAAATCCACCTGGGAGTGTGCAGAAGAACCAGTGTATGATAAAGAAACAACTGAGGCAATCTTTAAACTTGAAAATCTTACTCTCTAGACTGAGAAATGGCCCTAAATGGACGGTCAGTGCTCCAAAGCCTACTGAAAGAGGTCAAGTTAGCAAGCAGTGCAAAGAATGTGAATGAGACACCTCTCTATTCTTACATCGCATCTGAGTTCAAGAAGAACCAGCTCACTGATGAACAGACTTGTAAGGCACAAGAAGAAATGAAGTATGTTGCTGACACTTTGAGGTGTTACTTTCACAGTACCCGCAAGTTTAACTCAATAAGAGAAGAGTATAAGGGTAAAGGCGAAAGAAGTGTTGAGGAAACGGCCACTATGGTTGGCTTTAAGTTACCGCATGATCCGAAGTAAAGTATTTTAATTTATTTGTAGTCAAAAGAATAAAATACTTTTTCGATGAATTTTTCTATATGTGTAACCAAGAACTGATAGTGATAAGAACTGATATCTCTCAGCCACTTTGATATGCAAAAAGCACGACCGTTTTCCATTCCTATTGAGCGGGGATCTACTCAATAGGTTCTATACCGTCGGTTGCATAAGTTTTAAGCACAATGATAGTGCTTGGAAATTGTGAAGTCAGACTGTGACTCAGTGGTAGAAGTGAGAGACGGATGTTCTGATAGTCCTTCACGTAGACTGCTCTAATGACTCCTTCCCACTGCTGTGAGCCTACAGCACTTAGGTACGTCTTATATGTGGCATTCCCTGGTGGGGATTCAACTGCTTAATAGTTTGTCATAGTACACTGTCAATCATGAAAACTGACTGACCTGCTGTAACACTAGTTGCGTTTTGATCCGAATTCTCCTTGCGATTCTCCTCGCAATTCTTCTCTTTCGCGTTTTTGGACTATTGATGAAGCGAATTCTCCGTTTCTTGCATTTTTGTCAGAATCGAGAAGTAGCTCCGATGGTGAATTCTCGATTCTCCTCTCACCGTTCTCCTCCTTGATTGGTCAACAGATTTCGTTCCAATATGCATAAACACGTATACCCGGTTGCGGACGAGCTGCCGGATATTCTATATGTCTAAGTCCCAAACACGCCACTAATCCTCAGGAAGAAGGAGTAAGCGTGTCCGTACGACTCAATCAATCACGGCGATCTTTGGGAGCGGCTGCGACACCACTTCTGCCTTTCTTCCGCTAGCTACCAGGAGAGCCCGGAGAGTTTGCATCGGCAAGGAGAGATAGTCGTCAAGAGTATTACTGTTTGTGTCAAAAGCGAGAATGGAGAAGCCAGAGGAGCAAAACCGGTAATTAGTACTAGAATCGGGAATTCAGAAGCGAGAACGGAGAACTGAGAATTCAGATAAAAAACGCAACTATTATCAGTTGGTCTAAGGACAAGATCAATCCGCCGATGTTGCTTGTAACAGGCGTCTGCTGACTGCTGATTCTTGCAAGTCACGAGAGGCAGCCGACTCCCAGCTTGTGTCAATAAATACGCCTTGAGTTGAGAACTGTACAATTTGGCCTGTTAAAGCCAGGCTTCACCTTCCAGATTACCAGACGTCGGGGGCTTCCGCATAGTCCAACCCTTCCAGATTTTCATGATAATGATGACATCCAATTTTACTATTTTTCAGCATTTCCTGGATATCCCCTTCGCGTTCCAAATATCTCTTGCATCCCAGTCACAACTGTCAATCACTTTGCGTTTCCTCCTATATTTGCATATTTGTTATGTCTCTCGAATGGATTGCCTCTATGGTACCTTCCAGACATCCGGAATCTGGGGTGTCCAACACCCCGGACTTCCAGACGTTTTTGGCCTGGCTTCACCTTCCAGATCCATCTCGACAAAAACGGCTGTCTGGAATCCTGAAGAAAAATCTGGAAAGTGAATCCTCGGTTTTATAGGTTCTTGCGGTTGCGTACAGAAAATCACGAGCGATTCAAGGCTGAACTAAATTCACTTCGCCTATCGGCAATAGGTGTCGCTAGGGGCTGAATCGGCGGCTGCTGTACCGCTGCGTCCGATTCTAGTCACCCTGTATATTGAACTAGGCTTCCATGAGTAGAACTTTCTAGTATGAAGAGAGTATTAGAACGTCGGTCTCTCGGCCCCTGTGACGATAAAAATCCGCGCTCTTGTTCCGTAAACACTTAGCAGGTGCTGATTCTTGGGACCTTGGCTGCGTTCCAGAAAGTTATTGCAAGCCATGACGATACGAGGCCAGCTCTTTCTTGTTATAGTTACAACGCTCTCGGTAACGCCGATATACGTTACTAGCCAAAATATTTGGGGGGGGGGGGTAGGTATTCACGGACTGGCTGGTCATTTTTACCGACTGTTTTTGCAGAAAAAAATGACTGTTAAAAAAAACGACAGTTTGACGAAAAGATCGACTGATTTTCAGAGTAACCGACTGTTTTATTGAAAAATCTACACTTTGGATGTAAATCGACTGATTTTTATAAAAACCGACTGCTTTTACAGAAACCGTGGGGCTTCGTGCCGATTCTGGGGTGGCGTCATCCCCCCATACATGACCCCCCTGCTAACGATCGCAAGTGTCGATGAACGAAAATAATAAGAGGGAGGAGTTATTTTTTTTTTTTTTTTATCACGGCAGCCTCTCGAACGAAGATAAGAATAACAATCGTAACGATCGTAACCGATAATAACTCGGTGGAACAAT
The DNA here is from genome assembly GCA_023053575.1 of Branchinecta lynchi. Lineage (NCBI taxonomy): Eukaryota > Metazoa > Arthropoda > Branchiopoda > Anostraca > Branchinectidae > Branchinecta > Branchinecta lynchi. The sequence goes on from JAKZAP010000015.1 coordinate 19,755,170, forward strand.
AGAAGTGCCGATACCATCTGTTTTGAGAAGCGCCATAGAGCTAGTGTATCGATTGTTGATGATGGGTGAGACTGTCAAGTTTCGGCGGCAGTGATAGAGCTCATTCAGGTCGGGAATACCACAGTCAATGCAAGGATAAATTCTTTCTAGTATCTGCAAATAGGAGCTCTAGGGTAGGGTCGACCACCGATAGCAGCAAATGGGTCAGGGTTGATGATCCGACATGGATCACGGCGGAAGGTCCGTCCGCCTCGGTATGATGGTCTTTCTGTAGAGTCGACAAACCAGAATATGGGGCTGCCTTGTACTGTCTGGATTAGTGCTTGTAACAGGAGAAACCAAGCAAGCACAGCTCGAATCGCGATAGAATTCATCTTTTAGCTTGAGATCTGAAAGGAAAGATAATAAGCATTTTCGTTCGCTTCAAGTGAATTTTCCGTAGTGAATTAGTTTACACACAGGGAAAAAACTGTTTGTTCAATCCAGAAAATCTGACAAAAATAAGTTCACTAGCCAAAAAAAAAATGATAGCATTTATGAAGTCAGTACCGATGACTGCTGCTCTCAAAGCTAGTTAGGCTTTTCTTAGTTTGTTTTTTTGCCAGCGCTGCCGACGAGATTTCTTTCAATAAACCGGAATTCCTTGCGTCTTGAAAGGAATTATCGTCCCGCTAGACTTTTTTCTAGTCGTCTTCATGAACGAAATCCTTTCAAGTCGGCAGAATTCCCTCCCGATGAAAAATTTATCTCAAAATAGTACTATGAAGTAGTACGAAAAAGTTGCGTGCAGTACTAACGATGCTACTACATGCTTCTACTTCAAGGCTACCGTGTTACTGCATACTACTATATGCTACTATTAGCAGGACTGGATGCTACTCTGGCAAGACAGGATGCTACTGGATACTACTACATAAGATTGGACCAGTCTGAGGGATAGTATTCTTTGCTATCACATAGTATTACATGCAACGTTTTCGTACTACTACCATACTACTGCGCAGGCTACACATTTTTCATCGGGCTTCTACGTGAGGATTTCTTGTCCTCGGAAACTCTCAATAAGTCTGAAACACGCCAGTGAATCTCGGGAAAAACAAGAAACGTCACCCGAATGAATCCTAAATATCCTGTGTAAACCAATCAACAAGGTTTGTTGGGGACGGTTGTGGCGACGTTTCTGGCTCTACGCTTGCCTTACGGCGATTCTGTATCGGTAAGAAGAGTTCGTCATCAAGAGTATTATCTTCCAGCCTAGATCATCTTCAGCTTTTTGGGATCCCACTATAACTCTCGAAGAGAATTAGATATTTGGATGAAACTTGGTGTGAGGATTCTTTGGATCAAGAGTTTCCTTAATTTAAACCAAATCACTGAAGTTGTCGTTGCCAACATTTTGCCAAATTTTCACAAATCTGATATGAAACTTAGGTTTTTTTCTGCCGTCCTCAGTAAAGAGGTCAAGTTCTGTAGACCTAAATTTAGGGGTGGGGGAGGGGGTGTATGTCAAGGGGCAAATTAATTTTTTTTTAAACACATAATACGATAGTCGATTATGGGGTAAGACGACATGCTGAACACGACGGTGAAAACCTTTTTTTCGCCGGACAAGTAGTTAGCCTAGAATCCGGCCAAAACCGGAAAGTCTGTTAGAACTAAAAGTGTTATTTGAAATTGATTAGATGATCAATTTAGGGGTAAAAAGATATGCTGAACACTTGTGAAAAGTATTTTCTACCCAGACAACTCTTTCGCCCGGAATCAGGCCAAAACCGGAAAATTCGTTTGTTCAATTTAGGGGTAAGAACACTACAAAAAAATATTGCAGTATTTGCTACTGGGATTAATCTTGTCTTTATTGAGATAAGAATACCCCTAAACCGGATTAATTTTATCCCAATAGAGATAAGATTAATCCCAGTTGCAAATACTGCATCCTTATTCGGAGAATCTTTTAACAGAGAAGACATGCTCAACACGATGGTGAAAACCATTTTCTCGCCGGGCAAGTAGTTCGCCCGGAATTCGGCCAAAACCGGAAAGTTTGTTAGAAGTAAAAGTGTTATTTGAAGTTGATTAGATATTCGATTTAGGGGTAAGAAGATATGCTGAACACTTGTGAAAAGTATGTTTTACCCGGACAACTCTTTCGCCCGGAATTAGGCCAAAACCGGAAAATTTGTTTAAAGCAAAAGTTTTATTTGAAGTTGATTAGATGACAGATTTAGGTGCAAGAAGAGCCGCTGAATCTGCAAATGACAATCTTTTTTTTTTACCCGGCCATATAGTTCGTTAAGTTAAATTAGTACTTGGCGTTGATTAGATTTTCTTTATACGGATAATGGAGATACGCTAAATTCGTTTCTGAACTCTCTTTTTTTTCTGGACAAGTATAGTAGTTCGTTCGAAATTCGGCCGAAACCGGTAAACCCACATGCTGAATGTACATCTGAACTTGGTTTTCTTAGATGAACAGTAATTTGGCCTTACTCTGTTTTTAAATTTTAAAAGTAAAAATGTCCAAAAAGTCCGGCGAAAACAAAACCTAATTGTGTGCATCAAATATTCGTTTATTGGTGTCCTATCGGAACCTCTGGTCTTGTTCCATTTGCCACGTCTAGCGTCTGAAGAAGCGATTGTCCCTAGTAAATTCCTCTCTGAAAATCCCTTACCCTGGGAACATACCCTGATCGCTAATTCCCGTAGGACAGCTTCATATAAAGTGCCCGCCCCCCATACGATTGCCCTCTCCCCCTCGTTATGAAAATGCCCCACTGGGGGGAAGTCCGTCACTGGGCCGTTTGGTCTGAAGAATGTGCACTGCAAATCGGAATACTCTTGATGACTAACCCTTCTTGCAGATGTAAAATCGCCGGGTACCCAGAAGAAGAGCCAGGAGCGTTATCACCTTGGGAATCACAGCTGCTCCCGAAGATAACCGTGATAGTTCGACAGGACACGGATTTGAGTTGTTGAGTTTGAGTCGCTAGTGAGACGTTTTCTCGTTCTTCCTGAGGATCACTGGCGTCTTTTCGCCTTGTTATTCCGCGGTATTAACTATTAATTGAAAAAAAATTACATTTGCCTATTCAGTGCAATACCCGGTAAGTCAGGGAAAGTTGACAAATGAGCCGTTTGGATGGAAGTTAGTGAACTTCTGTCCTTCAAATCGGAAGTCAAATTGACCGATCGACAATGGTTCTTCCGGGGAATCGACCATTCGCAGAAACAAATTTTGCAGTAGCTGGTCACAAGCACCGGCTGTGTTGTGCGATAGGCTTGCCATGCCTGTCCCCGTAAAAGAGAACAAGTGCGCAAGCGCTCAATTGTGGAGTGTTGTCAGTAAAATGTTTATAAGAACTAACGTAATTAGAAATTATCCCGCTTAAGGAAAGGTGACGATGAAGTTTCTCAGGCAGTTTAAAAGCTGTGAATGTAAACAAATCACATGTGGCAATCCAAAGATCATTTTGCAAGAACGGTTTCAATTTAAATACACCTCCGACAATTCAATCGTGGGCAATCTGAACCGTGGGCATTGTGAATCGTGAGCATTGTGATTGTGGGCATTACGAGTGTTAGCCAAAATAATAGCGTATGTTCCGGTCTTTAAAAAGAAAAAAAAATCTCGAAAATTCCGGAAGATGAAGACTCATCTTTACAACTTTTCCCCTTACTCTTAAGTCGGTTATATGTCCGCATCCAACGCGGGATAAATCGGTTTTTGAACTTTATTTACTTATCCGACAAGTAATACTGCTAAAATTCACAAAAATCCGGAAATTTGGTAGACTCGACCCGAGAAGTTGAATTTTTAAGTCTGCCACTAAAATTGTTATTGCGAAGTCGTTAGTTCTCAACGAAACACAGAGGAGTTTAGCTGAAACGTTACAGCCGAACCTCTATAGCCGAAGTTCCAGTTTACAAAGCCGCGATCTTACTCCTGAACCAAGGAACACAGTAACAAGTTTCGTCGGACTTTCTCTATCCGTTCCGTTCTACAGACCAAAGAAATGTTGCTGGTGAATCGTGGATCAGATCAGAATTCCAACCATTTCCTCCGAGACCAGTTATCCCCCCCCCCCCATCCAACTACTAACCCACACATACTCAAGTTCAAAGTCATGCAATCCGATTCCCACCTTCTACCTGTTCATTAAATGAACATTCCACGAACCTGTAGCACGGGCTTTAGTCATCAGAGAGAGAGAGCAGGTTAAACATACATCGAAGCAAATACGTTATTCATAGTCTCTTTCTTTAGCTGCGTTCGTTGCACTCCGGGCTGTCTCTGGTGTTTAGTCACCAGTGTCCGGTTCTTCCCTTAAAACGTTTTTTTTGGTTCACCTGTGAGTTGATAAAAACCGGCTAACTCCTCGCTGCAGCAGGGCTCACGAGCAGGTTCTGGTTAGTCCGCACCGGTGAGATAAAACCGGACACTGGTTAGTTCAAAAACGGGTTATAAGACTGGTGAGAAATCACCGGTGGATGCAAAAACAGCTTATAAGAAAAACCGGAGACCACCGGTGAGAACTCCCGTGACAAAGAACGCAGCTTTTGTATGTTCGTTTCGTCTTTATTGGATGTTAGTTTGTGTTTTATTTTTATTGTTAGTGAGTGTTTATTTTTCCAGTTTCCCGCCCGTGTTAGCCTTGTGCTATTTGGGTTGAAACAAAATTGACTGATTGATGGACAGACACGATACTAGATAGATAGGTTCATAGTGTCGAACTGTTTTGTCTCTATAGCCAGGGGCGTCACGTATGGAGGGGGAAGAGGTGACCCCCCCCCCCCCCTCGAATCTTGTCGACCAGTTGGTAAAAACTTACCGCGCGATCTTTCGTAAAAACAGTCTATTTTTTCATGAAAACAGTCGGTAAAAATGACCAGCCAGTCGGTAAATACCGAAAGGTTAGAACAATTTGACGGCTCAGATTTTGCACTCGAATCGCCTAGCAGATACTTACTTGAGCAGGCGAGTTGCGGCCTGATCGCTGACGATATTCCTCTATTCACGCAGCTGATACCATTGTCGACTAATTCTCCAAATTTGCATTATGGTAACACGATTCAAAGACCATAAGAACGTAATCCAAGGCCGCGAAAAGGAGCAGAAGCATTTGATACGCAGCCTGTCTCGTACAAGCAACCGAGGGGCTACAGGGTCCGTTATGATTTAAGTGTACGATAGAGAATCGCCGATACTTTCTGAAACACGCCAGTGATCCAAGGGAAGAACGAGAAACATCATCCAAACGAAACCTCAAAATTGACTCAAACCCAATAGCTGCGTCCGTTGCACCCCGGCCTGTCTCTGGTGTTTTGTCACCCGTGTCCGGTTCTTCTCTTGTAACGCGTTCTTTGCTTCACCGGTGTGTAGTGGCCAATGAGTGCAAAAACGGCCTAAATCCTGGTTTTGCGCGAAACCCCGTCAATTGACGAAGATTTGCTAGCTTCTCGGTTAAGCCGGGCTCCCGAGCAGGTTCTGGTTAGTCCGCAACCGTGAGATAAAACCGGACACAGGTTAGTTAAAAACGGGTTATAAGACTGGTGAGTAGTCGCGGGTGGATGCAGAAACGGCTTATAAGAAAAACCTGAGACCACCGGTGAGAACTCCCGTGACAAAGAACGCAGCTTATGTAAACCATCAACAACGTTTGTTGTGGTGACGTTTCTGGCTATTACAACGACTTTATTTGTATGTGAAGAAGCACTCTGAACCGGATGTTATGGTGAGGGGTGTAGTAGGTGGGACATAGGTGGTAAATGTCCTTAGATACAGCCATCGGAGTCAGGACAGCCTAGGGCGTCTGTCTGGTGGCTTACGACACGTGCAGACTTCACGGGTTCATTGTAGTTTCCCCCGATCGATTTCACACTAAGGTTTGCGTACCGAATCACAATAGGCTATAAACCACCCATCATACACTAGGCCCTACAGGCCAGCCCACTCTAAGGAACTTTAAACAAGACTCATAACAATGACCTAAGGTCCATAAATAAACAAAAGGTTTTATTGTCTTGTGTGAAAGGTACTTACAAAATAAACAACCTTTAAGTAAAAGGGTTGTTCCCGGTCGAGGCCCGGAAAAGAAGTGTAGAAGACGATGACTCATCCAAACCGGATGAGTCATGAACATGAGGTAATAAAATAATACAGAATCACGGCAGTATAGAAGATTAAACATACTGGAGGAAAAGGGAGTAACGCTGGCTAGCGGCGGCAGAAGTTAGCAGTGAGGGGTGCAGATGGCACCGCCGTAACATGACTCTTCGCTATTCACACGGCGATTCTTCATCCACACGAAGAGTTAGACGTCACGAGTATTGATAACTTCAACAGAACGGCAGATGGCAGCGATCGAAGGTACAATAGTGAGCCCGTTGCTTCAGTACTCGTTCCCGGTCTGGGTCCATCTGCAATCCGCACAGCGTACCTATTACAAGACATAGAGAGTGTGCTCCACCCTACTTACCGTAGTTACTACGCATGACGTCACGAATTCCAGCTTTTCGCCGTAAAGGCTGGAACGATTTTCTATTTTCCAGCAGAATATCATGCCACAGGCGAATCCGACACTCCGGGTACAGAAATACGTAGTTAACACGCTACCGAGCATGGTAAGGAAATAGTTACTATTTGGATGGAACGGTCAAGGTAGTAACATTTTACGAGGTTGGAACGAAAATAGTAAGTAATAGTTACTATTGTTAGAAGGTTGGAACACTGCCAGAGACGTCCAGAAAAGAGCAACAAGGATTGTACTCTGAACCGCGACGTACCTCACGAACAAGCCCTTGTGAAACTGAATTTATCACCGCTTAAAGTCCGGCTTGAACACCTGATTTTGCAGTTTGGTAAATCTATCCTAGCCAATACAAGCCAGCGGTCAGTGCTACCAAAAACAGCCCCTCCCAATAATCAAACTCGATTCTAAAAAAATTCTACCCCCTAAAGTCCGCAATGATCTTTACGGGAACTCGTGTGTGCCCTTTTTTACTTCGGTTTTCAGTGCTGAATCTTTTGTTATTTATAATTTGTAAGAAACTGAATTTACTCATGCTATGATAGTTTCTAAATATACCGATCTCTCTCTCTCACATTCGTATAATTAAAGCACCATCATCAGTACGGATGTATTTGAGAAATCGGTCCGTTTCTTATATAAATACTTCCGTATTGCTAGAGATCTTTTCAAGCCCAAATACGTGCAATACGATCGGATTTTGCGCAGTGTGTAAGCCCACCATTCCGCTGTACCAGCCAAGCCAATCGACGTGTTGGAGAGCATAGCTTTCAAAATAGGAGTTGCGTTTTTGCAGATACCATGTTATCCGATACCACGGTGTAGTCAATAGGCGTTTTTTCAGTTATCGTGGTATCTGATATTCAGGTACCACGTTCAGACCGTGGTAACTGATCGTGTATCTGAAAAAGTCATCTCACTTTCATCAGTTTTTGTCAAATCGGTGGGAAAGAAGTTTGGCACTTAGTAATGTTACTGAATATCTGTTTTTCTTTTGGGATGACTTTGAAAAGCGCAATTACTGCGATAGTAATTTTTGCAGAGCAACTTTATATACCACGGTAACTGCAAAAATGACTAATTGTAGATCCAGTTACCGTGGTAACAAATACCATGGTATCTGCAAAATGCAGCTAGGATCTATAAAGATTGGAACGCACTACCAGAGGAGACTGTTATGTCTGAAAATGCAGCGATCTATTAGTTGCGTCTTTGCCGATACCATGGAATCTGATATCACGGTCTAAAGTCGTTTTCACAGTTACTATGGTATCTGGCCAGGTACCGTGGTATCTCGTATTCAGATAACGTGGTAACTGATCGTGATTTCTTGAATATTCATCTCACTAACATACGAGTCTAGTTTTTTGTCGAATTGGTGGGAAAGAGGTTATGTAAATCTAGATGTCAGCGGATATCAGTATTTCGTTTTGGATGACTTCTAAAAGCGCAAATACCACGATAACTGCAAAAACGACCAATTACAGGTCAAGTTACCATGGTACCTGCAAATACGCAACTACTGTTTCTTCAACATTTTATTCGATTTCTTATGCAGGCCGATTTTTGCCAACTTAAGTACAATTCAGTTTATTTGTCATCGTTCTACAGTTATTATGTTACTAGTGCCCTATGTTTACATTGTATTCAAGTGACAAGTGACTATATTTATTTTATGACAATTGTATATATGCTTTAGTTGTAGATTAATGACAAGTGCCAATTAATTTGCTTGCGCATGAGATGTTGTGCCGCATTCATTTTGAAATTAAATTAAATTGAAACAAGTTTTAACGACTTACCACTTTTGATGATAATAAGTAAACAACGAACGCCTAGGTCGCATTTTCCATTTTCTCTGGATTGCCAGGTGTGCAGAACTCCTTTTCAACACGAATTTGTTTATTTTTTATGACTTTCAAACTATACAAAAACCAAAAATAGTACACAGTGTGGATAATAGAAAAAAGTCGATTTTTTCTACAAAAAAATCAAATGTCTCGAATCCATGCAAATAAACTGGACCAGAAGAGAACGGTTGGCAACATGCCAACCAAAAACATCAACACCCGGTGTCGTTGAAGAAATCCCTACATTTAGTACGAGTTACCCCCTCCCCCCCCCCACCCAACACTAGAGGGAATTACTAAACTCGGCGTAATCTGTGTAAACAAAGTGTAGTTCCTTCTTGATTTGCAGGTAGGCTATACGGACTGAAGTATTGTCGGTGCATTTCTAGATACTTGGAAACTTATGGTCCAACTAGGACATCAAATTTGCGCACTGCTCACACGTATTAAATCGTGTAGTATCTGGTCTAACGTCTAAGGTGATTTCCAGCGGTACATTTGTGTGCTTCACATTTCCGAGTGTTGTGGAAACAAAACTCAATTGTATTTCTTCTGTTTTATATAATTATTTTATTCTACAAACTCCGCTTTCAAATGGCGGGTCGGAAATAAATTACTTACTATTACTTAATTTGGTGCCGTACTATTGACACATAGGCTGAACCTCGCCAAAACACCGTTTTGTTTGTTGTTTTTTTGTGTAACTTCAAATGTCGGAAAATTCAGATGAAATCCACAGAAAATTTAGGCTTAAATCCTTACAATACTAGAAAGATCCTCAGTACGCCTGTCTACTTGATAAATTAGCTAATTTTATTGTTTGGCCTTGAATTTGCGGTTAAATTCAAATTTAAGGTTTGAAGCCAAGCTTACCCTTCATTATACAAAAGAAATAGAAAACCGTGATTTTCGGGGTTTTTTTTCTTGATCAGCTAGTTATTCCTCTTTAGATGATGCGCGAGGGATAAATATAATTTCGATTACATGTCGTTTTATGGCTTCAATTCAGTACAATTCAATTTTATTTCAACACCAATTACGGACTAGCCGAATAGCAGGTGGTAGATTCAAACATGCATTAAAAACAAAAAAAATTGCCAACAGGTTGTTGGCTCCGCGTCGTTTTTCTGTTGGTATTTTTTTTTTTTCGCTGAGGAAGGTTTGCCGGGAGTGCAACCGAAATATCCATGATTACACTTATCCCTCGCACTTCATCTTACAGGGATAACTAGCTGATCAAGAAAAAAGCCGGAAAATCACGATTCTCTATTTCTTTCGTAAATTCGAATTTTCAGACGAACCGAGCCTCAAAATCGAACAACACCTTGACAGCTGTTTGTCAAATTTAAGCCACAAATCCAGCCACGAAACCCTGCCACAAACGCTTTGTGAGATCACGGAAAAACGCCTCTAGCTGGCCTATATGTTGGATTGGAAAACTAAAGTAGAATATTACTAAACCCAATTTCAGAGTTTACCCGTATAACAGCGGCCTCCCGCGTTTCTAATTTGAGTTAAAACCGGGTCTTCTTCCCCTCAAATTTTCGCATGACCCGAAACCCAAGCTTCCTCCGCCGCCAACAAAATCTTCAGAAAGATATATCTGAAGTCCTTCGTTCCATATTTCACTAAATATTTTGCCTGTACTTGGTTTTTAATGTTCGTTTCATATTTATCGTCTGTTAGTTTGAGTTTTATTCGTGAGTGTATTTTTCCAACTTTCATCCGTTTTAGTCCAGTGCTATTAGGGTTCAAATAAATTGATTGATTCATTGAGTGAAAAATTTCGCGGGAATTTCAAACGGAGCAGTAAATTTAGACCAAATAATAAAATTAGCCACTTTATCAACCAAATATGCATAAGATTGAGGATCCGTCTAGTACAGAATGGTAAGGACGTAAGAACGATGTTCTATTTACTGAAATTTTATTTTCAAGTGAAATTACCGCACTAAAGACAATTTCGCGAATTTCAACTTGTGTGTCGAGTGTGTGACACACACTTTTCTCTCCATGACAAGAGCTCAGAATTGTGTGAGACACAAAACATGTCCCGGAAAAGCGCCTCTACTCACGAATGAGGTCGTGAATCAAGAACTGATAAACCTATGGGAGAACAAGAGGCTTCCCTATTTTCAGAGACCAGAGACTATACTCCTGTTGCGTTGAGATTGGCAATGCTTAAACAGATCTCAGTATGAAAGCCCGAACTACTGAAGTAGAAGCCCTCCCAGATAGTAGGTGAAGAAACGACCTTACGATTCAGTGAATCACTGAACGGCACTGCGCTGAATCAGCACTGATTCCCACTCGTTTCTGCACTTGACAGGTCTGTGGTGCACGAACCAACCCTGCACGCCTATGTTGGTGTGCGTGTGTGGGGGCTATACACCTAGTCCTCCTTGGCACACCAACTCCCCAGTACTAGATGGTTCCATCTTAGAACCTTTGTACTTTGGGACCAAGTCTGCACTAATGGGTATGTAAACCCAGACAATATCTCTGTTTTCGCTTCCGGTGTCGACTTCTGTGTCTATCGACCCAACAAAGTTGGGGGTAGAAATTAGACAGCTCGAGCTGAGGGGGCTCCGTTTCCAACTACGGGTTTCAACAGCATCTTGAGCCTGAGGTTCTGTAAACCTCATTCTGCACTCGGGTCCCATCGACACCTCAGCTCTCTTTAGAATCACTAGGTGCACTTCCGATAACGGACAAACAGTCTTTCACAGTATGGTAGATAATGTTCTTAATTTGGAGTTTATCTTCGTGGTTTGTGTGAGCGTCGGATAAGTCCCGGAATTCTTGCGCTAGCTGGTAGCAGCGGCTGATATTTTCCGGGGACACGAAATCTTCCGCCACTTTAATACAACTATGGAGATTTCGAACCTGAAAAGAAGAAAGATGAAAATACTGACCCGGAGGAAGGTGTCAACTGGTAGGCCAACCGCCCCATCTCCCCCCCCCCCAAAGGGCCTGTCGTATCTATGCTACTAACTCCCTCTTAGGTAGAGCTGGTGGACTCGGACTTTGAGCTCGTTTTGAGAACGCCTCGGCCAGAGATGGGCGAACCCGATCATGAAAGGATTCGAATCCGAATCCAGGGCTAGGTACGAATCCGATTCCACCATTTCGTGCTAATGATTCGAATCCGGAATCGAACACGACCTTAACAAAAACAAAATGATGTACATAGGTTATGGCTTAAAAATCAGAGGTGAGAAAAGCACTGATATCTAAGGTATCAGATAACGTGATAAATTGCTGAGGATGTTTTGCGGCAGAGACCAAAAAGTTGGATTGCCTAAGCACAAAGTGTAAAAATTGGGAAGACGGAAACTGGAACGGAATTTCAGCGGATTCGTAAGATAGAGGGTTTGGAATCCGAGTCCGAATCCGAATTCAACCTGACAAGCAGAAGATTCGAATCCCGGTTCGAATCCGGCCAACAGGACGAATCCTGGATTCGAATCCGGATTCAGATTGGACCATCTCTGGTCTCGACATGCCTATTTCATGGACTCGGACTCGTCTCTGTCTGGCCGCTTTGAAGCAGGACTCGCACTTTACTCGTCTCCAAATTCTGAGTATACGTCTCAGACGTTTTCAGCGACAAAGAAAAGAGATTAGCCAAGTGATGGTTATGTTGGAACTTCTGATATACATGCGTCCACGTCGAGCTTGGTGCTTTTTTTTTTCTAAAGTGCAATATCAAATGATGATATATTTTTGAGGATATTCTATTTATTAAAAAAAAAAAACGTATTGTTACGACTCTGGGCGTGCCTCACCTCATGGAATTTTTTCCAGGACTCGGTCTTGGCTCGTGAACGTGACCTTGGACTCCGACTCACCTCGGACTATCTCAAATTTCTAAGGTTTCTTCCACATTTAAAAAACTAGTATTCGGAAATAGCGGAGCAATGAACGAACGCAATTTCACCACGTTTTCACATCTGTCCAAATGATAATTAACTAGGCTTCGTATTTCAGACCAACTCAGTGAACCTTTAGGGTTTGAAGTTTTTATGCCAGTCCTATCCAAATAAAAAAATACTTAAAGTTTAACTGAAAAGCAAACTTATTTTCCTATCATTTAGTTGAGTACACTGAGTTATTTGGATTCTGCTAAGAGATTTTCTTATTTTCCACTATCTGCTCTAGTACTGAGGTTCAGAATATCTACGGCTGTCCTCACAGCGCAAATTCTACTATGACGCGGAATATTTGAATCTGAACACAAACTTGACTTTTAAGTGGGCGGTGAGAAGCTTGGTGAAGATTTCTTAGTGCCGGAAAGAAAAAATTTCATAAATCTTTTCCGTCAAGCATACGAAGTAGGTAGTACCGCAAATCTAACAGGGAAATTCCACTATTTGAAAACTGATTATTCGTGAATAGCGGAGCGACGAAGTAACGCATTTTCATCGGGTCTTCAAGCTTCTTCAAGTGAATTAGTGAGGGGTAAAAAGACTGTCCCATCTCTGCCCTTTTCAGTTAAACTTTAAGATGACTACAAATATAAGAGTCAACTCAGCTTGAAGAGGGCCCTTGCCAAAATGGGCTGAAATATCGCTTTAAGTACAACTCTACTAGAAATGACCTTTTCACTATGAAACGGAACAGAAAAAGGTTTTTGAAACTGCCATTACTTTTCTCTTGAATTTGACGCGCCTTGGTTAAATAGTGGGAAAGTTAAGCAAATAAAAAAGGTAAAAAATGGAAGATTATTAAATTTTATGTGTGAAAGAGTTATCAGCGGCCATTGAAGATTCTGGCAAACTTCACGTTGTTTGACGGGCAAAACTAGGCACGGCCGGAACAGTGTTAAAAATTCGTATGCACAAAACTAAACAATGGAGAAAGGTGGGGAATTTAAAAGCTTATAATTCCACAAGGGAGCTAGGTATATTAAAAAAGACAGAATAAACAAGAGGGGTCTTTTAAAGTTTAACCGAAAAGGGCTGGGATAGGACAATCTAGTTACTCATCACTTGTTCACTTAAATTGGCTTGAAGACCCGCTGAAAATACGCTACTTCGTTGTTCAACTATTTATAATTAATCGATTTTCAGATAGTGGAATTTCCGTGTAAGTTGTGGTACCTCTACGCGTGGTATCTGTGTTGTATGCCTTACCACAACAATTTATGAAGTTTTTTTTATTCAGGCATTAAGCAGTCTTCACTAAACTCTCCACTGCCCACTGAAAAGCCGCGTTTGTGTTGAGATTAAAATTTCCCGCGTCATCGTCGAATTTACGTTATGGGGCAGCAGCAGATATTCTGAACGTCATAACTAGAGCAGATAGTGGAAAATAAAAAAATCCCTTAGCTGAATCCGAATATATCAGTGTATTCAATTAAATGACGCAAACTGACGCTTTTTATGTTCCGTTTCATAGTGAAAAGGTCGTTTCTACTAAGAGTGGTACTTTAAGCGATATTTCGGCCCTTCTTGGCAAGGTCCCTCTTCAAGCTGTAGTTGACTTTGCCATTTGTACTCATTGTTAAATATCTTTTATTTGGAAAGGACTGGAATAAAAAATTTAAACCCTAAGGGTTCACCGGGTGGGTCATTTGAACAGACGTGAAAACGTGGTGAAAATGCGTTCGTTCATTGCTCCGCTTCCCGAATACTAGTTTTCAGTTAAACTTTAAGAATATCCTAGCTGACTGTTCCGTTTTGTGTCATTAGTTGCGTTTTTGCAGATACCATGGTATCTGATACCGCGGTCTAAAGTCGTTTTTGCAATTATCGTGGTATCTGATGCCACGGTCAAAAGGCGTTTTTGCAGTTATCGTGGTATCTGGCCAATTATCGTGGTATCAGACAGCCAGATACTACGGTCCGACCGTGGTAACTGGTCGTGGTACCTGAAAAGTCATCTCACTTTCATCAAATTTTGTCAGATTGATGAGAAAGAAGTTTAGCACTTAGTGATGTAACTGGATATCCGTTTTTCTCTTGGAATGACTTCGAAAAGTGCAATTTCGGCAATAGTCGTTTTTGCAGAGCACCGTGTATCAGATACCACGATAACTGCAAAAACGACTAATTGCAGATCCAGCTACCGTGGTATCAGCAAAAGCGCAACTTTTTTTACATCTGATTTCCAGTCAGCTTGGACCGAAGAAGTATTTAAAATATTTACCTGGTGTGGGGCACCCGCCGGAATGAACACCGCCTCGCCCATACACTGAACGATCGTGTAGCCCCTTACGCCATACTCTCGGTACAACCGCTCCCTCAAAGGGGCGTCCAGGTACGTAGCTTGATCATGGATCGGGTCGCTTTTCGCTTGGAACTTTTGGTTCTTCTCGGTTGCGACCTGAAAAAATACAGAAAAATTAGTTTTTGGGATCCCAAAACGTAAGTGGAGGGAACCTATGACATCGCAAAAGTTGTCCGTCTGTCCGTTCGTCCGTCTGTCCGTCTGTGCGCGCTATAACTCTCGAAGGGAATGAGACATTTTGATAAAAACTTGGTGTGAGAATTCATTGGGTCAAGGGTAAGGTCAAGTTCGTCGATGGGCTCTGTAGCTCTACATTTAGGGGTGGGGGAGGGGGTTCACATTAAGGGACAAACAAAATATTTTTAAACAGCTAATGTGATAGTCGATTATGATGTAAGAAGGTATGCTGAGCACGTTAGTGAAAACCATTTTCTCGCCGGATGATTAGTTCGTCCGGAATCCGGCAAAAGCCGGAAAGTTGGTTAAAAGTAAAAGTTTTATATGAAGTTGATTAAAAGGACGATTTAGGGGTAAGAAGACATGCTGAACACGATGATGGTTTTCTCGCCGAAGAAGTAGTTCGTCCGAAATCCGGCAAAAACCGGAAAGTTGGTTAAAAGTAAAAGTTTCATTTGAAGTTGATGTTCGATTTAGGGGTAAAAAGACATGATGAACACGATGGTGAAAACCATTTTCTCGTCGGATAACTAGTTCGCCCGGAATCCGGCCAAAACCGGAAAATTTGTTAAAAGCAAAAGTTTGATTAGATTACAGATTAAGGGGTAAGAAGAGAGGCTGAGTCTGTATATGACAATAATTTTTTACCCGGACATATAATTAGTCCTGAATCCGGTTGCCGGAAAACCTGAAACTTGGCAGAAGTAAAGCAGTCTCGGTCAGCGTCGTCAAAATAGATATGGCTTATAGAGGTATATCTGAACTTGGTTTTCTCTGATGATTAGCCTGGCGAAGACTGGATCTGGCGAAGACAAGACCCTATTGTCTGAATTAAATATTAGATTTCTGGGATCCCATCGACACCTTTGTTCTTGTTGGTTTAAAGACCAGTCGTGTCTACTGTCAGGGGGGTCTTCTACCTTCAGAGCGATCCAGGACACAGGATCACCCGAGGAATACGTGCCTCTAGCCTTGTCCTGAATAGAGCCTGACATATTTATACAAGCCGGAAACATCTTCACGTCAGACTAGATCAGATTCGCGTATGCGTAACATCTCTTTGTAAAAACTAGTGTGAAATACATATTGATTCTTTCGTACCACCGTCAATTCCTGCATAGATTAAAGCCTTACTACTCTCAACTTGACATCTACAATACCAATGCAACCCATTTCCGTAATTGCATTCATTAATTCTCAAAGGAACCCTCGCACTATTTACTCGTGAACTTCTAGTATTTTTTTAAATAATTGACTACTTTAAAACTAGCTCTGCTTTCAAAAAATTACCCGCAGCTTCGGCAGTTTTTTTGAGATCCGTTGACTTATAGCGAAACCAGGGGAAAATCTACATAACTTGTTTTTCTGATCGAAAAAGTCAGTGTCATCCGCATCGAAGGTAGCAAAACACGGCAAGTGAGAAAATCAGCCAGGTTTTGTTGGAGGAGTTAGAATGCACCGTACGAAATTCGGGTCTCCCGGTTTAGAAATTGATAGAGTGATTACGGAAGTAAGTTGCGCTAGAAATGTACGGTGTTCTTCAAAACTGTACTAATTACATTTTCATAATTTTTGGGCCCAGTTTTGTGTATGCCATCTGCATGAAGAAAGTAGGAACTCAGAAAGTTAAAACTAATCTACCTGTTAGATGGTGATCATGTCTACCTAACACTTAGCACAATTAACAGAATACTAAATCAGCTATGTTCTTTCCAATGATATAAGTTAACTCAGTTTTCAAAAAAATTTCAGTTAGCACAGTTTTGAAGAACACGGTACAATTATAGGTAAGACAGGTCCTTTAAGCTCGGAGACCCGAAATTGGCATTCTCGGGCCGCTATTGGTACCTCACTAATCTTTACGATTCACAATTTGCCATTTTTGAAAATGCAAAACGAATACGTCAGCTGAATTTTATTAGAGCTATATTTCGGCCCTTCTTGGCAAAGGTCCTCATCAGGCTCAAGCCGCTGAAACTGGAGAATTTAACTTGTGAAAAAAAGCAAATTAAAGATTCTAGCTTAACTTTAAAGGACACCTGAACGATGAAACCATACTTGAACACACCATGGAGAATGCATTTACAGATATGGCCAGGGAGAGCATTCTTCTCCTGAGTGTGACGTTTTCAAAATAGAGATATTCGTTTCTGGAGGTTTGCACATGCAGACACCAAGATAAAAAGCGCAATTCATTCAAATCTTGTACAGCGCTGGCCGGATCGCATTGGTATTTCTTCTAGATATCCGTTTGGGCTTAACTGGTTAAAAAATGTTCCAGAAGAAGGGTTGATTGGAGACATTTGTTCCTTTCTATAACTGTTCGGTACTGAAATAAGGACAGATGCAAAATAGATCAAAAATCATAGCTTGGAAACACTATTTCGTATTTGGATTGGGTTTTCTGTAGCCAATGTTAACGGAAGTCATACAGCTAGAGATGATACTTGGTACTCTTCATTCAGGTGTCCTTTAAGTATCTCATTTGGTGAATTTGTTTTTGAGAGCTGCTTGGAGTTTGATTTTGGAAACGAGTATTTCCATGCGCATTATGCTCCAGACGAGTGTTGCGTATCATGCTATTGATTGGTAAAGCCGTTTATCTGAAACGGCTTAAAACATCCACAGCCGTGGATAATTCGTTAAAAGCAAAGCCTAGTTTCAAAGTAAATAGTGCGATTGTACTTTAACGGAGTAATGGCAGATAAAACGTCAACATGACTTCTGCTAACAGGCAAGTTGAATCGAACGCGGTGCGGGACAATCCACAAAACTAGCCTTGCGGACGAGATATTCGATCCAGTCTACCACAAATCCCTCATGTTGGGATAGACTATGCCAAACGTCGGATATGCCCTAGGTTTGGTTGGCCCGCCGTAATGTATTTAGAGCCGGTTCAGCGATGAATATCGCTCTTACGTACGGCGTTCCACGAAACTCGAGTAGTATAGCCTCTACTGAAATCTAAAACTTTTGTTGCCGAAAATTTTGCTTTTGATAAATAGATAAATAGAGTTTATTTTGGCAATCTTAATTTGAAGTACGAAGCTTTCCGTAAGTTTTAAATAAATATTAATGATTTTTCAAGGGTAAGCTTATCCAGTATTTGGCATAGGGTATCCAGCTTTTGGCATAGGGTATCCCAATATGAAAGATTTGTGGTAGACTGATTCGACCACAGCAAGTAAACCTGTCCGGCATGTGTTTTTATTGTGCTAGGATGATGGTAGTACGAATGAAATGGCGTTCTCATCTACAAATTTTAGTAGGTTCAAAAAAATACCTGCAAAAATAGAACGTCTAGACAATCGATAGAGGCGTTTTTTTCGAATGAATGAATGATTTTATTTCGGGCAGCCTAGCAGTTAGGCGTATGCAGAGTATATATAAAAAAAAAAAAAACCATAGAATTCGACTGAAGTCCCATGAACCAAAAAACAGCCTACCCGTGTTGACGGGGTTAAAGATGGGCTGCTCTTACTTTTCTAAGAAGGTTTCTTAACTTTGTCGGGATCTTTAGCGGGGAAAATGTCCCATTGCGGCAGGTCACAGTTTTTCCTAGTTTAGCGAAAGGATTCACCTAAGGCGTATTCTCGCGGACCCGAGGACTTCCCGTGGAAACAAGGGGAACGGCGAGAATAGAGGGAGTCACTTCACGCGGACTCCGCGCACGAAAAACAACGATAATCCGGGGAATACTTCCAAAATGGACTTTGTTCGAAACAAAAATTTGCAGTTGACGAAATTAGTCTGGTTCTTAATTACTTTTACATTGCACACCAGCAAAAATTGATTCCCGTCCAAATCTGAAACGGAGTCCTTTTTGACGATGGTGATGATAGTCGGGGCATTCCCCGTCCGTGAGGACTCGCGAGAATAGCGGGAGTGAGTCCCTGGGACAAACAAAAACGCACGAACTCGTCAAAAGGAGTCCTCGCGGAACGGCAAGAATACGCCTCTAACCTAAAAAGTAGCCTACCCCGTTGGGTGAGATTACAGACTCCTACCTTTCTCAGAAGATCTCTCACTTTGTCGGCATCTTTAGCGTGGAAGATGTGCCATAGCGCGCCGGGTAGGTCGCGGTTTTTTCGAATCCGCATGATTGTCGCTGCATCAACGCCCTCGTTCGACATGCAGTTGAAAGACTCTGGAAGAAAAGATGTCAACTAAGTATTCCGTCGGCCCAGTGTAGCCACTGGTCGCAGAATTATAATAATAATGTACTTTATTTCCTTAATAGCTTGTATTATACACGCTAGCACTGGATCGTCATTTAAACAAATGACATATGACAATTACATAAGTAGACATTTCATCTACACGTACAACTTGAAAATATAATTTGAATTAACTAGAATTAAAATATTGGGTAAAATAGGGTACAAAAGATTTCAGGTAACGATCTGTCGAGTTTATGGGTGGTCTTTCTAGTCTCTGGGAATCAGCGTCCCTCAGTCTCTGTCGCGTATTAGGCCTGCTATTTGCTGTAGTATCAAAATCAGGTAGAATTGCACGATGAGCATGTGATGCCAGACACTTGCTCCCGAGCGCTATTGTCAATTGGTGCCGCCGTTCGTCAAGGGTTGGCAGTTCAAGCTTGACCAGGCCATCCTCATAGGAAAGATATTTCTTTCAGAATTCTGCGATTTGTCACACATTTTCGACTTCTTCTTCACAGCAGCTATAAGTTTTTTTTGAAAAAACATGGACTTTAAGGCAAGTCTTTTCGGAAAAAGAATTTGTAATTGTTTTTTTTACTGTTCATTAAAAAGGTGCTGATCTCCGACTCGTGGCCCTCAGCCAGGAAGTGCAATGGGAGGTTGGAGGCCAGCCATTCTGTGCTTTCACACACCCTTCCTGTCACCTTCCCCGGATTTCTCCAGGTACCCATTTGAAGCTGGGTGGACTTTGGCTTGTCTTACGGGGTTACGCCACTAACCCCCAGTACCGAGACTCGAACAAGCGACCCTTCACTTGCGAGTCCGGAGCGCTAACCACTCGGCCACGGACGGACAGACTGTTCATTAGCTCCTCTTATAAGAAGCAAACTGGCACCTTAGAATCTAAGAGTTTTTCTTTGAACATGAGAAAAGCGGAAACACTGACCCAAGCTCATTGCAAATCACGTTTGGTATTTCCAAACCGGTGGACGAATGGATTTAAATTCTCTTTCAATTCAAACTGACTGGAATCAAATATCAGAAATATATAATAATACAAATAAATGAATAATAGCCAAATAAATAATTAAAAATAAACAATAGTCAAACGGAAAAGTCAGCTAGCTAGGATGTCCCTTCTTATCCCCTATGTAAGTTTCCCTGCTGAAATCGACCCAGACAACGCGAAACAGATTAGTTTCTTCCTCGGATCGCCCGGAATTTCGACCTCGGGGTGCGTCAAGACTTACAATTTTCTATATATTTGCATGCGGAGGGGGGGGGGGGGATTCTCTCGCCTAAGCGCCCAGAAATGACACTTTTAACAATTACTAGTTATTTTCTTCTTGTTATTTTTATTACGTTACATTTACGTTGCCATAATTGGCCTTAAGCTGTAGCAAACAACAGGCTAGATCTGCGATACAACAACTGCAGTTTGTAGCAACCTCAACACTGTATTTTTAGGTACTCCAATTTGAAAGCTGGTGCTGCGGTTTCATTTTAGACACGGCTATTGGCTTTGTTGACCGACTGGGTCGTTGACATGAGAGTGCTAGGCGATTCCATTCGACATGCTACTAGTCCACTAACTTCTCAACTCTAATTGTCTCTCCTCACTCATCCCCCCCCCCCGACAACCACTCACGGACTAGAGGCCACTCCCGGAAACTGTCCAGAAGGTCCTGCACCTCCCGTGTTCGCCAGCACTTCTTCAGTAACCGAGGTGTTCCTCTACGGCAGTGGTTCGAAGGAACCAAAATTGATTTAGTCTGTAGCTTCAAAATATCGCCTCACGCATTTTTTGATTGCCGAAAGCCTAATATTACCAGCAGAGGCGTCACCAGCCAAAACTTATGGGGCAAGGTATTTTTTTACTGGCCGACAGGTCAATTATACCGCCTGTTTTTTTTAAGTAACTGCTTTTACGAACAAGAGCTACGAGCTCATATGGCACTTGTTACGAGTAGGCACGGCTCGGTTATGTCAACGATATATCTAGTGTTTGCTAGGTGTCTTCCCACCAAGTTTCATCTCGATCCCTCCACTCATAGCGTTTTCCAATATTTCCGGTTCTCCCCTCCAGCTCCCCCCAAAAGTCACCGGATCCGGTCCGGATTTTAAGTGGGTCGTCTGAGGCATGAGGCCTTTCCAAATATCAAGTTCCATCGAGATCTGATCACCCGTTCAAAAGTTATAAATACCTCAAGATTCCGGATTCCCCCTCCCTCCACTCCCCCACAGTACCCGAATCGGCTCGGTTATGTCACTGATGTATCTAGTGTTTGCTAGGTCTCTTCCCACCAAGTTTCATCTCGATCCCTCCACTCATAGCGGTTCCCAAGATTTCCGGTTGCCCCCCTCCAGCTCCCCCCAAAAGTCACCGGATCCGGTCCGGATTTTAAGTGGGTCGTCTGAGGCATGAGGTCTTTCCAAATATCAAGTTCCATCGAGATCCGATCACCCGTTCAAAAGTTATAAATACCTCAAGATTCCGGATTCCCCCTCCCTCCACTCCCCCCCACAGTGCCCGAATCGGCTCGATTATGTCAATGATGTATCTAGTATTTGCTAGGTGTCTTCCCACCAAGTTTCATCTCGATCCCTCCACTCATAGCGTTTCCCAAGATTTCCGGTTGCCCCCTCCAGCTCCCCCCAAAAGTCACCGGATCCAGTCCGGTTTTAAGTGGGTCGTCTGAGGCATGAGGTCGTTCCAAATATCAAGTTTCGTCGAGATCCGATCACCCGTTTTAAAGTTAAAAATACCTCAAGATTCCGGATTCCCCCTCCCTCCACTCCCCCCACGGTGCTCGGGTCGGGGAAGTGACTATTTCCAACTTAATCATTTGGGGTCCCTGATACGCCTGCCAAGTTTTATCGTCCTAGCTTATGTGGAAGTGCCCGAACTAGCAAAACCTGGACAGACCGACAGACCGACAGAAATTGCGATCGCTATATGGCACTTCGGCCGACTCTGTTCTTTTAGCTAGCCTCCTGCCGTAAAATCTGTTCCTGTGTCATACAATATTGTTTCAAGAAGAATCGAAGACACTGCAAGTGATATTGTCGTTCAGGTTGCGAATTAAGCTACCGAAAAATTTTGCAACGCAGCTTGATGAAAGCACGGGGAAGATTGAAACCAAACAGAGAAACAGGCTGACAGTAAAAAATATGCCGCTAATGACGTCGAGCCGAGATTTGACAAAATTTGTGCTTCAAGCAGCCTCTAGTGATTGTCTCGTTGATTTTGTATGCATTTTTACACATATATGCCTTATTATTATTATTATTATTCTTTTATTGCCCTCAAAAGTTGAAGAGTACAAAAATTGAAATAAGACCATAATAAACAACTACAGACAATATATGCGTCTAAATATACACGACGATAAATAAGAATACTGGAAACTTTAAAACACTATAAAACAATCATCATAGCGAACAACTATAAATGAGCCTTATCGGTAAAAAGGGAAAAGGTTGTGGGTTGGGAGAATATTCTCCGCCTTACTGTAAAAATTCTGAACTTTCTTTTTAACAATTACTAATGGGTCTTTTACTTTAAATTTTGAAACAATCTCAGTATTACTAAACGAAATAGGGAACCCAAGAAGAAATTTACAATACTTAAAATAAGAAACCCGAATAGCTGAGAGATCACTCAGTCTGAAATCGCGGAAAAGGAGGGAAGGAAAAAGGACATGAGGGAGAGCCACTGCGTTAAACAGAGATCCAAGTATATCACGCCGGTAAACACCGCGAAATCTTATCATCAATCCGAAAGCTTTTCTAATCTTTTCTTTAATATGTATAATTAAAGCAGCTTTAAAATCACGAGCTGAGGCAGAGTAAGGGACACCCAGATATGAAACACGATCGCAAAGGGGGAAAGAAACACCACCACCACAATTCAAATCAGCTCGGTCCTTACTGTTAATAGCAAAGTAATGGCACTTCTTAATGCTTATTATTATATTATTTATTATATTATATATTATATTATTTTTGACAATAACTATCGTCTTTTTCACGTTCCTCCCCCAGCCTCCAATAGCTTCATATACTGAACATAGCAAAAGAACATAGCGATGGTGTGTGCAGACAACACCTTTTGGTTTACCAGAAATGTCTAAACCCGCAAGTTGTCTCGCTTTAAATGCCGCAAGCGTAGTGGGCGGCGCTACGAGTATGGCCCGTCCGAAAGCATAGGTCTTGGAGCTACTCCTTAGTGTTATTTTGCTCTTGTCAAGACCTATGCTTCCCTCGTTTCACAAATGGGCCATACTCATACCGCCGCCCACCACACTTGCAACATTTAAAGCGAGACAAACGTGCTAGTTTAGAAATTTCTAGTAAAGCTATGATGCGGTCTATACACATCGAGGAAACTGTCTTTTTTTTGGCTTTCTTCGGACTATGAAGTTATTGGAGTCAGAGCTGGTGCACGACCGACTGAGTTTCAGTAGGGATGTTCACTTTCTCTAGGGGTGCTAGTGTCGCTGTAATTCGAGTGTGTGTAACTTTTTTCAAGTCGTGGCGCTACCATCTGGTATTATTTTGCTCTGATGTAGACGTTTCCAAGTCAGCTTGGGCCGAAAGAGTAGTTATTGTATACTAATTCCGGTAAATTATAGTTACTCGGGGATAATCTAGTACACTGTCTGAAGTTTCATAACAGATAACACATGGATGCACAGTTTCAACAGACAATATTTGGGGTTAATTTTGTTGTGATTTCGAAAACGTTAGGCATTAAATGTTATTGGTGCTGAGAAGATTGACAAAAAAAAGAGAATTCTAAGTGATTTATTTTCTTTATGTAATAATTGTATATATTCAAGTATTTTAACACATGAAATGTAATGGTCGACGTATTTAGTGCCATGTCGGTGCTGCGAGTTGGATCAATAAATCTATCTATATATCTACTAGAACAAGCATTGCCAGGAAGGCAAAAAAAAAACGCCGAGAAAATATCTCTGACTTTTTTGTCTGTCGTCGTGATATTGGAAAATTCAGCAGATACTTTTTCGGTGGTTTTTCGGCTCTTCCTGGAAATGCTTGTTATGCATAACATTTAATGCTTAACGTTTTCTATAACACAACAGATTACATCTCAAGTGTTGTCTGCTGAAACTGCGCATCCTTATGTTATCTGTTATGAAACTTCTGACGATGTAGCAGTAATTTTAAGACTAAGACAAGAAGAAGAAGATGTAAAAGCCTACCTTGTAGCAGATCTTCTCCGTTCGGGGTATCCTTTGCGATCCCGACGAAAACCATCACATTCACAGCATCAGAGACATCTAGGTGGAGATTTGTAGTTCCCTTTGAAAAATGTAGAGGGCTGCCATAGGCGTTGTACATTTTCGGTCCCAAATCAGGCCGGACAAAACAATCCGGTAGTCTTCCTGCTAGATTGCACCGACCGGCTCGAAGGGTATATTCACCTACAAATAAACAAGAGAAGAATAAAATTATAGCATAAAAGTCATTGCTTTGCACTTTATCTTTTTTCAAACATATTCAGCGGCCGAAAAATATCACCAAGGACGAAGATTGTGAAACCTAGGTGGATTGCAGTTACCACACAACAAATCATAGAAAGGTACCAACACGGTCGAGATCCAAGTCCGTTTCCTCATCGGCTTCCTTCTGCTCCCACAAACAGTTTGTGGGTCGACTGTGGCTCGAAATGAGTGTTTCTGCGGTTTTTCGTGCGGCCCACAAGTTTCGACATTCGACAAACAACTGACGAGGTGATTGTCGATGTTGTGGCTCGATTCTGGCGGGAAATTCAAATTCAGCAGCAAAATAGTGTCTACACAATAAAGATAACTCCTTTTTAAGTATATAGACTTAAAACTTAGGATGCTTTTTGTACAGAATGGTAAGGAAATAAGCCTGGAGTTCTACTTATTGAGATTTTACATGAATTATTGTTCAATTTTCAGATATTTGAAATTATCGCTAAAAAAATATACAAAACGGCGTTTCCGCAGGTTTCAACTAGTGGCTCGACTGTGCGGCACACAATCGCGTTTCCGCGTCAAACACTCGGACGTGTGTGTCCCACAGTTGTGTCGCGGAACAAGGCCTATAGGGAACTGAATGATTTAACGTTGGAGCTGCTGGAGAGATAGTCAGGTTATTGGTAGTGGCTAAATGATCTGATCAGTAGTCGATCCTTTAGTACTATTATAAACCCGGCGGTGTTCATCCAGGTGGGATTGAAAAACAGGTCTCTTTTAGTTGGTAGGCTTACATGGCAGTGCTTCAGTCCGACCATTTCCGAAAAAAGTACTGATTATCCAAACAAAACTGAAACAAAGTAGACTTTCTTCTGAATTTACAGTAAAAATTAAAATAAAAAATGACATAAGACGCGTTCAATACCAAAGCTCTGCAATCATCAGGCCAGCCATTCCACTTCCTCCCATTGCTCACTAAGCCGATTTAATTTAAGACTCGCCCTAAAGTGTTTTAATTATGTAGTTAGTTCTCTTTGTTTTGTTTTCAGAAAGCGTGTTGAATATTGTAGTTAGTATCTGCTTTGCATATCATTTTTTTTTGTACCGGGGCCCGTTGGGCTACATTACATACATACATATACTCAAACACCTCAGCCGATTCGGTCCCGGGTCGGAATGTATCACTATACAGCAGCCAAATAAAGCCAAATAAAACCAAATATAGAATTTTTCCCATCTCAAGGGCGTCTTTCCCATTAAAAAATTCTATATTTGGTTTTCACCATGAGACCCCGCCTTGTGGGTCCTGGTATGTCTACATGGCTCCGACAATGGAGTCCTAGACTCATAAATTATATTTGAAAAAACTGTTTCTGGTTTATTGGTCACGGTACAAGTCCCTTGTGTAAAACGCCAACTATGTATGAGCCAAAAAATATCGTCAAGGAGGAAGATTTTTTAAACCGAGGTGGGCATGGCCCCTGGATGGGAATTTCAGAGTCATTGGGAATAACAAAATGCACAACTTTAACCTTCAGATCCAAAGGACTACGCGAGAGTTCAACGCCAGACCGTTCATCACTGAATTACTCCAATTACTTTTGCTTCGTAAGGCAATGGTTCACATGTCCGAGCAATGCAAGAACATTTAAAATATGATTTCGATACTGAGTATGCAAATGATAACATACATGCATGCCAAGTACGTCTGTACTTTCGGAGTGTTCTTGAGGGGTCAGTAGCTCCTCCAATTTTTCTTTACCCGCTACTGACATGGACAGGACAGCCGACGAGAGTTCTGACCACTTAAAGTACATATTGAGAGTGTTCCACCCTACTTACCGTAGTTACTACGCATGACGTCACGAATTCTGACTTTTTGCCGTCAAGGCTGGAACGATTTTTCTATTTTCCAGCAGGATCTCACGCCAGGGGCGAATCCGACCAATCACGTTACAGAGATGCGTAGTTACTACGCTTACTACGCTCCCGAGTATGGTAAGCAAATAGTAACTATTAGTTACTATTCCGACAAGGTTGGAACGGTCAGCGTAGTAACTTTTCGTGAGGATGGAACAGAAATAGTAACTAATAGTAACTATTGTTAGAAGGGTGGAACACACTCATTGGCACCTCACAGGTCGCACATGTAATCAAGAAAACTATTGGGCGCAAGCTGTTTAGGAACCATTAGAATAAACTTAAAGTTTAACTGAAAAGCCAACTTATTTTTTCGTCATTTAATTGAATACACTGAATAGTTTGGATTCTGCTAAGGGATTTTTTTATTTTCCACTATCTGCTCCAGTTATGACGTTCAGAAATTCTGCGGCCGTCCCCACAGCGTAAATTCTACTATGATGCGGGAATTTTTATCTCAACACAAACGCAGCTCTTCAGTGGGCAGTTGTTTGCCTGGTGAAGACTGCTTAGTGCCTGAACGAAAAAAAAAAAATCATAAATCTTTCTGGTAAGGCAATCAACACAGATACAAGGGCAAAGAGGTACCACAAATCACACGGAAGTTAGAACTATTTGAAAATCGATTATTCATGAATATCGGAACAAAGAAGTAACGCATTTTCAGCGGTTCTTCAAGCCAATTTAAGTGAATAAGTGATGAGTAACTAGATGGTCCATCCCAGCCCGTTTCAGTTACACTTTAAACTATGACTGTAGAAATATGTTTTATAAGCATTCGTTTCTTCTGTAATGACGAATTGGCCGCGTACGACTAAGGTTTTTAAAGAAATTGCTGACTGACTGATTGAACACTAGAAGCTCGTTTTGAAATTTGTGGCTGAATTTCCGTTTGTATAGCCTACTTGAAATATGCATATTTGATGGTGCAAAACGGTGCGACAAAACTTACTAGAGCTATATTGTGCTATATTTCTGTTTTTGAAATATGCCTTGCACCCTCTTAACGGACGTTATGGCGGGGGGGGGGGGGGTATGCTGGGTTCTGAAAGAAGGGCTTACCCATGGGTAGGGCATTCATCAGATCCTCAAATCGAGTGGGTAGCATTTCCGCGAAATCGTCACCAGGTGGCCAATCTTTCAATTTGAGCAGCATGTGTTGACCCTTCTCGTCCTGCAATCAATACAAATTATTAGAAGAAGAAGCAGAAGTGCCGGCAGTCTTAGTGTAGGCTATGATAAACGGAAGCATGGTCTTGTAAGCGTATTCTCGCCGTTTCCCAGGTACTCCCGCGTTTTTGTTTGTCCCAGGGAGTCCCCGCATTCTCGCGAGCCAACGGAAGGGGAGTGCTCCCGCTGCTCATCAACATCTTTAATAATAATAATATAGCAATATAATTGCAATAATAAGGTGTTTGCCTCTATAAATTTCTCGAGACACTGGGGAGTCCTTTTCAGATTCGGCTGTAGTCGATCTGGGGAGTTGCTAGATTTTGAAAAACAGATGTTCGGGACAAGGCAAAAGAAATTTCCGAGATCACTAGTATGTTTAGATGCGGGATAAGACTGATTTTTTTGGCAGAGCCGACGAAACTTCCAAGGGTGTGAGTCGTTGAGAGTTGATATTAATGGTTCTGTTTTGATAATGATATTTAGGTGATGTTAAATGAGCTCCTTATTTGTATCTTCGCCCGCATCAGCCATCGTGCGGACAGAAGTTTGCGAAACTCCGGGAGTTTCTTGTTTTTGTTCGTAAATAAACAAATCTGAAAAGGGACCGTTGGGAGCTGGAGCCTAACCGGCATTCCTAGCATATGCTCACTGCAAGTTTTCCCGAATGCTGCTAAAACCTGGCATACTCATCACACCCGCATTACCGCGAACACAAATTATCAGATGAACTCTGTGACACCATGACTACTGAGATGACAGGTCCAAAACGCCCAAATCTGCAAAGTCGGAGCCAAAATAATTTTGGCGCGAGTCCAGAACATGCGGTTCTCCGGAGCCTGCTACATATTCACATCCGTGACGAGTTTTATCTTCGCGGCTTTGCATGCTAATATGAATTCAAACCGGTTAAATCGTACGTGGGTGGTGATGATGACCGAGAGAACGACAGGATTAGCACGAACAAAGCTATTATCTCAAGTATATTTGACGGTGCAAAACGTCAGCTATATTTTAATATTTTATTTACAAACGTTTGCAATTCATTTTCCAGCTTGCGCCTTACGAGGACCCTTGCCAAGAAGGGCCGAAGCATACCTCGAAGACCGTCTCTCCACCGTCAAATCTGATTCGCAGTCAGCTTGGCTGAAGGAATCTTAATTATCTCAGGCTAAACTCTATTTTTCAAAACCTTAGCGCTCCCAAAGCTGAAGAGTTTTTTTCTGGCGGGTTTCTTAAAGGACACCTGGCACTTCATCGTGTTTCTGCTCGTTCTGAGATATATATTCAAACAATGTTTACAACGGATATGTCAGCTATGATTCTTCATCAGCGATATTTCGGCCCTTCTTGGCAAGGGTCCTCGTCAGGCTGTCAATCCTCTGGTTCAACTTCGGGGAAGGAAACAAACCTTAATTTGATTATTACAGGTTTGTTTCCTTCCCCGAAGTTGAACCGAAGTTGAATAATGTAATTTGATTATTACAGGTTTGTTTCCTTCCCTGAAGTTGAACCTGAGGATTGACAGCCTGACGAGGACCCTTGCCAGGAAGGGCCAAAATATCGCTGATGAAGAATCATAGCTGACGTATCCGTTTTAAACATTGTTTGAATAAATGTTTCAAAGTCAGCTTGGGCTCAAAGAATATTTATGTTCTGAGATAGTTGACCACTTTACAATTAAGCTATTACACGCGGTTTCGGCTGTTTTTAGCCTCTGTCCATGTCACTTGACTTGGATTCCAGTCTTGGCAAAATTTGCATAACCGGTCTCTGGACGAATAAGCCCGTCATCAAACAATGATCGGGCGCATGATACGTTTAGAGAAAATGTGGTAAGCGTGATAATCCATGTATTGCCAGCCTCAACAAATATCCCGCTGTCTACTTCAGTCATCAATAAATCCTAAATTTTACAACTCACAAAAAAATCATGCTGAATTTAAAAATCTGAAATCAAAATTTGCTTTTTAAACATATTTGTATGGGGGATTGTGGTCGTGCTCCTGGCCAAGGTGCACTGTAAAAAGTTTCTCCGAATAAGGATGCAGTATTTGCTACTGGGATTAATCTTATCTCTATTGCGATAAAATTAATCCAAATTAGGGATAACCGTATTTCAATAAAGACAAGATTAATCCCAGTAGCAAATACTGCAAGATTATTTTTTACAGTGTGCCCCAACGAATAAACACTAACGTTGGAACACTGTGCCCAAAGTTGGGATTTGTCGATAAAGAGGGGGTGCCGACTGTAGGGCACACTGTGTACCGGGGAGTTGAGCAAACCTCGTGTAGGCTACAGTCGGACCCAATCTACCCGAATTGTTCGGAACTGGCACACCTACTCGGTGCATGAATGGTCTGCTTCACTCCAGCCAAGTCTAGGGACTTTCGTGTCTCTCAATCCTACTTTACCCCCTCCTACTGTCTCCCCACGCCCTCACCATGCTTTCCACTACACCAGATAAACTTGAGTGAGCCACGGATAACCCCCCGTGTAGATCCATCACGCTCATTAGCTTCCAACCACACACCACTTATCCAGCTAGCTAGCCTGGCTTCCGGCAAGCGGACTGAAACAAAATACCACTCTTGTAAACTCTTCGACTTCTTCACCCCACGCTTCGTGTTATTCCGCCACAGCCTGCTCAGCCAGCAAAACCTTGAGTGCGCA
Organism: Branchinecta lynchi; assembly: GCA_023053575.1. Lineage (NCBI taxonomy): Eukaryota > Metazoa > Arthropoda > Branchiopoda > Anostraca > Branchinectidae > Branchinecta > Branchinecta lynchi. Next base: position 19,785,352 of record JAKZAP010000015.1, read on the forward strand.
ACAGGAAACTTTCAGACCCCCCCCCCCCCCCAATACCAGTGGAAGCGCATCACTTGCACTAGATTCCAACAGCACATCGAAGTAGCGCTTAACGCTTAAGCTTAACTTCGAGATTTTTCTTACGGATTCCAGGCATCCGTTTTCGTCAAAACGGACCCGAACGTAAAAGCCCGAGGTGTTGGACATCTCAAATTCCGGAAATCTAGAAGGTGTCATACAGGCTAAACATTCGTTCAGCTGAGGCAGACTGCGAACCATTTTGGTCAGTGCAAAACGGATATGTCAGTTGAAATTGATCTCAATATATGTCGGACCTTCTTGGCAAGGGTCCTCTTCAGGCTCAAGCTGGAAAACGAACTTGTGGAAAAACAACTAAAGATTCTAGTTTAGCCTCAAATATCCAATTAAATATCACAAATATGTTTGGTTTAAGTTGACAGTCCTATGTTATCATGTTGTAAAACAGATATTCAGGAATAAATACGGTGATTGATTGAAAAAAATTCCCCAAAATCAGATAGAGAAAGGACCCCTCTGACTATTTACTCTTCAACTTACAGTATTTTAAAATATTTGAATACTTTAAAACTATGCTTTGCTTTCAACAAATAACCCACAGTTCTGGCTGTTTTAAGCCTTTTCTAGACCCGTTGACGTGTAGCAAAAACAGGGAAACAATTTATATAACCTTTTTTATCTTATAGAAAAACTTCTTATAAACAACCATCGACAGTGTGATACACATCGAAGGTAGCAAAACAGGGCAGGAGAGAAAATCAGCGTGATTTTGTTAGAGGGATTAGAATGTACCGTACGAAATTGGGGTCTCCGGGTTAGAAGTATACGGAGCGATTATGGAAGTAAGTTGCGATAGTATTATAGGTAAGACAGGGCCTTTAACGGTTAAACGTTAAAAAGGTAGAGTACGGTATCTTACAATACCAGAAAACTGCAGTGTCTACTTCATGGATCCAGTTTCACAAAAAATAACCCCTTCTTGGATAAGACAGAGCATCTGACTGTAAGTCTGCTGACCCCTATTGCCCTTCGATGGATCAATTAATCAAACGCCCAAATTTGGATCAGAGTCAAAAGAACCTGACATGCCAAGAGAACAAATCTGACCCAAACTTGGCGGCCTTTCAACCCACAAATACGCCGCTTGGCAAAACAGGTGGCTTAAGCTGCCAAGATATGTAGCTACTTAATTTACAGCTTAATACCAAATTACAAATATCGCTGTAAAAATACTATTATGGGGAGCGCATGGTTGAAGTTAATTTTAGTGCGTAGATAAGTTAATTTTAGTGCGTAGATACGGGACGCTATCAAATGAGAAAGGAACCTAAATAATAATCTGAAAAGGATCGCAGTTCTGCATTTTATATTATCTCTAGATCCCCTATAGAACTAACTATAAGCTTCAGAAATACCCACCCTTCCCCATAGTTTCGTTTTACACTCGGCTGAGCCGAGTTTTCAATTCGAGCAGTACAATCTTTGCCGAAAAGGTCCGCCGGCAACTCGCCAAAATAACGGCATGGCAAGCTTGAAAACTTTTTGTTTTTTTATTTTCAAAAACTTGGTAGACCAACAAGTCTGTTTTGTGTTTCTGACTGCTTTTCTTTTGCTCGACTGTTTGGGGTCCCAAAACGTAAGTGGAGGGATACCTCGAGGGGTTGCTCACTCTCCGCCACCGGTGTACACCTCGACACGGCACCGGCACGGCACCGGCACGGCGGCACCGGCACGGCACCGGCACGGCACCGGCACGGCACCACGGCACCGGCACGGCACCACGGCACCGGCACGGCACCACGGCACCGGCACGGCACCACGGCACCGGCACGGCACCACGGCACCGGCACGGCAAAGGCACGGCAACGGCGCAACACCGCGGCACCAGCTCGGCACCGGCTCGGCACCGGCACGGCACCGCACGGCACCGGCACCGGCACGGCACCGGCGACAATTTTTCCGGCCACGGACAAATTTTCTGCAGATTACTCTTCGCCATCTGGTATCTGGTATCTGGCGCCCAATAACGAAGGTACTTGAATGAAAGGATTATTGAAAACATGCAACCGAAGAAGAAGCTGAACTAGATATGAGGAGATGCTGTTGACCAAATGCGCAAAGTGGTCAACCATGGTTTGGTACTGGTGCTTGGCGATACTTGGATTTTTCGATATATCGATATTTTCCCTTTCGATATTAGATAATCGATATATCGATATTTCCGCTTTCGATATTGAACAATCGATATATCGATATTTTCACTTTCGATATTCGATAATCGATATATCGATATTGATATTTGCTTACCATGCTTCGTTTCGCCAAAATCTAAGAACCAAATTTTCATTAAATAGCATCTTGGATCATTTCAAACTCAGAATAAATGAGAAATGAATTAGGGAAAACATATTGTCCAATTTCGGATATATAAGTGTAGGTTAGTTCGGATTATTTACAATAATTACGATGAACAAATATCGTTTTCGATAGCGATATTTACGTTTCGATATCAATATTTGGTGCGATATATCGATCGATCGATATCCGATATATCGCATACTGGATCATCTCGAACTCCGGATAAATAAGAAAGGAATTGCGGAATACACATTGCTCCAATTTCGTATATATAAGTGTGGGTTATGTTGGATTAATTGCAATCTTTACGAATGAACAAATATCGTTATCGATGTCGATATTTACTTTCGATATCGATATTTTGTCCGATACATGGATATATCGTTATCGGTATCGAATATCGCCCAAAACTTGAGTCAGCTTCAGTATATTTTGCTTCTGGTGAAGGTAATTCAGTGGCGACCAATCTTTTTTTTATATTTGTAGAGTGTGCTAAGAATGATACTTGGCAGGCATATTTAACTTGGAAAAAGTCAATTTCCCCATCAGACACTCTGGGAGTGCAATAGAGGTATGCTTATTTGAACGTTCGTGCTTCGAACTTTGCCATTTTCATGCACTTGCTGTGGCTAAATATATGTACCAGTTAGCCTAAGTAGGTAGTCAAGGAAGGAAAAGATTGGTTCATAAATTCTTTTATAGAGCCAACCACATTCCTTAAAGTAGGTACTCATCATAACCACAAAGTACAGAAAATACTTTGGAGCAAAACATATATTTTCATGATCCCCATGAGCCCATGATTATTTGTGAAACAAGGGTTTTGCTTCAAAATGAATTTCCAGCTCCCTTAAAGGACCCCTCGCACTAATCACTCTTCAACTTACAGTATTTTAAAGTATTTGAATACTTTAAGTATGCTGTGCTTTCAATAAATAACTAACTGTTTTGGCTGTTTTAAGCCTTTTCCGAGACCCGTTGACTTCTAGCGAAACAGGGAAACAATTTGCATAACCGATTTTCCTGATGGAAAAAATTCTCGCAGACAACCGTCGCGCAACCGTCTCGAACCGTCGACAGCGTGATACACATCGAAGGTAGCAAAACACGGCAAGTGAGAAAATCAGCGAGGTTTTGTTAGAGGGGTTAGAATGTACCGCACGAAACGTGGGTCTCCGGGTTTAGAAATATATGTAATGATTACGGAAGTAGGTTGCATTAGTATTATAGGTTGCATTAGTTTGAGCAAAATATACAACTACGTGATCCCCATGAGCCCATAGTCACTTTTGCCTAAAGGGTTTTGCTTTCACATGAAGTTCTAGTGCCCTTAAAGTGCAAAAATAAAATACTTTTCACCAGATCACTCTCTTGATTTCCAAGGGCCCACAATCATTCTTATTTCAAGGGTATGGCTTATAATTAAACACAAGAAACCCAAGAATTTACAAATTCCTAAATTTCATCCTCTGACCCAGCCTTGCAAGTACCATATGAGCTGCTAGCTCTTGTATTCAACACACATTGCCGACTTCATTCTCGGCCAATATCTGATGAAATTTGTTTACATGTACATCAGAAATCGTGCTTTATCACAATACTGTAATTTGAAGTAAAAAAAACCGCGGCACCGGCTTGGCACCGGCACGGCACCGGTTCGGCACCGGCTCGGCACCGGCACGGCACCGGCACGGCACCGCGGCACCGGCTCGGCACCGGCACGGCACCGCGGCACCGACACGGCACCGCGGCACCGGCTCGGCACCGCGGCACGCGCCACTTGGTGTACATCGTTTTTGGGAGTGAGCAACCCCTCGGGATACCTATGACATCGCAAAAGTTGTCCGTCTGTAAGCACGATAACTCTCGAAGGGAATGAGATATTTTGATGAAACTTGCTAGTGAGGATTCGTTGGGTCATCGGACAAGTCAAGTTCGTAGATCGGCTTTGTAGCCATACATTTAGGGGTGGGGGAGGGGGTTCAAATTAAGGGGCAAACTAAATATTTGAAACAGCTAATGTGATAGTCCATTATGGGGAAAGAAGACATGCTGAACACGGTGGTCAAAACCATTTTGTCATCGGACAAGTAGTTCGCCCCGAATCCGGCCAAAACCGGAAAGTTTGTTAGAAGTAAGTTTTATTTGAAGTTGATTAGATGTTCGACTTAGGGGGAGAGGACATGCTGAACACGATGGTCAAAACCATTTTCTCGACGGACAAGTAGTTCGCCTGGAATCCGGCCGAAACCAGAAAGTTTGTTAAAATTAAAAGTTTTATTTGGAGTTGATTAGATGCTCGATTTAGGGCAAGAAGACATGCTGAACACTTATGTGAAAACAATTTTCTACCCGGACATGTAGTTCGCCCGGAATCCGGCCAAAACCAGAAAATTATTAAAAGTTAAAGTTTTATATGTAGGTGATTAGATATCCGATTTAGGGGTAAGAAGAGAGGCTGAATCCGTGTGTGACAATCATTTTTACCATTCATTCTTTACCCGGACATAAAGTTCGACCGGAATCCGGTTGGAGTAGGAAAATCTGTTATAAGTTAAATTTTTATTTGAAGTTGATTAGATGTTACCCTGAGTTTGTTTTGTAGCTTTCTTTTTTCGCCGGACAAGTAGTTCCGGAGTTCGCAGAAACCGGGAAATAGGCAGAAGTGGCAGGAAGTTTTCGTCCAAACAGATATGACTTATAGGGGTAAACACACATGCTGAATCCATATCTGAACTTGGTTTTCTCAGATGATTAGCTATTTCGCCTTAATCTGTTTCTGAATTTTAATAGTAAAAATGTTCAAGGAGTCTGGCGAAGACTGGATCTGGCGAAGACAAGACACCCAGTTGTCTGGATCAGATATTGAATTTTTGCGATCCCATCGAAACCTTTGGTCTTGTTAACCATGGCACGCAAAGTAGGATGTCTGGAGAGAGTCGACAAGACGCAACATGAAAATGGCTAATTTTACGGACATATTTTGGTATTTTTGAAAAACGTTTTTATTAACCATTTATCGTGAGAAGATCATTTCTAGGAAGGGTTGTGCTTTAAAAACCCATCACATCTAAAAAAGAATAGGAGTGTCCTCTAGGATCAGTGAATACTAGCAGACCTTAATGATTTTTTTTTTTTATCAGTTAATAAGCTGGCGAGAAAGAGGGACGAGTTGGTCTAAGCTAAAGGGTTGAAATTAGTTTTTGAAATTTAAGAGTTATGTTTGCTGGTGTAAGAATTACGCAAATTATGCAGTAAGAAGTTACTGTTGTATATAAGGTTTGAAAACTGAGCGATGGATCTTATTTTTGTGGGTTTTTTTTTTGTTTTGTTTTTTTACCGTTGTGTGTACAATCTTACGTCAATTGGTAATGATCTCTTACCCGAGCAAAGTTCTGTGTCTACACTTATCCTCGCATGTTTGTGAAAGTGAATGAGCAAAATAAAAGGAACGATATGTCAAAAGCCTACTGAAATTCACATATCGATATTTCTATTTAGTTATTTTGGACTTAAAGATCTGTTGTTTAATTTTAATTTTAATGGCCTTATTTTAATTTTAATGGCCGACTTACTCTTAATATGGTACACAAAAAAACAAGTCGTATATTTTTTGAACAGAGGGAAATTAAAAAAAAAAAAACTAACGCCATGCCAATAGGCCTACTGATATTTGCATATTGCTGTTTCTACTTAGTGATTTTCGACATGATGACTTATATTTATGACACAAAAAGAGTCGGTTTTGACCGTCGCATGTCTTTTGAAAAAAAGTGAGACTGACATTTTTTCTAAAGGCATGTCAATTAACTCCTTTAATACTCCGGATGTTTTTCCGGTCAGACAAGAAGAACTGCCAGCCCACGCTTCACTCCATTTCATAAATAATTTGGCCGCCTTTCCGCCATTTTCGGGCTCCATCGCACGATTTAAGATTGCGTGCTTGGCTCGGTTCCCAAACCGTGTAAAAAAGAAAAAAAACGTAACTTGATCACGATTCTTGAAAACACTTTGGAAGTCGGCCAGCCAAGTCGAACAACCAAGTGACAAGGCATGGCCACTCTAAAATGGAGTACACCCCCAGCTCGCCCTGTGGCAGGCTTGCGAGGTGGTGCCAACTTTAAAAAACTGACTGGACATGGTCACTCCAAAGTGAATACAGTAGAGGTGCGTAGTCTCTGCCGCTCTTACGGACTTCGTCTGGCGAGATTTTCGCACATCAAATCTAATCTTCACGCACCATGGTTTGTTTGTGTTCGACAATAGATCTGTTGTTTTATTTCCTATGTGTTTAAGTGGCCACTAGTTCCATAAATAAAAATATGAACGGAGCCGAACAGAGCAAAATAAATCATTCCAGCTTTATTTTTTTTGCCAGACAAGTATTTCGCTGGTTGGCAGAAGTAAGGATGGTCGATTTCGTCGAAGTAGATATGACGTAGGCTACAGGGATGAACAAACATGTTGAATCCATATCTGAACTTGGTCTTCCCAGATGATTCAACTACCTTAATCTGTTTCTAAATTTTAATATTGAAGATGTTGGAGTCTGGCGAAGACCGGATATTTACAAGACCCAATTGTCGGTGTCAGCAAATATTAAACTTTGGGATCTCATCGAAACCTTTTATCTTGTTTCCTACAGAAGATTAAAAAAAAAGGGTTGATTTTCTTATTCACGTTGAAATAAAGCTGAAAACTTTGCTAAGAGCCCATATGAAGTTCTTAATTGCCAACTGACTGGTTTCGAGGAGAAAATCCGAATAACGAGAAAAAATAAAACAAAACATTTAAGAGTTGTACAAAGAACCACACCTCTACTACACTGCCGTTACAAACGTCCTCCCCCCGCCCCCGCATAAATTCCTGCACATGGACCTGCCCTCTTATCTAGCCTCGAGTCCTTTGAGGAATCAACAGTCCAGACACTGGCGATTCTACCCTCATAACTGTCGAGAGCCAATCTTACCTTTAATCTTTTGGCGAACTTTTCAAATCCCTCCCAAAACTTGCTCATATGCATATTGGGAACGATATTACCAGTGGAGCAATTCACCAGGTCATTCTTAATATGTCCAAAATCCTTCGCGAAACTTTCCGGTGTCCACAAGTTCATATCCAACCGTCCACCGACTCTCGCCACTACGACCGGCTGCCCCCTGAGCCACTGGTCCTGAAATAGCTCAGAAGATCCGGCGGCACCGGATTCCAGAATCCGGCAGAGGCGGCCCTCACACTCCCACTCATGAGGGGCATTGGGGTAGAGAATATCCGAGTACTCGTTCGTCATAATCCGAGCGCTGCGGTCTTTCCGGAGAAGGGAGGATACCACGCCGCCGGAAGATCCGACAGAAATTACGCCGTTTTCCGGTTCAAGTTTCGCACGTTTTGCCGGCGGCGCGGCGGCGTCGTTGCCGTTTTGCGGTGGTGCCGAATCGGCAAGAAGGACTTCGTGAATATACTGGGAAATGTGGACGGTAGACTCCTCGTGGTCCTCAACTTTACTTGGAACAACCTGAAATAAGAAGAATTATCAGCATTTAGCCAACATTTCTGATGGCGCTATGAATGAATGAATGAACTAATTTATTCCCAATAAAGCCCAAGGGCCATGGCGGGAAACATAGCACAATAACAAAAACAAAATATCATGCACTCCAACAACAAACCAAAAAATCAACTTCTATAAAAATAGTTCATGGCGGGCGATAGCTAGCTTCAGGAATCTACCCAGCCTTCGGATCTCACCAAAACACTTACTTCCCATACTTGAAGAAATGAAATGCATACAAAATATTTAATCCGCAAATTTAATGGAAACGTCGTTCTCATCAGAATCATTTTTATTTGCCCAATATCTTTATACAAGTGAAACAATAACCTGGGAGGTCAACAATTTATACGCGCCATGATATACATAAAATAACACGTAATATATACAAAGAAGAACATCCCTCAGACCCTTATTAACATTATCATTATTATTAGTCCCTTATTAACAACAAACCCGAAGTTGATCAAAATGCAGAAAAAAAATGTTTCCTGCCGTCGCCCCAATCGTGCAGCAAAAACAGCAGCCGCATAGAAAATAATATTTAAGCTTTCAGCCCCTTATTAATAAAAGAAAACCGAAGCCTTTCCTGTCATTGCCCCAATCGTGCAGCAAAAACAGCGTCCGTGTCAAAAATTAAATCTCAGGACTAGTTTGTTCATTGTAGTGGTATTTGAAGATAATTTACTTTAATAAGATATTTATAGTCGGTAGAAGCTTCAGTTATTTATTACAGGTTTGTTTCCTTCCCCGAAGTTGAACCAGAGGATTGACAGCCTGACGAGGACCCTTGCCAAGAAGGGCCGAAATATCGCTGATGAAGAGTCGTAGCTGACGTATCCGTTGTAAACATTGTTGGAATAAATGTTTATAAGTCAGCTTGGGCTCAAAGAATATTTAATATATACAATTAATTCATTTCGTGTCAAAATGCTTCATTGTTTTCTTTTCCTTCTATTTTCAGGTTGTGATGACGGATGAAATATGGCACGAACGACTTTGTGTAGCGTTGACTTGATTTTGTCGGTGGTGGTTAAAGGAGTGGAGCGAGTCCCTTAAGTTTTTCGGCACGAAGTGTTCGATTGTTATGAAGGGGGGCAAATTCCGGTAGGATGTCATGTCGCACATGATATTAATTCATTCCAAGTAGTATTTCCATCCAGTCTCGTTCCCGAAATTCTTCACTTCATGAGTGTATCTACATCCTCTAATAGCACTACAATGATTATCACACATGCTGCGTTTATTCGCATTTTGTGACGCATCAGGCTCCCGACCATTCTTTCCGACAAGACCAGTTATCCAAATTTTGCCAAGATTTTCATCCAAGACAAGGGTGGTCAACTATTTCAGAACAGCTTAGCAGAAACACTATGCAGCACGAGGTGTCCCTTAAATGCTGTAGTCCCCCAGTGAAGATTCTCAGATTCAAAACGTTTTGCACGCAGTTATTGTGTCTTGCCTATCTTAAATTTACAATAAGCTGAAAGTCTGCTTTAAAGTTCAATGGGCAGATCAAATTATGATGTCACATTACAACAGTAATACAACAGTGATTACATTGTAATACATTAGTATTACAGTACAATGTTACATCAGAAATCAGCAGATTCCTAGACAACCTATTTTCGCTAATAGAAGGTTACGGCGTTTTTTGCTGACTGCCATACTCCGATTTACTAGCTTCGACAAACATAAGCGGAGAACAGTTCCTTTTTTCTTATCCATTCGTTGTTATAAATACTGCAGATCATTTGTATTGTTGACAAATTAACGGTATTAAGTGAGAAATCCTTGTAAGCTCTGGAACCAGCTGCAAGTAAGTCGGTTATATTTGTACATTTTTGGCAGTATTGTAACTTTACATCCAGAAAACAAAACTTTTCTTCGATGCTACAAACAATAGAAGTTTCATCAGACAACAGTAGAGCAATCTGACAGCTATAAAGACGGTTTATTTTAGCAACCATGTCACTCTCATCACATCAAAATTATTGATTTTTTTACATGGCCGGGAGTTTTTGAATTTCCGCGCCTTGCAAAACCATGCTCTGAAACCATCTCCGCCGAGACACCGAAGAGGTAATGACAAGCGATAACAAGAAAACGGCTTATTTCTTAAGCGCTCTCTAGTGGAAGTCCGAAATTTGTATGTGTGAAGAATTTTATAAGAATTAGAGCATAGTTAGTGCCCATTGTGCTTTAACAACGTGGTCCGACATGTGTTTTCGCACAACTGATGTTACTCAACAGTCAGATGTTTCCAGATAATAGTTGCGTTTTTGATCGCCTGTGGAAGTTCGCGGTTGCAGCTTAATTTCCGTTTTTACACTCAGTTCGCCTGACGCCTGATGGCTTCGCCGTTTCAGGACGCAGGTGAATAAAAACGGAAAAAAGGATTCCGGCACCTTATTCATAAAATCGTCTAAATAAGTCAGGAAAGGGTAGTTACATTTGACAGTGAAAAGGCCATTCTTGTAGTCGAAACATACAAGTTGTAATCATCCATTTCCAAACACACTATCCAACACTTTCAATTTTTGTCGGTTAATTTATTCATGACAGGCGAACTCAGACCGGGAACTGCGTCTGCGTCACAGTTCGCTGTATCACTCGCAGGTGTTGCAGAACCGAGAACTGACACGGTCTCCGTTTCAGCAAAAACGACAATTAAGCAAACTACGAACTCAGATGGTGATCGAAAACGAGAAATAAGAAGAACTGAGATCAGGAACGGCAATCAAAAACGCAACTAATGAAACTGTTTCCAGATAATGAAACTGAGTCGTTAGATATTATGAGGCGGAAACTGATGATTAATTTAGTAATGCGCCTTGACCGGACGCTAAACCACGACGAGTGTTGTGCCAGCAAGTTATATCGTCTGTATCCTACCGTAGATAGCGCTACTGTCTCAACCGCCGAATAGGGAAAGAGTAATTATGTAGTATATCATTATAGTTGAATAGTATAACTGCAAGACAGTTTCGTTAATGACTTGTCGAAAAGAATGTAGGATTGTAGTGTATCCGTCAGTCTACCACAAATTCCTGATTTTTGGATACCCTATGCCAAACGCTGGGTATATCTAGCATTTAGCATAGCCTATGCCTAACGCTGGATACCCTATGCCAAACGCTGGATACCTGTTGGTAACCTAACCTTGACCTACCTCAATAGAAAGGAATTCCGATTGGTTGATTTTTTAGCTTCACTCAAATCATCAATATTTTACTGGGTTACAGTATCCAGCACTTGGCATAGTGTATCCAGCGTTAGGCATAGGGTATGCCAAACGCTAGACATATCCGGCGTTTGGCATAGGGTATCCAAAAATCAGGGGTTTGTGGTTGACTGGTGTCCGTCTGTTCTTTGCCCCACTGCAATAAATTCCCCAATCCCACTAGTCGCACGATGAGTTCAAGGAAAAAATCGAAATCGAACTCACGTCAACCTCGGGGCATCGGTTCTACCCATGAAAATGAAGCAGCCCCTCACGACAAGATTCCGTCAGCTTACTTAATCTGACCCATTCCCCCTGTGTTTCCACTTCATAGATAATTACCTGTTGTATAACATTTCCTCAACGTTCCCCAGAAACCTTTCCTCCAATCAGCTCACCGTAGCAACCTCAAGGACCAATCACAAAGCAGGACAATGGCACGGGACGAGGTTGCTCTGTTTTCAAAGAGCTTAGCCGAAATTAAATGAAAATCCTTCCAGAACCAATTTCGTCTTCGCTTACGGTTGCTACGAAAACAGCATTACTCCGGAGATCGTATTAAGAGCACTAATAAGGGTAAGAGGAAGATATCGGTCTTTCTCCGCAGTATCAGGTACGTCCTTTAAAGCACAACTGAAACCTGACATAATCCTACTATTATTATTTGTTTCCTTTCTGTGTACAGTGGTTCAACTTGCGTTTTCACAGTTACTGTACAGGAGTGCTGCGTGAAGCCGCCACCCTAAACTCCTATTTTTGGGAAATGACTTAGGGAAAAAGAGTAAAGGTTGAGATAAAATTCAGTGGAGTATCCTGAAAGGAAGCTTAGAACCTTCACCTTCTGCTGTTACCATAGTTTACTTGTAATTGTTCAAGGCGAAGCTGGAGAACAAGAAAGAATATAGGCACCCAAGTGATCATGAAGTCGCCCACTTTGCTAAAAATAGTATTTTGCTACATGGTGAAGTTAGAGGCCAGCTGTTTGGTCAGAGAGGTTCCTTGACCTTTTGCAAATAACAAAATTTGCTGTTTTCTTGGAATTTGCATGATTTTTCTGGGGGTGGCAGCTTCATGATCCAAGGTGGCAGGATCATGTACCATGGCCAATTGGGGGGTGGGCGGTGCCATAGTAAGGGCAGCTTCATGCAACACTCCTGTAGTATCTGATACCAAGGTCTAAAGTCGTTTTCACAGATACCATGGTATTTCATACCACAAATATGATTCGCAGTGAGCTTGGTCTGAAGGAATATCTATACTACTCACCAGATTCATGCGATCCTTGAATGAAGTTGGCCGCACCTCCAAAATTGGCCCATTGCTCCCTTTGTCTATGCTACCATTTTTCACGTTCTAAAGAAAGAAGGACTTAGTTGATCGTAGACCTTCTGCAGCAGATACATCACTGCTGCATCTGTATGTAGGGCGGGGAAGAGGGGTTGCTTACTATACTAGTACTCCCACTGTCCAGATCTGCACAATCTACAGTAGGAGATATGTTTATTTGAATGTTACTTAAACGTGAACAGTGCAGTTTTGGGCTAAATGGTAGACTGAAGATCCGAAATACCAATTCACGTGTTTTCAGAGGCCCTTGATAACCTACCTTGTCTAACTCATAGTTTACTTTAGTCATACCCACTGGATGAAAATGGCAAAGTCCAAAGTCAACAAACGTTCAAATATGCATACCTCTACTGTACCGTACCTTGAGCAAGAAGAAATAATCAGATAGAGCCTCCGTCTTTGGTTCCATGCAGCAACTATCGGTATCCGACAAAACTGAGCGGAGCTAGAGGTACTTGTTCTAGCTTTGCGTTGATACCCGTCTACATGCTCGCCGTTGCTCTTCGCAGAGCAATAAGTGCAGGAGGCACGCTGACCCGGTATGGAGCGCGTCCAAAGAACCAATCGGCTTTGACTTTGAAGTCAATTCACATTCTTCTACGCGGCTTCACAGCGATATAGCTATTTGTAGAGGTGATGAAACGTGATGTGCCCCGTAGCTCCTAACCTCGGCTCGTTTGCATAGGGCAGGGTACGGGGAAATATTCGACTCCGCATGGTCGTATTACAGAGATAGGGAGACGGCGGTCCTATCTGATTTGTTCTTGCTCAAAGAGATTGGCGAAGTCAAGCCCTCTATCTCATATAGATTTTTTTTTTAAAGGGGACAGGACAAATCACAGGAGAAGCGGACAAATCAATCAAAGGAAGTTGCGAAAAACTTTGAAGGGACAGATACCCTCAAATTCAGAATTAACCGTCATCACAGAGGGCAGCCATTCAAGCTTGCAAAATGACAATTCCGCTCGGATGCACTGTCGTCATATTGGCGGATTTTACGACCAACTGGCGGATTTTGGCGTATTAAAATTGTTTGGGTTCTATTGACACTCCTTGTAAGTTTCTGGAGATTTCTTGCGATTTTGGGTTAAAAAGAAATTTTGCCGTATTTTTCAAAGACAGCGACGTATTTCTTGGATCATGATGTGGCAACACTGGTCGGATATGTAAAAGTGGAGTTTTGTTGTCTTTCGAGCAGATTTGCCGAAGATGCAGTTAATGCTGAATCAAGTTTCAAGTGTAGCCCTCGGTGTAGCCTATTGTAACCAAAACCTTCAATTCTGCTCAGTATGACCACTACCAATTTCTTCGAGTCATGTAGAGCGCGTTCCATCCTACTTACCGTAGTTACTACGCATGATGTCAAGAATGTTGGCTTCTTGGCGTCAAGGCTGGAACGCATTTGTGATCTTTTTCCGCAAAATATCAACTCAGCCGAGTAATCCAGCCAATCACGTTGCAGAGATCCGTAGTTATCACGCTTACTACTCTCCCAAGCGTGGTAAGCAAATAGTTACTATTTCGAGAAGGTTGGAACGGTCAGCGTAGTAACTTTTGGTGAGGTTGAAAAGGAAATAGTAGCTAATGGTTACTATTGTTAGAAGGGTGCAACACGCTCGTAGACGGGCATTTTAAGAAAAAGCAGTATATTTGCATTACTATTTTTGTCTTTGCTTTTGTTTTTGAGGTTCCAACAAAAAAGGGGTTAGCTAACAGGATCATAGATGTTCTGCAACGGGAATTTTTCTTACCAAGAATCCTGTTCTAGCTTTTAGCTATTTGGATTAAACTTGATTGATTGAAAACGAGCATACCAAGAAAGCCGACCTTCGACGACCCTGTTTGGATCGACAAGGGTATATCTTTCCCTAGTCCACGAGTCCAGGGTGCCAAGGTTGGTAGGCAGGGCCGTATCCAGGGGGAGGGGGGTAGGGAGTTGACCCCCCCCCCCCGAAACATGCACAAATAATCATTTTTATAGGATTTTCTCTCTGATATATTTCTTTTTTGTACTTCCGACCCGCAGGCAACCCCCCCCCCTCCCCCCGAAATAAATTCCTGGATACGGGCCAAGTGGTAGGCCTAACATGAAGTTCCAGTATCGACAACAGCACGACGGAATGGACCGCTTTCTTCGATAGTGTTCCAGTGACTTATTATTAGTTACGATCGTTAGTATTCTTGTTATTATTGCCGTTACGGAGCCTGCCGTAATAAGCAAATTTGCTCCTCCCACTTATTCTTTTCGTCCCACGACTGTTACTATGGTTACAATTTACTTATGATGGTCCCGAGCATCATAAGTGATAATAACTATCGGTTCTGCAGGAACTCCCGTAAGAGTGATGGTACGTTCGCGTTGTTACTATTTTCGTTCCGGAGAGCGAGATAACTACGACAATACGGCGCTCGCCCCTCCTATTATCATCGTAACTTGTAACTTCGCTGGAACGCTACCTTCGATCTGTCAATAGAGCCAAAGATGGAGAAGGACCTATAATGCAGAGGTTCCCAACCTTTTCCGTACCGCGTACCCCTAATGAAGGTTAAGAAAGATTGCGTACCCCTAATCAAGGTTCAAAAAGGTGCCATACCCCTTTTTTTACAATTTTTTTGCTATTTTTTTAGCCATAGATGATAAGGCATGTAAATCTGAAATTGCGTACGATACGTCTGAATTTGAGGACAATACTGAAACCGGGTTACTATCAAAGCGAGGTATTAAAGCTATAGACTTTTTTCTTTACCGTTTCCAGTAAAGTAGTTAAGTTTGAAGAGTCTGAATTTGTATTTGAGTAGCCAGAATGGAAGATGGAAATTTGTATATAAGATGAAATAAGTTTATGTTTTTATTGTTTTGTCTTTTGTCCCTGTGGTTGTGCCAGTAAATCGCTGGGGTTGATGACTTGGTGTGTGAAGGTGTTGAGGGTTTTTAGGATTTAGCTGTTTTAAGAAAATGTAGTTAAAGAAATTTTCAAAAATATAAATGAGAGAATTAATTTCCAAATATTATGGGGGAAGAATTGTAGATAAAATATGAGTTTAATTTTAAAAGTTAGGTGACGTGAATAGTTAAAACTGGGTAAAAATAGATTAAAATTAACGTCACTGAGGGGTGGAAAAAAAAAAGCTATAGACTAACTTTTTTTGGGACCTCGCGTACCCCTTTCGGTACGCGTACCGCCGGTTGGGAACCACTGCTCTAATGTGTGTTATGTGGACTTATCTTATTGCGAGAAACTCTTTATTTTATGAAGGATAATTAACTTACAGGCATAATTAAGGTAGTAGAGGAGCAAAACTTCTCTTTACATTTTAAGCCCAACGTCAAACAACATCCAGCGCCAATGAACTTCGAAACAACATATTTTTTCTGTCAACACGAAACTTCTTAGAATTTCGGAATAGACGTTGCGATGGTAACGAAAGAAAACAGTCACACATTGTGAAAGGGCTTTTTTAAGCATCTGAGCCACGCAAGAGAGAAACCTAGATCTCTCGGATACGGGTAGGCATTTTTTTTTTTTTTTAATTTAATGAGAGCGAAGCCGCAGGTGAGCCTGAGATTATGATTTTTACTGTGAGATGTTTTTTTTAACTCGAGAGTGGGAAAGGAGAAAGAATTTTGAAGGAAAAAGGATATCTATTAAGATGTTTAGTAACAGTCAAATCTCAAACTTCTTATTTCCCGTATTCGTCTCCGTAGTATTAAAGTTTAACTGAAAAGCCAACTCATTTGTGTGTCATTTAAACTGAACGCGCTGAATTATTTGAATTCTGCAAAGGGATTTTTTTATTTTCCACTATCTGTTCTAGTTACCCCACAGCGTAAATTCTACTCTGACGCGGACATTTTAATCTCAACACAAACGCGGGTTTTCAGTGGGCCGTGGTGAGATTGGTGAAGAATGCTTAGTACCTGAACAAAAAAATCATAAACCTTTCTCGTAAGGCATACAACAAAAATACAAGTGCACCACAGCCCACACGGAAATTCCACTATTTGAAAATCGATTATTCGTGTTTAGTGCAGCAACGAAGTAACTCATTTTCATCGGGTCTTCAAGCCTCTTTAAGCGAACAAGTGATGGGTAACTAGACTGTCCTATTTCGGTTAAACTTTAACAATTTTTTCTGGGGGGCTTCCAGTCAGTGAATATGGGCAATTTATGTTATTAGGACCTCCAACCCGGAGGACCTGCCTGACTGGCAAACTCGCATCGGACGTAAAGGCACTAAAAAGTCGAAGTTGCAAAACGAAACAATGGCAAAGGGCAGGGACTTCTCAAGCTTACAATTCCATTGGTTAGTTGTTTGTCTATTTTTAAACTAAGGACCCACTAGAGCCACTAACACAAACATACAAAGAAATCATACAAAGGAGAGAAAAAAACACCATCGAACATCAGAAACAATGTTGCTTGAACGTCATATTTGTTGTACGTAAATCTCGCTAGACCAATTCCGTCAAAGTGGCAGGGACAAGCGGTAAAGGTCTAGGAATAATACAAAGTCAGACTATGTAGAACTAAGTCCGTAAGGAGGGGCTACCCACTCCCCCACCTGCTGTACAACTTTCCCGACAACGGCCAAAACCATCGGTGCTGGCAATGATGTCGGACACAAATTAGGCAATTCATCTTTCCACGCTTCTAAACATGCTGATTTGTATGTTCTAACACCTGGCACCGTTGCCAGCACCGACCGGGCACCGAGCAATTTCTGCAGACTAGTGGGAGAGTGGCCAGCCCCATCACAACGGCAGAGGCAGGTGAAAAATGTTATAGGGGAGCTCTGTAAGGGCGCTAGGAATCATGAGGTGATCTTTGACTTACCTCATTCTCTGTGTGGTGCTTCTGGAGGTCCGGACAACCACAGTTCTGAGGCAGACCTAGTTTTGCCCTTGTCGAATGCAAATTGTCCGATATCCTCGTCAGGGCATCCCCGGCTATTATCTGCGTTGGCATCAAACTATCCAAGTAGTGTGCACTTCGGTTGGAACAGAGTAGCCACCCCCTGGAGTCGTGACCATTGAGTTTGGAGCTGTCTTTTTCCTTGGTCCCGTTTTCCTTATTTTCGTTTTCTGGCTCACCATCTTTTCCCGGGGCCGAAAAGCGGGATCTGAGGGAATGAATGATAATATAATGAGAGAATGAATATTTATTTTGTTTTTTAACAAGTAAATTTTAACCGAAAAGGGCTGTGATGGAACAATCTAGTTACCCATCACTTAGTCACTTTAATTTTGTTCCGCTATTTACGAATAATGTGGTACCTCTACGTGTTTGTCTTTTTGTTGTGTGCCTTACGAGAAAGATTTATGGATTTTTTTTTTTTCAGGCACTAAGCAACCTTTAACCAATCTCACCACTGGCCACTGAAAAGCAGCGTTTGTGTTGAGATTAAGATTTCCCGCGTCATAGTAGAATTTACGCCGTTGGATGGCCGCAGACATTCTGAACGTTTTAACTAAAGCAGATAGTGAAAAATTAAAAAAATCCCTTTGAAGAATCCAAATAGTTCAGTGTATTCAATTAAATGACACAAAAATAAATCGGCTTTTCAGTTAAACTTTAGCATACTATACTGAGTGAAGATAATTTTCGTAAAAAAACCATTTTCGTTGGTTTCTTCGTTGACTTTTTTGCGATAATGAGTGATTTACAACGGATAAATGTTTCAGTCAGCTTGGGCTCAAAGAATATTTAGATACTGAGTGAACACTTCAAAGGGCATAACGATGACGATTATGCAATGAAACAACAAAAGGAATAGAACAGAAAGGAAAAAAAGAAATACACTGACAGACAAAAATATGCTGAGCTTTCGGTAACATGGTGAAATGCGCAAATAAAAAAAAAAAATAGGAAAAAATGACTAATCAGGCCATTAGCGGCATCTGCAACGTGTTGACACAGCTGCTGTTTTCGCTGCTTGATTAGGTCGTTGATCCAGACATGAATACAAGCATAAGCTGAGACATAGGCGAATATTCCCTAAGGGAAATATAGACTGGTATTTTTACTGAAAGAAAAATCAAACCCAGGTCATTATTCAAAAGAAAACCAAAGTCAATCAAAATGCGGAAAAAAAAACTCCCATGTCAACGACCAAATCGATTAGCATAAACAGTAGCCTTGTTAAAAATAAAATCACAGCATAGATACTCTTTTGATGAAAAGATCAGCACTAGTTTTACCCTAAAGCGATTTAAAAAAATTAAATGCCTAAAATAGGATGATCCATTTATTTGTTGCAGGTTCATTTCTTCCAGCACTTGACGTTCAACAGCCTGACGAGGCTCCTAGCCAATAAGGGCCGACACAGAGCAAAATAACACTGGGGAGTTGCGCTAAAACTTGACGAAATTGACACACACTCTAATAGCAGCGACACTAGCACCATTAGCGATAGAGAACGTCCCTACTGAAACTCAGTCAGTCGTTCACCACAGAACTCTTCACCTCTAGAGGGTAATGCGCGAACTTTGAAAAAGTGACACACAGTCAAACCGCAGCGACACTAGCTCCACTAGGGGCAACGAACATCCCTACTGAAACTCAACCAGTCGTTAACGAGCGCTGGCTCTCCTGGCTTTGCTCCACATCTTAGCCTTGCTACAATTTTCTGCGTCCGCCACTGTATAGGTCTTCGCATTACTGTCTAGAGTTATTTTGCTCTAGTTCACCAGAACTGGCTCCGATAACTTCATATTCTGAACATTGCAAAAAAATGATACAGCCTTCATTGTTTCTATGCTGTGTGCAGACCACACCTTTGCTTTACTAGAAATTCTAAACACGCAAGTTTGTCTCACTTTAAATACCGCAAGCGTAGTGAGCAGCGCTATCGACTATGGCCCGTTTGCAAAGCATGGAAAGCACAGGTTGGCGCTACTCCCTATACAGCAGAGCAAAATAACATTAGGGAGTAGCGGCAAGACTTGACGAAATTGACAAACACTCTAATAGCAGCAAAACTAGCATCACTGGCGATAGAGAACGTCTCTATTAAAACTCAATCAGTCGTTCACCAGAGCTGGCTCTGACAACCGCATATTCTGAACATTACAAAAAAATGATACAGCCTCCATTGTTTCTATGCTGTGTGCAGACCATACCTTTGCTGTACTAGAAATTTCTAAACCCGCAAGTTTGGTCTCACTTTAAATGACGCAAGCGTAGTGGGCGGCGCTACGAGTATGGCCTATTTGCTAAGCATGGAAACATAAGTCTTGGCGCTACTCCCTATATAGGTAGCTCAACTGGTAGAGCGTCTGCCTTGTAAGCAAGAGTCCTGGGTTCAAATCCCAGCCGAGGAGCATTTTTTATTTTAGTTCACTAGTCATAGGGGCCAAAATATCGCTGCCGAAGCTTCGTAGCTGACTATCCGTTTCAGCCATTGTTTAAATACAAAATCACATCACTAGATTTCCCCTGTGAATGTTGTTGAAACTGGGCGCGAATCCGTTTGACAATCTACATCGTGATCTAGGAATCAATGCGCCAGAGCAAACAAACGGTTTAGCAATTACGCATTTACAGACACGAGTCTGACAGATTAAAAATCCACTTTTTGCCAAATTTTGCTCACGTCCGAATTCCTGGCAATTCGCCCCGTTGGGACAAGAAAACATTCTGGACAAGACTACATTTTTCAAGAAAGAAAAAGGACGCGACGTTTTTTCGGCAGAAAAACTAAGCCAAAACTGACACTGGTTGATAGATTAACACGTCTCTAGACGTGCAAAAAAAATAGAACAAAATGTTGTCTACGCTACGAAAAATATTTCTGGCAAAAATCGGAAAAGGGGTCAAATTTCTTGCAGGGATGAAACTGAATCTCTATTTCATCGTCCTACGGTACATTTACAAATAATTTAGAAATCAAGGTTAGCTACTAAAGTTAAATCATGACTGTTTATTTTCCAGGGGTGATCAATTTATGTCTTACAGGTGTTTACCGATTGCTTGTCTTCCCAAAATGGCTGTGCAGTATGTTTCCAGTGCCCACACAATTTCATAAAAATAACACAAGGATGTGCGGTTTCAACGGACAACACTTGGGATGTAATCTGTTGTGATTTTGGACACATTATTCACTATATGTCATGCGTAACAAGCTTTGCCAAGAAGAGGTGAAAAACCGTCGAAAAAGCATCTGTTGACTTTTCCGATTTCATGACGACAAACAAAAACGTCGGCTGATGTTTTTCCGGCAGTTTTTCGGCTCTTCCTGGCAATACCTGTTACGCATAACATCTAATGCGTAATGTTTTCAAACTCACGACAGATCACATCCCAAGTGTTGTCTGTCGAAACTGCGCATCCTTTATCTGTTATGAGACTTCTGACAGTGCAGTCAGTTCCCACGGTTCCCAACCGGTGCCCACGGAGGCTATACGGTGCTGCCCACCAAGTGAGTAGCCCTTCGATGTTTACCTGCCTGTTACAAGCTTCAGATCGCTTTTTATATAATCTAAAAACTTGCAGCTCCGCTCAAGTGCCATATACGGATCACTTTTCGGTCTGTCGGTCGGTCTGTCTGTCAGGCCACTAATCTCGAGTTAGGGTACTTCCAGATGTGCTAGAACGATGAAACTTGGCAGGCATATTAGGGGCCCTACCAACTAACTTGGAAATAGTCACTTCCCCCATTCAACCACCATGGGGGGAGTGGAAGGAGGAGGAATCCGGAATATTGACGTATTTTTAACTTTTGAACGGGGAATCGGATCTTAATGAAACTTGATATTTGGAAAGACCTCCTGTCTCAGATGATGCACTTCACGTCCGGAATGAATCCGGTGGCTTTGGGGGAGTTGGAGGGGGGAACCCGAAATCGTGTGTCATTTTCGGAGTGGATGGATCGGGATGAAACTTGGTGAGAAGAATAAGCACAAGCCCCAGATACATAGCTGACAAGACAGGATCGGATCCGAGCACTTTGGGGGGAGTTGGAGGGAGGGTTCCGGAATTCCGATGATCCCGACTTAAGATGCTTACACATGTGCTAGGACGATGAACCTTGACAGGCATATTAGGGACCTGACCAGAAACAGTCACTTCCATGAACCGACCACCGTGGGGGAGTGGATGGAAGGGGAATCCGGAATATTGACGTATTTATAGCTTTTGAACGGGGAATCGGATCTTGATGAAACTTGATATTTGGAAAAACCTCGTGTCTCAGATGTCACACTTAAAGTCCTGAATGGGGGATTTGGAGGGGGGAACCGGAAATCGTGTGACATGTTCTGAGTGGACGGATCGGGATGAAACTTGGTGGGAAGAACAAGCACAAGCCCTAGATACAGTTGACAAGACCGAACTGGATCAGAGCACTGTATGGGGAGTTGGAGGGGAGGTTCCTGAATTCCGGTGGTCCCGACTTCAGATGTGCACACATGTGCTAGGACGATGAAATTTGGCAGGCATATTAGGGACCCGACCAAACTAACTTAGAAGTCACTCCCCGATCCGAGTACCGTGCGGAGAGTAGAGGAGGGGGGAACCGGAATATTGACGTATGTATAACTTTTGAACGGGGAATCGGACTTTGGAAAGACCTCGTGTCGCATTTCAAGTACGGACAGGATACGAAGTCGGGGGTGTGGGAGCGGAAATTTTGTGACACGCTTGGAATATAACGATTGGGATAAGAACTAGTGGGAAGAACAAGCGTAAGCCCTAGATACATCAGTGATAGAACCGGACCGGATTCGGTCTGTCTGGGGGAGTTGGAGGGGGTCTTGAACTCCGGTGATCGCAGTTTAAGGTAGGCTACTTCCAGATGTGCTAGGACGATGAAACATGGCTTGAACATTAGAGACTCGACAAGATTGGCTTAGAAATTGTCCCTTCCCAGATCCGACCATCCCTTAAAGTACTCATCTTAACCGCAAAGTACAAAAAATACTTTTACACAAAACCTACATTTTCATGATCCCCTTGAGCCCATGATCATTTTTGAATGATTACAGAATTTTTTGTTTACCAAACGATACAATCTCGAGATTTCCGAGGATCCATCGTCATTCTTATTTACCAAGTCTTGCAAGTGCCATATGAGCTTCCAGCTCTTGTTGTAAATCGGAAAAAAACGGGCTAGGAGTCTTAGAGCAGAACTCTTACTAGAAATGATCTTTTCACGATGAAATGGCTCAGGAATGTTCTTTTCGAAAATACCGCTATTTTATACGCGAAATAACACATCTTCTTGTTAGCGCTCCTCGACTCTATACAGCCTTCACGCTCTCCGACGCTGCGGCTGGACGCAAAATATTTGAAAAATGAACTCCGATGACCGATGACTACGATATCCAAGGACATTTACCATATATGTCCAGCCTACTACACCCCTCGCCGTAACATCAGTTGAGAGTGCTCCTTCACGTACAAATACAGTCGTCGTAATAATAATCGTACCGGCGCGGTTCTTCCGCACTTCTTTTCCGGGTCTCGACCGGGAACAACTCTTTTTACTTAAAGGTTGTTGATATTATATTGTAAGTACATGACAATAAAACCTTTTCTTTATTTACGGACCTTAGGTCATTGTTATGAGTCTTGTTTAAAGCTCCATAGAGTGGGCTGGCCTGCAAGGCCTAGTGTATAATGGGTGGTTTATAGCCTATTGTGGTTCGGTACGCAAACCTTAGTGTGAATCGATCGGGGGAATCCACAATGAACCCGTGAAGTCTGCACGTGTAGTAGGCCACCAGACGCCCTAGGCTGTCCTGACTCCGATGACTGTATCTAAGGACATTTACCATCTATGTCCAGCCTACTACACCCCTCGCCATACCATCAGGTTAAGAGTGTTTCTTCACTTACAAATACAGTCGTCGTAATAACGCGCCGCAGTTTAAAAGTGGGAAACGAACCAATACAAAAGAAGTCCAAAACAGATGATAGACCTTATGGGCTACCATGTCTTCCAAAATAATAAACAACACTTGGAGCTCAAATATGCGTGAAAGAATTTTCGGCAGACCGATGAAGTTTGCGTTGCCTGCCTAGCAAAACTCGGCTAGGTGGGAGAGAGCTAAAAAGTCGTAGGTAAAAAACGAAGCAATTGCGAAAGGCGCGGATTTCAGAAGCTTATAATCCCATAAGGGAGCTTGGGATAAACTAAAACACAGAATAAGCAAGAGGGGTTCCTTAAGTTTTGCTGCATCTTGGGTTTTCTTTTTTGAAATGAACTCATTTTTCCAGATTTTCGGAAAATCGTAGAAGAGGCACCTACTGGGGAGTTTGGAGCATATACTATAATATCGGAATGGTACCTTACAACACCTCCCGGCACCCGATGTACAGGGGTTTTGAGAGTTTTTATTCAAACAATGTTTACAACGGATATGAAGCTTCGGTTATTTATTACAGGTTTGTTTCCTTCCCCGAAGTTGAAAAGGAGGATTGACAGCCTGACGAGGACCCTTGCCAAGAAGGGTCGAAATATCGCTGATGAAGAATCATAGCTGACGTACCCGTTGTAAACATTGTTTGAATACATGTTTCAAAGTCAGCTTGGGCTCAAAGAATATTTATCTTCGAGGTTTTAAGAGTGACCATCCCCTTACTTCGTCACCGTCACGTGATAGCAGCACATGATGTCATTGGTCAAAAATAGCGCACATATAACTTTAAACACAGATAACAGAACATGTTAGCAAGTTTGGCCGACTGAATATTTTTCACATAATAGCGTATAGTAGTGACGGGGTACGTTGCTTTAAAGTAGTGGTTCCAAACCGGTGGTACGCGTAACCAAAGGGGTGCGAGACCCTCGCAAGGGGTAGTCGATGGTCCGAAAATCAAGTTAGTCTATAGCTTTATCACTTCGCTTCAGTTGCTTTTGAGTCCCCTAACCCAGTTTCAATATTGTCCTCAAAATCAGATACCCCATCGTGCACAATTTCAGATTTACATGCCTACCACTGATGACAATAAATATCGTCATCTCTACGTTCTGATCGTGGTAAAATATAGTAAAACAACAGTTCGTCATAAAGGGTACACAACTTTTTTTAACCTTAATTCGGGGTACACGGTACGGAAGAGGCTGGGAAAAAAGACCCGTCGCACATATAATGCCTATGCAAACTCTTCCTAATCGTTCCATCTACTCTTAGACCTTGATACCCGAAGACGGTAAATCCTAAGCCCTAACTACAACTCAATGGTTTTCACGCTTGCATTAGGCTAAATCATAAATATTCCTTCAGTCGAAGCTGGCTGCGCTACATTCCACCAAAAGTTCATCTTCCAGCTTGAGCCTGCAGGGGACCCTTGCCAAGAAGGACCGAAACCTCTAATAAAATGTAGCTGACGAACGCGTTTTGCACTGTCAATTATGCATTAATTCGCCATTTTCGATGCGTAACATGCCCAGGACATTTACGAGAAGCTCGCTCGTCCCAAAAAAACCGGTTATGTAAACTTTGCCCTGTTTAAAGAAAGGCTTGAAACAGCAAAAGCGGTGAATAATTTCTTAAACGCAGAGCCTGGTTTAAAAGTATTCAACCATTTTTACAAAGCTGGAACATAAACAATAAATAGTGCAAGGTGTGCTTTAAGCGTTGTTCAAATCGACGTAATAAGCTGCATCCAAATTTTCAGAGTCATTGTTTCTTGCCCAGCTCGTGCAACCCACGCAGACGGGCAATTAGACATTCAAAGAGAGAATCGGATCGATTTTGTATCTAAATCACGCCCGTCCCGTTCCTGATCGCAGAGCTGACAGCTCTTATGCAGCTTATTACACCAACAATGCTTTAGTACCACCTCACCAACAATGCTTTAGTACCACCTCTCAAAGGGCAACAATGGTTATCCGATTCGGGGACATTACAATTCCAACTCGGAAAACAGATCAATGCGACGTACTTTGCCAAAATGCATTCTCCGTGGAGTCACTTAGTCAGCCCTATTTTTACCAGAAAATCGATAACCCCCCCCCCCCCCCCCAATCCACGTCATAAGATTGAAACAGCAGAATCCCCAGAATAATAAAGAGGGAGCGGAATGTTTCAAGGAAGGAGAAGCAGAAGAAGAAGAATATCAGACTTTGTAAAATCGGAAATGTTTGACGAGAGAACAAATATTCGGTCTTTTGTTAATAATGTAAGGAATATTTTTCGAATAATAAAGATTGATTGATTGATTGAGAAGAAACATATTGAGATGGTTCGGTTTAAGAAATTAGCCTATACAATGCAATATACGACCAGCAAAATGTACAACAGGACAAAGCAGTGGAACGGAAATTGAAACAAGGAAAACAAGGCATACAACTGAAGACCTGTAGATACGCTATGTAGAAAACACCATATTTTCGGTGCGGCAGGGAGGGAATAGGCTGCTATAGCGTTGGGTAGGCCCAACGGGCTACTTTACCCATTATATGGATAGTAGTCGATGATTAAACATATGGTATCATTTTTCCAACCCTTAGGAGTTTTTCTGACTAAGTAAAGGCGCAACTGTATATTCTTTTGTTTGATGAGAGAATAAATATTCGTTTTTTTGTTAATACCGTAACGAATGTTTTTGGAATAATAAAGATTGATTGATTGAGAAGAAAAATATTGAGATGGTTAGGTTTAAGAATATAATAATACCAACAATGTAATATACGACCAGCAAAATGTACAACGGGACAAAGTAGTGGAACAGAAATTAAAACAAGGAAAACAAGGCCAACAGTTTAAAGGATCCCTCGCACTATTTACTCTTCAAACTACCAGTACTTAAAAATAACTGAACACTTCAAGACTAGGCTCTGCTTTCAACAAATTATCCATGGCGTTAGCTGTTTTAAGATTTTTTCGACACCCTTTGACTCGTAGCGAAAACGAGGAATAATTTACATAACCGGTTTTTCTGATGGAATTACTTCTCGCAGAAAAACGATGACAGCGAGATACGCATCGACGGTAGTGAAACACGGCGAGCGAGAAAAAATCAACGAGGTTTTGTTAGAGGGGTTACAATGTACCGTACAAAATTCGGGTCTCCGGGCTCAAAAATGGTTGGAGTAATTACGGAAGTAGGGTGCGTCAGTATTATAGGAAAGATATGTCCTTTAAGACGTGTAGTTAGGCTACGTGGAAAACATTATATTTTCGGTGCACAGGGAGGGAATAGGCTGCTATAGCGTTGGGTAGGCCCAACGAGCTACTTTATCCATTATATGGATAGTAGTCGACGATTAAAAATATGGTAACATTTTTACAACCCTTATGGTCGTCCGCAAGGAGTTTTTCCTCCGAAAACTTCCGACAAATCATTCATTGATTCACGCTTTGTGATGTGATTCACCCTTTCATCCTCGTCGCAGCGAAAATTGTAAACTGTCGTAAGAACTGCTAATACCTCAGCATTGCACTACTAAAAGATCACTCAATTTTAGGATGAGATCATATTTTTTTTTCTTATTTCTGAAAGTTACACACGGTCAACGTCGTCAAACAGCTCAACCGGTTGACAATGCTCTTAAGCAAGAACGAATCGTCAGGTCAAGAGCTCTAAACACAAAAGCAATGTATTGAGATATAACAAAACTTCGAATCTACTAATCGAGCCGCCGCAATCCCTGTTCTTTTGGTCTTCTTCTTCTTTCAGTCAGGATCCCTGTTCTTTTGGTCTATTTCACTCAACAAACCCGGCTCCTGCTTTGGACTTGGTCAAGTTTCAGTCTACGAACCCGGCTCTTACTCTGGAGTCTCCGGACTTCTTCGAATCTACTCGGGTCTACTTTGAGTGAATCCTTTATGATACCGATTCGTTCTTTACAGCAGTTTGAGACTGGGCAGTGATTTCGATCCCATGCATATTTATCTTTGGATGGTGCCGCTACGTTTTGTAGTAATTACCTGACGACTCCAGATTGAGCCTAGAAATTGATTTTCATTCCTTAAAGCACATATGAAGACCATTAAGGACCACATAAGACAAACAACGGCGTGTGTCCGATAATTTTACCCTTTAATAATCGTGTATATCTAGCCATAACATATGGTTAGCTATTTAGTACACACACGCAAACTTTGACAGGGTAATAAACTTTAACCCTGGCGTTTTCGGCCCGACATCCGACCCAGGAAAATAGTTTTAACAAGTGTTTATTGTTTTGAGATTATATGGCTTTCGCAGGTAATACCATTTTCTGCCTTATTCGAAGCCAAAATTCATTCCTGGCAACTGCCCCTAACCATATTGGGAAAAGCACGTAAAAACTTAGAAATGTGGTTACAGCACCCCGGCGGTTTGGGTGTGGTTAGTCAGTGTGGCTGGGGACTTGGACGCCCTCGGCGCAGCGCTTCGCGCTGCACCTCGCCAGACTTTGGGGAGGGGGGCTTACCTGTAGCAGTCAATACAGGCGACGAACCCGCACTTTCCGCAGACCCAGTGGAAGTTAAAAAGGGTCGTTTCACAGACATCACACATTTCTCGAACGCCTTGAACGACTCGCTTCCAGGCTATCGATTGACCTGAAACAGAAGCAAATTAAAGGAGAGCCTGAGACGCACTTTCGAAAACTTTGGGGCAAAGATGACAGCTGCGTTTTCGCAAACACCATGGACTCATGTAGGTTCGTATCCAGTAATTACGGGGGGGGGGATATTTGACAGTACAAAATGGATACTTCAGCTTCGTTTTATTAGACCCATATTTCGGCCCCTCTTGGCAGTCGGCAAGGGTCTTCTTAAAGCTGAAAGCCGCTCGAGTTGGAAAAACGAACTTGTGGAAAAACCAGAGCAAAATAACATTAGGGATTAGCGTCAAGACGTATACTTTCCTTGCTCCGCAAATGGGCCATACTCATGGCGCCGCCCACTACTCTTGCAACACTTAAAGCGAGAGAAACTTGTGGGTCTAGAAATTTTAAAGCTAAGATGCGCTCTCAACAAATCGAGGAAACTGGGGAGGTTGTATTTTTTTTGCTTTGTTTAGGTTATGAAGTTATTAGAGCAAGCGCTGGTGCACGACCGACTGTGTTTCACTAGGAACGTTCACTATCGCTAGTAGTGCTAGTGTCGCTGCTATTCGATTGTGTGTGTCACTTTTTTCAAGTCTTGCCGCTGTTCCCTAGTGTTATTTTGCACTGGGGAAAACAGACTCAAGAGCTTGGGATTTGAATTTCCTTTCGCTGATGATGCCGACGATGCCGTTCGTATTCGCCTATAGTAAGTGAGTATTCGCCTGTGTCTCGGTTACATTCCTGGACGCTTTTTCCTAATCTCAACGGCTTCTCTTACAGTTTGGTGAAGTCCAGTGGACATTACAAGAATTTGAGCTTTCCCAAAATGTACTGCACGGGATGGATTTTCGAAAACTTGTTCTGCCAATGCCGATTTGAAGCTGCAATTTGAACGGTGTCCATTGGCAAGGGTATGGTCGATCTCCTGTTCCTGTTCTGTGAGCCTATTTTCAAAGGTTCTCTATCCTGCCAACATAGCGCTTCTAATAGTAGCACGGTATCGAATAAATACATCGTTGGTTCTGATTTGGGACTTGATCTTTGCCCGTGTTTAGTTAGGACAGTAGAGGACAGTACAGTGTTTTGAGTCCGGTGAAAAGTTTCTATGTTGCAACAGTAGTATCAGATTTCCCGGTAACTGCAAAAACGGAAAATGCAACTCTAGTTACGGCAGTATCTGCAAAAACGCAACTGATGTGTTATCGCCAGGTGAGCCGTTAACTCCCTCCTCTCGTCCTGTCGTCCGCGTGGCAGTCGGACAGAAACACTGGCAGTTGATTTTTCCTTTACCCCCTCAACAAACGCATGAAACGGTAATGGCTCTGCACTACGCTACCAAATCACTCAAATTTCATCACTCAATTTTGTGATCTGGACAGATTTATTTATTTATTTTTCAACTTTCAAGTCATAGTCAGTTGAGAGTGCCACAAATTTAATTGTGGAGAAATTTAATTGCCTGAAATAAAAAATGTAGGAAACAGATAATTCGTTGTCCCGTAGTCCGTGCGTCGGCTCGAGAGGAGCACCGGCAGCTGGGTTTTGCCTAGTTCGAGTCGATTCATCTTGTTACTTAGAGCCCATTCACACCGGGTTTTAGCTAATACTCGGCACCAGCCAGTTCCGGAAATCGCTCTGAGACCCAGAATTAGTTGGGTTTCTGCCGTTCACAATTGATAATGGTGCCAGTTTCGGATACCAGCTAGTCTCGGACCCAAGTTGAAATCAGTTCAACTTTTGTGGGTACTAACCAACCAGATTACTTAGGGGAATATTTAGGAATAATTCCGATTGGCTAATACTGAACCACGTCAGACCAAAGAACAGTGACCTAAATTTACTTTCGTTTTCAAAACAGCAAGGAGTGCAAGGCCGTATCCAGGGGGGGTAGGGGGTTGAACCCCCCCTCCCCCCGAAACATAAAAAAATCATCATTTGTATGGTCTTTTCCCTCTGATCTATGTGTTTTTTTTTACTTTTTTGTACGACTCGCAGGCACCCCCCCCCCCCCCCCCCGAAATAAATCCCTGGATACGGGCCTGAAGGAGTGGATGTGATTTTTGTTGAGCTTGGTCAGGAACTAGCCAATCAGAAATTTCTCAATATTCCCCAAAATAATCTGACTGGCTAGTACCCAGAAAAGTTGAACCGGTGTCAACTTGGGTCCGAGACTAGCAGGTACCCGAAACTGGCACCAATATCAATTGCGAACGGCAGAAACCCAGTTAATTCTCGGTCTCAGAGTGATTTCCGGAACTGGCTGGTACCGAGTATTAGCCAAAACCCGTTGTGAATGGGCCTTTAATTCGAACGGTGTTTTGCAACTTTTCGCCGGTTTTTTGGTAATATAATATAGTGTGTTGTTGATAATTTTGTTTTTTTGTCGTTGTTTGAAGATTTGTATTGTTGGCCGTGAATTTAGTAAAACAAATAAATAACAAATACGTCAGAATTGCTAAATTTGCACCATGAGCAAAAAAAAGTCATATGTGAATAATTAGCAACGATTCAAATTGCATAAATTTCGGCTGTCTTCTTTACTTTTTTGTTTCTATCTTTATCAAAATGGGTTGCTATTGCTATTCGCCATATTCCAGTTCAACGCCTCCTAGCGGACTAGTTTCTGAAAGTCCCCTTAGTATCATTATGAACACCTGTGACACATTAAGGAAATAGATCCACAAGTTGATGACTTGAAAATCTGCGCTCGATCAATGGAAGTTTTACATAGTCTCTGGAGCAGAAGGTGATACTATTATGCTGGGCTCATTACCTCTTGGACTATCTCTCTGTTACAAGTTCAGTGTCAACACTGAGGCATACCGGTGGACTTTAAGAAACTAGTCCGCTTTGAGCATTTAACTGGAATTAGGCGTATTCTGGACTTAATTACATGAACTCTTCGCCTTGGTGGAGACCCACCAGAGCAAAATAACACTAGTGAGTAGCGCCAATACTTGACAAAAGTGACACACACTCCAACAGCAGCGACACTAGCACCACTAGCGATTGTGAACGTCCCTACCGAAACTCAATCGGTCACGCCCCAGGGCTTGCTCTAATAACTTCATATTCTGAACACAGCAAACAAAAAATTACAAACTCCCCTGTTTCCTCGAAATGGGGAATTCGCATCATAGCCTCACTAGAAATTTCCAAATACGCAAGTTTAGCTTAGTAGGCGGCGCTATGAGTATGGGCCGTTTGTGAAGCAAGGAAAGCATAGGTCTTGACGCTACTCCCTTGTGTTATTTTGCTACGACCCACGAACATATGATGGATTTGAGTGAAGAAAATGCCGAAAGAATTAAGAAATCCATGTTTGTATATGGTCTGGTCGTTCACCAACCATCCTTTATCTGTCCTCTCCCTTATGGTGTTGTTGGCCGAGCCAATGTTTATAACGGAAAGGCCTGGCACCACGCTCCTTGGACAACAGCCAGTCCTCCATCTCAGAATGTATCCTGTCCGACACATGTTTAATTTTGGCGAGTCAATGATGCATCTGGAGTGTGGCACTTTGCCCAAAGGAATTAATGCCAAATTGCATGAGAATAAAATCTCCACCGCAGATAAAAGCCAAGGGGTTGCCAACTATGCGTTTAGAGGTTATTTAGTTTAAATGGACTGTAGTGTTCGTTTGAAGAGCGAGTATTTATTTTCACTTTAACTAACTTATAAAGGTCGTATAGAAGAAAGAATGATACTTGACATTTGATAGTTGCTAAAACAGAATAGACGGCATGAAACATAACTTTTGTGGTAACAGTATTGTAGTAATATTATATAGGTAGGCATGAAGAGTGAGGGTGGTTCTGAAACGACTGAGGGCTGACCCAGTGTTTCCACTTCGAAGAATTTATCCCTTTTTGAGGGATTTTCAGGCCTTCCTCGGGATTTCTTTTTCTCACGAGGGACTAAAAACATTTCAGGGATAATTGAGATATTTAGGGATTTTCAATATTAAAATGGAGATTTTTGGAATTTTCGAGTCTCAAGGAAAAAATCCATCAACTTCCCAATAACTGTAGTAGTTGTGAAGTTGCTTGAAGCTACTTGAACTTTTGGGGCCCGATGAGCCACACTAAAAGCTGGAAATTGTATGGCAAGTAGTAGAATCTGCAAAAAAAAAAAAAAAAGCGGATTTGGAAATTAGTTTAAAATTATCTTGTGTGCAGTCATCAAAAGTTACTACTGGAGCTTGGCTTTTACCAGAGAAGGCTTAATTGAGTGTCTGCTGGATTCCGGTGTTTATATGTCTTGAAATTCCTACAATTTTAAGTCTATTGTTTGTAACCGCTAGAATTCTTGATCCTTAGCGGGGTATTATCCAGCCACATTTTTTTGGTCGCCCACCCCCCCTACCCCAACACACACACTGACGGGCGTAATTATTGGGTATTGCAGGAGGAGAGGGATTTATCTAGGGACAATTCTTTGAAGAAAAGGGGATTTTTAGGGATTTTTCTACCTGAATTTGGGATTTTTCATAAACAGAAGTGGAAACGAAGGGCTGACCCCTTCACAGAGAGGAGAGAATAATAATTTATTCTCACCTCTCCTACAGTGGGTCAGCATTTGCGCTAATTTGAGACACGGACGAGTATGGGCATTTCGGACTGATGAAAATGTATGGTTGTATCTTGACTTAGAAATAGTCACTTCCAAGATCCAACCATCATGGAGGGGGAGAATGGAGCGAGGGAAAATCCGGAAACTTAAGGCGTGCTTAACTTTCGAAACGAAGTTCAGATCTTAATGAAACTTGATAACTGGGGAGAGTAGCCTATATGCCTCTGATGTCCAACCAACCGTTCAAAAGTTATGGATGACACAAAATTATGGTAATACGGATTCCCATTCCCTCGACTCCCCCGATGATGGCCTGATCGGGGAAATGACTACTTCCAAGTCAATCTTATCGGGTTCCTAATACACCTGCTGAATTTCATCGTCGAAGTGCATCTGTAAAAACCTTAACTCGCGATGACCGGAATTCCGGGAGGCCCCCTCAACTCCTCCCCCCCCCCACAGTGCACCAATCCGGTCAGTTTCTATCAAAAATGTACTTATAACTTGTACTTGTTCTTCTCACACGTATAATGTTTTGACAATTCATCTAGTATCACATATTTTATATTTTTTATGTTTGACATACTGGTTAATTTTGTTACAAAGTTGTGAAGTCCTACAAGTTTTAAAATGAATTGTATATATTGATTATATTTTGGTTAAGTTGACAGTCCTATGTTATCATGTTGTGAAACAAATTTTCAGGAATAAATACGATGACAGATTGATTGATTAATCCCGATCCCTCCGCTCTACGCCTGTCCCGAGATTTTCCGTCTCCCTCCTCAGAGTTATCGCATCTGGTCCGGACATCAAACGAGACATTCGCGACCTGAACTTTTCACTAGGAACTAAACTGTCAAGTTTCATTTGTGTCCGATGGCTCGTTCGAAAGTTCTGCTTGCCTCAAGATCCCGGATTTCCCCTTCCTCCTCTAATGGTCGAATCGTGCAATTCACTATTATCAGGTCAACCTGTTCGGGTCCATGACACGCCTACCAAGTTTCATCGTCCTACCACGTCTTGAAGTACCTTAACCCGTGACAGCCGGAACTCACCCTCCAACTCCACCCAGTGCCCGGAGCCGATCCGGGTATATCAACGACGTATCTCAGATCTGTGATTGTCCTGCCCATCAGGTTTAATTCCGATCCCCCCACTCTAAACGTCTCACAATATTTCCGGTACCCCCCCACCCCCCAACTCCAACTCTCCCGCCCAGAATCGTCAGATCCGGTCCAGACTTAAAAGCGGACACGTGAGGCATACGAGGCCTTCCCCAATGCTTCTTCCCACATTTCAAGTTTCATTCAGATCCGATCATATGTTCGAAAGATAATCATGCCTCAATATTCCAGATTCCCCTCCCTCCCTCTCCCACGACGGTCGAACCGGGGAAGGGACTGTTTCCAAGTCAGTTTGGCCGGGTCCCTGATACGCCTGCCAAGTTTCATCGTCCTGGTACATCTGGATGTACCCTAACTCGCGATCACCAGACCGACCGACAGAAAAGTGATCGTATATGGCACTTGGCCGGAAGGCACGTGCCATAAAAAGATAAAATAAAAAATGAAGGGGATGAAAAGAACAAGGAACCGATCAGAGGGAGAGAATTGGACCTACAGTCAGCTTGGTCCATCTGGGTCTGCCATGGTAGCAAGAACGCACAATGACAAGAACAGCAGGTTCATATTTTCTTCTTTGTAGAAGTGGTTGTAAGTCTTGAAGATCCCCATAAATAACTATTTCGCTTATCACGTGTTGGACAGTTTCGTTTACCCATCCTTGGACGACAGCGCGGTTAAGGTACAAAGCCCAATCTATGAACATAAAGAAAAGTAAAATAAGGTTATTATTATTTTTTCCGAATTTTTTCGACGCTGATAGGGTTCACTTCCTCGTTTCTTTTCCGGAATGTTTGTAAAAGTCTTGAAGGGAATCACGAGCTATCAAATAATTATGACGCCTGCCACACGATGTGTTTGAGGATCACGCTTCCTCTGGTTTTTCCGTAGTTGTTTACCCGTACTTTGAAGACCACACGAATACGGTGTGTACCCCACCTCTGAACATTGACAAAATAAAGTAAGTTTTTGTTTTCTTTTTTACTTACCATCTTTATTCTGCAGCCGTGCAGCTTCTTTTTCGGTCTGAAGGAGCTTACAGAACTGATCTCCCACGTTGGCCAATAGGAAGGAAGCAATGTCCGCAGCGAGGTCACTGGGCGGGGCTTTCTCATTCGGAAGCCAAAGCGATAAGTCCTCCTAAAACAAAGTAAAAGAAAATTAAATACTCCTTTGGCCCAAGCCGACTGGGAAAAGCTAAAAATAGCTAAACACGGATAAGTCTATATTCTTTACTGATATTTCGGCCCTTCTTAGCGAGGGTACTCAGGCTGGAAATGTCTGAAAGACCCCACAATAAACAATCAAATGAGTGAAGAATGTTCCAGGTGACTTTTCCGTGTTTAGTCATTTTATTCATCAGATAAATTTAATACTAGGTCAATCAATACGACCCTACTACTTTATTTTTATTTTGAAGCACAAATGAGACGAAAGGATACTCTTTTTTGTTTGTGTCTGTTTTGTTTAATCAGAGCTGTTTTACAATTCCAGTTCAGTTTATTAATCCATACAAATCTTTGGCAAAAATACGCTCATTATGTCATCACAATTAAAAAAATCTGCCAAAAAACTATTAGCCTATTTACAATTTAACCTGGGCTATATTTATACCATTCACGATTCTAAAATACAATTCATCAAAATACACACGCTCTTTTACGCTATTAACACTCGTATTAAGTATGGATTCATCATCCAGATGACCAGGCGTCATCTGGGGCTTCCCCAATGGCAAGCCAACCATTCCGGATTGATACGATCATGACGATAATAAATCCAACTGACCTTCCACATTTCCTATGACCCCTTAGCACATTTCCAGCGTCACAAACACATCTGTCAATCACTCTCCTGCCCCTATCCCTTTACCGACTTGCAGACTAATATTATTTCTCAATGTACCAAGGCTCCTGAATGCGTGGATGGGGGGGGGGTGTGCAAAAACCCCTACTTACAAACGTTTCTGACCCGACTTTGCCCAGTGGCTCCATTCAGTAAAGCTTGGGGAGAGCGGGGGTGGGGGCAATTCTGATTCTTGATCACACCGACTCGTATGTTATTATGCAACTCTTTTGGGGGTAAATGTATTTTCGAATATACCTTAACACGAAGTCATTGGTTTGCATTTCGCATTTTGAAAACTAGGGGAGCCATCCCCCACTCCCTCCCCCTCAAAAAAAAAAAAAATCTTATTTCTGAGGATTCTTTTTATGGCACTTGCCCATATAGCGATCGCAATTTCTGTCCGTCCGTCGGTCTGTCGGTCCGAGTTTTGCTAGTTCGGGCACTTCCACATAAGCTAGGACGATGAAACTTGTCAGGCAGATCAGGGACACCAAATGATTAAGTTGGAAATAGTCACTTCCCCGATCTGAGCATCTTGGGGGGAGTGGAGGGAGTGGGAATCCGGAATCTTGAGGTATTTTTAACTTGTAAACGCGTGATCGGATCTTAATGGAACTTGGTATGTGGCAAGACCTCGGGACTCAGACGATCCACGTAAAATCCGGACCGGATCCGGTGAGTTTGGGGGGAGTTCGAGAGGGTAACCGGAAATCTTGGGAAACGCTTAGAGTGGAGGGATCAGGATGAAACTTAGGGGGAAGAGCAAGCACAAGTCCTAGAAACATTATTGATATGACCGAACCGGATTCGGGCACTATGATGGGAGTTTTTTTTGGGGGGGAGGGGCGGATTTCTGATGATCCGTGAGTTCGGTACTTCCAGATGAACTAGGACGATGCAACTGGGCTGGCATATCAGGGACTTGAACAAAGCGACTTGAAAATAGGCGTTTACTTGATCCTATCATCGTGCGGGGAAGTGGAGGGAGGGGGAATCCGGAATCTTGAGGTATCTATAACTTTTGAACGGGTTATCGGACCTTAATGAAACTTGGTATTTGGAAATACCTCGTGTCTCACACGATCCACATAAAATCCGGACCAGATCAGGTGACTTCGGGGGGAGCTGGAGGGGGGGAGGACCGTAAACTTTGTGAGATGGTCAAAACCAGACGAATGGGCCGACTGGGATGCAAGTTTACAGACATGTTCCAATTCGAGTCAAGCTTGAAGGAGGAGAAGAGAAGATGTCTGAGATGCAAAGTTTATGTGTCCTAGTCGTGTTCGACCACAGTGGGAGGAGTTGGAAGGGGGGGATTTTGTAGCTCGCGCACGGATCAAACGGATGGAGTGATTTGAATCAAACTTGGAAACAATAGAGACCATGTGTCCTAGATGACATGTTTTAGGGTCCGGGCCGGATCTGTACACGGTGAGGGGGGGGGGGGGGGGGTACCGGAGTTTCCCGATTAAAGCTTCGATCTGAGTGAAAATCGATAGCTGGTACGAGGAGCAGCCTTAGATAATCTGTATATGTGGCTGAACCAGATTTGGCCCTGGTTTCGGGGGCGAGGCAGGGGCGAGGCGTACCGGCAATAGTACTGCACTCCTAGGAACCAAACGAGAACGGTGAAAGATTTGCCCTAGATTATCCGAGGAAATACGGGAAATGCTCAGGCTCGGGTAAACTTAGATACCTTATTTCTAGGTCCAGTCCTAGGAGGGTCGAAGGTGGGATTTTGTGACATCTATTTTCTTGTACCACCTACTCGTAACAAGTGCCATATGAGCTCGTAGCTCTTTTTTTATCAGCTAGTTACGAGTTTGTCAGTTTATAACCAGCTGTTCAATAACAAAAAAACTGCAACGAGTCGTCAGCTTGACTTCAAACCTTATATTCGCCATACCCCCCCCCCCAGATGGCTCCCTGGCTTCCATATCTAAATCCGGGGCACATAAAGAACATCCAAAGGTAAAAGTGCATTTAGCGACTTTTCATGTCTAAGCAGTAAAAGAAAAACAATCGTTTCTTAGCAGGTTTCGGTAGACAAGATCTTGGCTTTTGTCTGTGTGAGAATTTTTTGTCGACAACTTGCATGACTGGCGTGATGACATCCCGTTTCCTTCGTAGACATATTGCTCGAATAAAAGAACTAGGTGGGCAAACTCTTGTCAGGCGACGTCTGGGGTGAAGTCTGTCCCCAATCTAACCTTAAAG
Organism: Branchinecta lynchi; assembly: GCA_023053575.1. Classification (NCBI taxonomy): domain Eukaryota; kingdom Metazoa; phylum Arthropoda; class Branchiopoda; order Anostraca; family Branchinectidae; genus Branchinecta; species Branchinecta lynchi. Next base: position 19,823,093 of record JAKZAP010000015.1, read on the forward strand.
TTTAAAGAACTGGCGCATTTTTTTGTAATTCATTATACTTTTCTACACCTAGTATTTGCATTAATTATCGTTCCTGAAATTCTTCACTTCATAGGAGTATCCTATCTCTTCTATTAACAATACACTGATTTACTTTACTTGTAGAGTGGTCAACTATTTTAGAAAATCTGAGTAGAAACACCACGTAGTGCGAAGCTGATTTCTATATCTTGGACTGATTACACTTAATTATTTTTTCTCGGCTACTGGGTTTTTTGAATTTGCTTTCCCGTAAGGCTCTAGTAGTGATGTTCCGATAAAGTTCGCCCAAACGCGGAAAATTTGAATTCCAACGAAAGCGTGAATTTCTATGGCTAACGAAGTCCAGCTCATGAAATGTTCAATTACAGATCTCGTTCCAGATGGTACGATCGCTTCTGCTGAAAGTCCGCTATTGCGTGTTTATTTTCCTCACTAGAAGACTGATAACTGCCTTTTCAGTTTATTTCTCGGCAGTCACTGACCGTTCTAATCGCTAAATAATTTAAGCATAGAGGTTGAAGCATAATATACAGCCATAGAGGTAAAAGAAATCCGAAATGCCTGATGCATGATTTGGGCTAGTAATTTTACGTGCAATTTTAAACGAGTGCAGATTCAGCAAAATAAAGCAGTGAGATTAATTGATAAGTATGATACAGGAGTTTTGAAGGTAGGTCAAAATCAAATTGATGTTTTTGTGTTATGGAGTCTGAATGGTTTCGTGCCTGATGTGTTTAGTAATTTGTCGTTTTAACTCATTTTATAACGGACATGCTGGAGACCTGGTAAGTGAGCCAAGAAGTACGGTTCGTTCTAGCCATGTGGTAAGGCATTCAGGTAAGGTGGTCTAGAATACTTATCCAGACTCAATTCGAGAAGCGGAAAGTGTACCGCAATTTAAAAATCGTTTAAAGAAACTTCTCCTTGAGGCTAGTTCGTGAGTGGAGGAATTGGAAGACGGGAGAGGACAAATTGACAAATTAATTGATTAATGTTTAGTTTATTTTAGGGAAGGTTTGATTAGTTATATAATGTGGTAGTAAATGTGTACTAGTTACGTTTTCCAAACACGCATGTGCTTTGTTTGTAACCGGTCGTCAAGCCGGAATGAATTTTTGTTAGTAAAGTTGTTGTTGTTGAATCGCAGAAAGAAAAAAGTTCATTCGAAGCAAGGAACGCAGTTTCATCCGGCCTCCAAGCCTATTTAAGCGAAAACGGGATGGGTAAATAGAATGTCGTTTCTCATACCTATTCGGTCAAGCTTCAAAGGACACCACGCCGTTCGCACTGCATAGTGTTTCTGCTTAGATGTTCTGAGATAGCTCACCACTTTACAACTAATCTATGATTACACAAAATTACAGACGGCTTCGGCTATATTTAGCCTCTTTCCATCAGATGACAATCTTGACCAAACGTGCATAACCGGTCTTCACACTGGAAAAGCTCCTTGGAGACAATGATCGGGGGCCTGATCCGTCACGTAAAGAGAAGAAATCTTGGCAGGCGTGATAATCAGTGTATCGGTAATAGATACACTTGATGCAACAAAAAAGTTGTATCCTAATTTTAAGTTGCGTTTCTTTCTTTTCTTTATGTACTCCACTATTTCTATTTTATAGAAGTGGGTAAATAAAAATATTCATTCATTCATTCATAGAGGGATGGGATACACTTAGGAAGTGAAGAATCTTGGGAACGAGAATGGATGGAAATACTGCTGAAGCAGAATAAAATACTTTCCTAAGGACGACCTGTCCTTTACGGGGTTTTGGTGTGGGCAACTAAGGAAGAGATATGGTCTATGCTAAAAACAACTGATTATTTTTTTATTTAATTATTTCTAAGTTTAGTTCTAATCGGTGGGCATTACTGAGGTGGTGATGTGCTTGATTTTGTAAATTATTAAATAACTGCAAAGCGCGAGCTTCGTCAAGGTGTTGAACACCATCTGATTTCCGGTTTACTATAAGAGTGTGTGATTCGTTCCAAGTTTGCCCAACTGTTCCCTTTTGGCCAGTATCGCAGTATCCATGACTCATAGTCAGGAAAAAGTTTTAATTCCCGGGAAACCCCTTCGTAGCTAATTCCACTTATCGATTCAGTAGCTCACTCACGCAACTTAACCAAAAAAAACTCACTTCCGGGAGAATGTCCACGAGTCACGTTTTACTTCAAAACTCAGGACGCACGTTTTCGGAATGGAAAACTTTTGCCTAGACAAACTAGGCAGCTGTCTAGCCAGGGGTTGCCGAATCTCGATTTTAGTGAACAACCGGTGCCCAGTGCCCCGGTGCCCGGACGGTGCTGGTACCGGTTGCCACGTGTTAGAACAGTAAAAGCAGAATGTTTCAAAGCAGGATCGCCTAATGTATGGCCGGCACCGGTGCCGGTTCCCCTGATTTGGCCGGTACCAGGAATGGGTGTGCAACAGATGCCGAGGAGTGGGTAGCCCCTCACCGCTTAGGGCGTCCAAGAATCGGAAGCGCCCTCAGCCAGGGGTCAAACTGTTAATTCGACTGTGTAGCCTACAAAAAGTGTATGTACTTTATTTAATTTCAAAGTCTGGTTGTCTATTCTTTTTTTTTTAGTCAGTCTGCAAGTGCCATAGCACGCAACAGTATATAGTGGTTTAATTTAATTAGTTAGCTGAGATACATTATCGCAATGTCTAAATGACTCAATTCATTCACAAGTATAGAACCAAACCTGTTGCGACAGTTGGGCGATCAAGTAACGCAATTCTGAAAGAACCCGTCTTACCTATAATGCCATGCAACAAACTTCCGCACTGTATTCTTTAATTATCAAGTCTGGAGGCCCGAATTTCACATGTTACATTATACAACCGCTGACGACACCATACTTGGCTAATCTTTGGACTTGCCCCGATTCAGGACTTCCGTGCGCATAATGCTCCCAACGAGTGTTTGCGTCATGCTTCTGATGCATCAGAATTTGCCGCGCCAATCGGCCTGGGAAAAGGCTTAAAGTTTAACTGAAAAGGGCAGAGATTGGACAGTCTTGTTACGCCTCACCTATTCACTTAGGGATGCTTGAAGACCCGATGAAAATGTGTTACTTTGTTGCTCCGCTATCCACGAATAATCAATATTGAAATAGTGGAATTTCTATGTCAGATTTGCGGTACTACCTGTGCCGTATGCTTGACGAAAAAGATTTAGGAATTTTTTTTGTTCAGGCACTAAGCAGTCTTCACCAAGCTTATCACCGCCCACTGAAAAGCCGCGTTTGTGTTCAGATTCAAATATTCAGGGTCATAGTAGAATTTGCGCTGACAGCCGTAGACATTCTGAACCTCACTACTAGAGCAGATAGTGGAAAATGAAAAATCTCTTAGCAGAATCTAAATAACTTTGTGTATTCAACTAAATGATAAAAAAATAAGTTTGCTTTTCAGTTAAACTTTAAAACAGACAAAGCCGTGGACAATTTGTTAAAAGCAGAGCCTAGTTTCACATTACTAAAATAGTTCAAAATATCGAACATAGACAGTAAAAAGTGCGAGATGTGCTTTAAGGAGGGGTTACCCACTCCCCGGCACTTACTGCACACCTTTTCCCGGCACTGTCAGAAATCAGTGGTTTTGGCGATTAACTAGGCGATTCACCTTAAGCATGCTGATTTTAATATTCTAACACGTGGCAACCACCGCCCGCACCGGGCAACTGCTTTACACCAGCAAGAGAGTGGGCAAACCCTCGATTCGTAAGTAGAGCTGTAAAAATAGGTCCCAGAAGGAAAATAAAGAGAAAGTCAGAATTTAACCATGGTGTGTGAATAAAAGCGAAAAAAACAGTTTTTGGCTGTAGAGGTTCTCAGGGTTTTTCCGTCACCTTTTCAAACTCATCATCGTCATCATTTTATTTATAACCCGTCACTGAACAAAACTGGGGTGTCCGGAACTAGTAAACAAAATCCTTAAACTTTTAATATTCTGTTCCCCCATGATAGTTGTCAAAAGACAATGAGAGAAATATTCTGAAAGGAAGATCTGCCTTTCTTCGTTTCCAAAATTATTTGATCAGACTTCTTTTGACGTATTTGCCAATTCAGAAAAATGTATGACAACTCCCAAATTTGATCGCCGACTTTTCCTGTCGGGGGGATATCCTTCCTTTTAATCAAGAAATCAGTATTGTCAGGGAAATCAGAAATCAAAATGGCGGTTGATCAAAATACTCGCACTATTGGCTAACACAAAAAGAATCGCAAGCTACTGGCTAATTTCCAGTCTCTTTTCGTCTGATCCGCGAATTTCGCACCTCAAAAGTAACTCGTTTTTGGCATCTCCTAAAGCTTGTGTATTTAAGTTACGTCTGTTACCTGTCCGAAATAAAAAAAAAAAAAAAAAAAAAAAAAAAAACGGTGCCTATTTCTTCAGAAACCTGTTTAGCTTGTGTATTTAAGTTACGTCTGTTACCTGTCCGGAATAAAAAAAAAAAAAAACGGGTGCCTATTTCTTCAGAAACCTGTTTTAATTTTTCATATTCAAACACCTTTTAACGTCACCTTAAATGCAACCCAAATGTCCTTCCTTATTATACAGTACTTATATACCATGAATATTCCTAGCCCAATGGGACTTCGAGTCATATCTGAAAGCGTTAACCCGACACGTCAGCTGAGTTTAATTCTAGCGCTTTCTCTACCTTCGCGGTACGGAACCTCAGCCTCAAGCGAAAAACGAACCTGTGATCTGAAATATTTCTTCCCGATGAAGATCAATTTTTAGACAGTTTTATTCCAACATTGATTTCTGGTCGTTTTCCGTAAAGTGTACAATTTCTTTCGTTGTCGTTTTAATGTATTTTGTAAATATTTGACAATGCAAAACGGACACATCAGCTACATTGTATTAGAGCTATATTTTGGCCCTTCTTGGCAAAGCTCAAGCCGGAAAATTAAGGAAAATTAACCGGATAATTTTTCAGGGAAGACTTACACAAAATCAGATATTGAAGGAAGAATCTTTAATTGTTTTCCACAATCTGTTTTCCTCCGTTGAAGGAAGAATCCTCTCAACTCCGGTTCTGCCTTTATTTATCTCCTTGGGAACTGCGTGCTATTTTAAAGGCGATGTTTTTATTTCCCAGACTCTTTTTTGAAGTCGCAATTGCATCGATCTATCTTTTGGCAACGAGCCCGGAGAATGTTTCATCGAATCCAAAACACGAACGAAGTACGGAGCAAAGGTCATTGTACCAGAGTTGCTTTCTGCGGGATAACTGGCATCTACAAAAAAAGGATGCAGGAAATAAGAGACAGGTGGAAATGACTAAAATTTGTGCCAAGTGGGACAATGACCAAAGAGACAAGCTCATAGGGCATCCGTTATCTCGCTCGTTACGTGCAAGAAAGTAGACGAGGACGTCATAAAATCACGCCCCTTCCAACTCCTCCACCGTCGCTGCATGCGGCTCGGACATGTTATGTTTCCCGCCATGGCCCTTGGGCTTTATTTGGAATAAATTCATTCATTCATTCATGGAAACAGGATATTTAGGGCATCCGGTCGTACCATACCACCCATAAATTTTCATTCAAAATGAATAACCCTTTCGCAACTTCAACTGTTTACAAAATATTAAATTCATGATGCAAATATTATATTTGGATGTTACGCTTTCAAAAATCACGGACAACTAAGCCCAAAAATGGCATAACGTTATCCACTGCTTCCTGGCAGAGATTGAAAATGTAGTGTCTTTTATGTGTTTTATTTTTTTTTCTTTCGCATACTCCTCTTTTCAAAAATGGCGGGTTACAAATAAGTTCCTTATTTACTTGCTTACTTTAAGCGAGTCAGAAGAATATCGGTGAAATAACTCAGCTGACTTAACCGTGTTGCACCACCAAATATATTTTTGTATTATTCTGTTTCGCGGTGAAAGCCCATTTGAAACCTACTGATAACTCGAACCTTCAAGAATCCACTTGGTAATAGCACCCCTCGAACGTTTACTGTTTCGTTGTCTTAGTACATCTGGAACTATTCTAACTTGCGACTACCGGAATTCCAGGAAACCCCCTCCGACTCCCCTCACAGAGCACTGAAACCACCATTTCGTATCTAGGCCTAATACTTGTTCTCTCCATTAAGTTCCGTTCCAATCCCTCTGCTCTAAGCGTTTCTTGAGTTTTCCTATCCCCCCCCCCTCCCATCACCCACAGGTATCGGGCCCCACCCGGGCTTAACACTGAACATCTGATGCGATAGTTCTTTCCACCCTACAAGTTTCATTCAAATCCGGTTACCCGTTCAAAAGTTAGGCATACTAGATTCCGGACTCCCCATGCTTCCACTCCCCCCACGATGGCCGGATCGAGGAAACGACTATTCTCAAGCCAATCTGTTCGGATCCCTCACATATTTGCCAAGTTTCATCGCCCTAGCACATTAGGAAGTATGCCAAACTCGCGGGATCGCTAGAAATCCGGACCTAACCCCCAACTCCCCACAGTGCCCGGATCTGGTCCGGTTTTGTCAATGACGTACTTGTGCTTGTTCTTCCCACCAAGTTGCATCCCTATCCCTCCACTCTAAGCGTTTCTCAAGATTTCAGGTTCCCTTCTCCAACTCCCCCCAGTGTCCTCGGATTCTGCCCGGCTTTAAAGTGCGACGTCTCAGACACGAGATCACCCTAAATATCAACTTTCATCAAGATCCGATCACCCGTTCGCAAGTTAAAATACCAAAATTTTTAAACCCCCGCACCAGATGGTCAGATCGGGGAAGTGACTATTTCCTATTTAATCTGGTCGGGTCCCTGACATGCCTGCCAATTTTCGTCGTCCTAGCACATCAGGAAGCACCAAACTCGAGGGATCACTAGAAATTCGCCCCCCCCCCCCCCCCCAAACTCCCTGAAAGTGAGCGGATCCGTTCCGTTTATGTCAGTCATGTATCTAGGACTTGTGCTTATGCTTTTCACCAAGTTTCTTCCGGATCTCTCCACTCTGAGCGTTTTCCAAGATTTCCGGTTTCCCCCTCCAACCCCCCCCCCCCCCCCCCCGTGTCACCAGATCTGGTCTGGATTTAAAATGGAAAGTCTGAGACACCGGGTCCTTCCATATACCAAGTTTCATTAAGATCCGATGACCCGTTCGTAAGCTAAAAATATCTAATTTCTCCTAATTTTTCCGGATTCTCCCTCCCTCCATTCCCCTACAGATGGTCAGATCGAGGACGCAACTATTTCTAGTTTAATCTGCTCCGTCCCTGATACGCCTGCCAAGTTTCATCGTGCTAGCTTATTTGGAAGTGCCCGAACTAGCAAAACCGGGACCGACTGACGGACAGAAATTACAATCGCTATATGGCACTTGGCCGATGGGCAAGTGCCATAAAAAAGGGGCACCAAAAAACTACAATGTAAAGGGATACATGCTTAAACACGGCTAAAAATTTACCGACACCACCTGAACATACGAACAAAAATTGGGCAAAAACAGTCTCCGCTCTTACCTTTTGCGGATCTTTTTCCGGGTCCGAAAATCCGGCGACAGCAAGCTGTCCAGTCTTGGTATACCTCAGCCTCCGGAAAGCATAAAAGCGGCAGAAAATGTTCGCATTTGGCATTACTTCTCCTTTCTTCCCTTTTTGTGGCGGCGCCAGACGGCACTCGCGACATTTTCCAAGCCTCGGCGCCACTTCATAGCAGGGACTGTCTTGCAAAAAGCTCTCGCCGGATTTTTTCAGCGCTGAAACTGTCGGCTTATTGAACGGATTTTTTGCGGCATTCTTTACCGGAGAGCTTGTCTCTGGCATCTGAGAGATTGTAATTTTTTTCTCTTTTTCGTCCTCTCCTTCATTGGAGGAGTCGGACTTCTTTCCATTCTTCCCCTTTTTTGCCTTTTTGTTTTTATCGTCTTTATCGACAACCTTCGTCTCCGTTTTAATTTCAACTTTCGGCGGGAGCTCAGGTGGCTTGATACTTGGCGTCACGGCGTCGTTGTTGACCATTCGTTGAAGCCACGCCGCTTTCAGCTTTCGCACGGGCTGTACCGGCCCATTAGACGTGGACGACCCCTCTTCTACCTTAACCTCTAGTTTCGGAGGTGTCACGGGTTCTTCCGGTTTCGGCATTTCGATAATTTCTGTCTTCACCGGAATTTCAACTCTCGTCGAGTTTTCGAATTTCGGTGGACTCGGGCTCGGATCCGGCTTGGTGGTCACTGGAAGTAGGATTTCGGCTTCAATCTTAACTTCGAACTTTGGCGGGCTGAGGGGACCGGTGGTCTCTGGAGAGGGGGGCACTCGGTGTCCCACTTCTATCACGGGCTCACGGGTGTTTATCACAGACAGGTGCGCGGGGGCCATCTCCCTCGTTGGCGCTTGTTGGGTTAAGTTTCGCGGTGCCTCCCGATAGTCCCTAAAGTCGACAGGCATGTCGCGTGAAGGAGCACGGGGCGGCTCACGTGAATCCCGAACATCACGTGGCATATCCCGCAGGTCACGAGGAACTTCGCGCGTGATTATCGGCTCACGGATGACCTGATCGCGGGAGTAAACAAAGTGCTGTTGTCGGTCTTTGGGAGGCGAAACGTGAGACTTTGGGTCCGCAGCGAAGGCCAACACGCTCCCTTTCGTGTCCGTGTCGATAATTTTCAACCCCCTCCCAAGTTGGGGGTGCTGCGGGGTTTCCTTGTCCAGCGTGCTACTGATCAACTCTGCGACGCTAATCATCCTCGAAGGGGGGCTGACTTCAATGGGGTCCATCTTCTGCTTCTTCGACTGACTCTCTTCTGTGGAGGGCTTCTTCCCAAGATCTAGTGGCTCCATCTGTGGCGATGGGTGTTTTACAGCAGGTTGAGACGGCGGTGGAGTTCTGTCCGGGTAGTAAATTGGTCGCGAAAGGGGAGAAGGGCTAGGGGCAGTTTTCGTCGTCAAGGCAATGGGGCTTTCGGCAGGTCGAAATACGGGTATACCCGTTGTGATCCCAGGCGCGGGTCGATAGCTGGTGGTAGGAGGGAGGCCAGGACTAGGGTTCCTCGGTGCAGGCATTGACTGTGGGTGTAGCAAGGCAGGACTACTCCTTTGTCCCATATTAGGACTAGGGCTATACCTCCGGCCATCTTGGTACATCCTATTTGGATCGAACGCTTCCGTGGGGGTTCGAGAAGGAGCTGGGTATTGATACTGCTGTTGCTGTTTCTCCCCAGGTTTGGATACTGGTGGGCCTAGACTAGGGCTTTGCCTGGGACTACCCATAGGGGCCTGACTTGGCCCGGGACTAGCATTCTTATAGCTGCGGACATACCCAGGATGCTGAGGGTAAGAATCCCCCTCCCTACTCGCGTTCCTTGGAGGGACTTGCTTCGGCTCTTGCGGGGACATGTCGCGTTTAACGGGGGATGTCCGTTGTTGCTGCTGCTGTTGCTGGTGCTGTTGTTGCTGCTGGTGCTGCTGCGCAGCCTGGTGAGAGGCGAGCTGCGCCTGATGCGACATATGACCGGGGTGAGCATTCTTATGATAATTGAACGCAGATGCGAAGTTCAGATCAGCTTTTGGAAGACCATGGGTGGTGTGACTTGGAGCTCGCGTCGTCTGTGGGTGCATATCAGGTCGACCCTAGAAAAAGTGTATGGTTAAATGCCCGTTTCGCTATGCCGGACTTGAAGAGTAGACATCATTCACCGGGAAGAGACATCTTTCCGCGTTTTAATAGTAAAAGAAAATAATTACAAAGATTAAGTAATTAGAAAGAAAAAAGTGAAAACCTCTCTTGCACTGAGAGGTTTGCACTGCCGTCCGACTTAAAAAGTGGAAGCTTGTGTTGTCTGGTCATTAAGTTACGGATCTATTGTATTATCTATATGTGATGGATGCTGATAATGAGGCGAGGAGGAACAAACAGAGACTAATCCTAGACTTATCGTAAAGATGGAATGCTACACAAAGGACTTTTACCGTCACAAATAAATCTATGGCCCGCTTCTATGTGACGACTGTAGCGGTTGCTACCTTGATTCACAAGCACCTATGTAGCTCATTGATAGAGCAGTTACCTAGGTTCAAATCCCGGCCCAGGAGCATTTTGTCTTTCAGTTAACTACTTAAACAAGAGGTGTAAGCTCATATGGCACTTGCAAGGATACGTAAGAGCGGAAGGTTATCAGCTAAGATTTGCGCTGTCTTGAGGCACAGAGGATTATGGGTATTTCGGATTTAAGAAGATGTGTGCTTTAGTCGAAAATATACCTTTTGCGGTTACAATGCGCACTTTAAGGGGGCTACGAATCTATTTGTAAGCAAAAGCAATGTACATAAATCAGAAGCACCGGTACACAAATGATCATGGGGGGGGGGGGGGGAGGGAGGACGCCCACCTCAAAGCCGTCGGCCAGTCGGTAAAAAAAAAATAATCCGTCAGATTAGAGACTGGAATATTGCAACACTTGTTTACCGTCATCTTCTAGAAGATTCACTACCTGCTGATTTTAAAAATCTGTTTTGCCTGAACAGTCAATTTCATGACTATAACACAAGACGGCGGTCCAATCTTTCTACCATTTGTTATCCTTCTACAAGGCCTAGCTTTTCTATTCGTCATACAGGTGTAAAAGTATGGAATTCATTGCCTGAAACTGTTAGGGTGTCCGAAGATAGGAAAGTATTTAAAAGAGCTCTCAAAAGATTTATGTTATCTAGCAATTATATGTCTTCTGTCTCATTTAATCGATTCATTTTTGTTTGTGCTCGGAGGAAGATCAGACCCATGTCGCAAACCTTTTTTATTTTTCATTTTTTCTTTAGTCATATGTCTGTTGTCGTAAATTCTCGTGTTGTCCTTAAATTTTAGTGTTGATGTATGATAGTTGTTCGTTTGTTTTTTCTTTACAATGGTTTAGGCTAGAATTGTATTAATAATTTTTACAATCCCATCAGAATTAGTGAAGCGTCGTTTTTTATGCCACTGGCATGTCTGATGCTTTTAAGAAACACCAAGTTTACTTATTTTTGCCATTAAAATTGTACCTTACCTTACCTTACCTTACCTTGGGTCAAGAAAGTGTCTTTTCCTCGACATTATTTTTTTCTTCTTCATATTTTGCGGAAAGATGCACACTTTAAGAGGGTTACAACCGAATTTGTAAGCAAAATACTTAGGGCACAGATGATCATGGGCCCTAGGGGATCTTAAAAATGTATCGTTTCTTACGAAGGTTTTCGGTAAGATTGTCGCTTTAAGTAAGTTGGAAAGTCATTTATAAGCAAAAGCCTTGAGGCACAATGATCACGGGCCCTTTAGAATCGCAAAATGTATCTTTTGGTCAAAAGTATTTGTTTCACTTCGCAGTTAAGATACGCACTTTAAGGGGGCTGAAAACTCATTTGTAAGCATAAACTTGAGGTACAAATAATCATGGCTCCTTGCGGATTATGAAAATATACTGTCAGATGAGAAACATGTCCTCTTGTCAGTTATCAAGTTTCCTTCGGGTCCCACCAACCGTTCAAAAAGTGATGAATGACACAAAATTCTGATAATCCGGATTCCAATTCCCTCAACTCCCCCCATAGTTATCGGATCCGGCGGGGCACGAAATGGGACATCCGCGACCTGATCTCTTTCCAACAGAACTGTCAAGTTTCATCCGTGTCCAATGCCCCGGAACAATAGGGGAAATGTATTCTCAAGTCAATTCGGTCGGTTTCCTGACAGGCTTGTCAAGTTTCAGTGTCCTAGCACATCTGGAAGTACCTTAATCCGTGATAACCAGAATTCCGGGGCCCACCCTCCAACTCCTCCTACAGTGCCCGGATCCGATCCGGTTATGTGAACGACACATCTAGGATCTGTGCTTGTTCTTCCCATCAAGTTTCATCCCGATCCCTCCACTCCAAGCGTGTGGTCCACTCCCACCTTCAACTCCCCCCACAGTTGTCGGATCCGTCCGGAAGAAAAACGGGACATGTGAGATATGTGTTCTTTCCGAGGGGTTCCTCTCTCTCCGCAACCGGTGTAGACCTCGGCGCGGCACCGGCACAGCATGCGCCACTTGGTGTACGTTGTTTTGGGGAGTGAGCAACCCCTCGTTTCTTTCCACTTGTAAAGTTTCATTCAGATCCGATCCCCGTTCAAAAGTTATGCATGCCTAAATATTCCGGATTCCCCCTCCCTCCACTCCCCCCACGATGGTCGAATCGGGTTAGTGGCTATTTCCAAGTCAGTTTGGTCGGGTCCCTGATACGCCTGCCAAGTTTAATCGTCCTAGCTATCTGGAAACGATCACCGGACCGACCAACCGATGGTGATGGTGATCGGTATATGGCACTTGGCAGGAAGGCAAGTGACATAAAAAGATACTAATCTGCTTCGAGTGCTGAACTTGTCAGGCAAATTAGTGTACGCGGATCTGAGTGTACACCATTACAACGACTGCGCAGAAGAGTGATCTGCAAGGGACAATCTGCGGAAGCCGTAGGCGACGGTACAACCTCAGAATCAACATGATTAAAGTCATCAGTCACTTTCGCGTCGTTGCCTTACTTGCGCTTGTGTGACTTGTGTCATGTGTGTAGCCAATAGTCTGACTTGCAATGCAATTGCTCGAAGGTCACACCCTTTTCGCTTGAAGCCATGAGCAATCATTACCTAGTGACGCAATCCACTTTAGATAACAATTTCTCCAACGATTGGCGTGATAGCATAGCTTATTTAGAAAACCGGTCTTTGCGGACGAGAACACAGTTTGAGGGATCGGTCACTCTTAATAAAAGTACGCTACAACATGTTTTGCAGCTGTTAAAGGAGTAAACTGATATGGCGTAAGGAGTAGTACCTAACATGCTTATAACCAAGCGATAACCAACTAGTCCGCGTAGGACACAGCTTAATCATCTTATTCATCATTAAGCTGTGGCGTAGGAGAGCACATCTGACAACCACCTTATCCTCCCGTCCTGAAACATTATAACGAGTCCAAGGAAATATCACTTGATTCGCTGTAATTGCAAAATACGACCTGTCTCCCTCCAAGACTGAGTAGGCTATTCCTGCCTACTACTGACGCCTGGAAACTTCCAAATGTGATTCTTCTGGACATTTTTCAACAACCTTAAACTTATTTTGTAAGCTACTTGTATTTTCTGGACTGAAGTGAATACGATTGGCTAGTCATTCATTTCATGTGCATCAGGCGCTCGCGGATTCGCGCTCTATGTCCACTTTGTCCGCCTCTTCACCCCCCCCCCCTCGCCACCGAAGGGTCTCCCTGTCCTACCAATTCGGACCTCCACATCAGCGCGCCCATTCAAGACGAACGGTGGCCGGTGGGATGTCTGCGACAGCCAGTGTTGGCACTTGGCAGATCGTGGTCCAAAAATAAAAGCAGCGGCCTCTGAAATGGCTCAAAAACCCATGAAACAATCAGTGTAAACCTCACAAAAGTTGCAAGGATTCTCAAATAAGTTTGGCTTCAATATTGTTGGCCTACAAATTTGTTGGCCTTCGCCCGGAAACTGCGTTTGCCCTCGCTTCACACTTTTGGAAAACTCTGCGGTTGGGATGACCGGTTTTAATTATTTCGAAGTTTTCCACTTTGCGAAGAAACAGGAACTGCAATTTTTTTGTGTTTCAATATTTAACGGGAGTTTACTGAAAAAACAAACAAACAAAAACAGCCGTGTCACACGGCAGTTGCAAAAATGTTTACGCCACTCTCCGACAAAAAGTTAAAATGGCAACACTGGTGACAGCGGCCTATCCGAGAGACAAACTGCGACTCGTTTTGGGTGCCCTATGCAGAGGCTTAATTTAAGGACGGCAGCTACCCCGTCCCCCCCCCCCGCTTCCCAAGCGGGCCCAGAGCTACGCATGAAAACCCCTGAAAATAAGTCTTCAGAAATAAGTCTTCAGAAATATATTGTTTACTTTTCGTTCATATATTTTGTTCGGTCTCACCTATGTAAAATTTACACTAACGAATATGAAGGGCCCCGGAACAATGCCTTCCCCCCCCTTGGTTTCCGCGAACTGACGCCTCTGGCCCTAAGCACCTCTGGAAGTACAGGAGGAACTTCCGTAAGGGCAGGAATCCAGTGCTGGATAACCGCGATCGAGTACACCGTGCAGTGAAGCCTGCGCTCCTTGGACCAGAAGAGCACAACAGATGGTCAACATGGGATACGCTCACGAACCACGATTGTAACAGATGTAAACTACACATTCCGGATGAAGTGTGCTACAGGTGGTTACGACAATAAACTTTATAGCACTGAAACAGACATATCTAGCCTTCTGGGGAGAACTTCCAGGAAAATCGGCCGCAAAGCTATCCGCTCTTTTGAGTAGTTAAATCGCAAGCATTCTAGAATCTAATATACATAGACCACCCGTCGGATCACCCATATCCAAATCGCTGGCTCAAATCGGGACTCGGCAGGTTTCACTGTAAATGATTAGTTCTATATTTGTTGTATATTTCTTTCTTTTGCCATGCTGACTCTTTTTACGGCATAAATAAATTAGTTAGCAGCAAGGAAAAGATACAAGAGTCGTCGAAGCTACAGGACCCTGAGCAGGCCCGTATCCAGGAATTTATTCCGGGGGGGGGGGGGTGCCTGCGGGTCGGACAAAAAAGTACAATAAAGACATAGATCAGAGGTAAAAGCCTATAAAATAGTTATTTTTGTATGTTTTTGGGGGGGTCAACCCCCTACCCCCCCCCCCCCCTGGATACGGCCTTGACCCTGAGGCAGAGCAGAAGTACAAACAACAGCAACGTACTTCACTGTTTTCGGCCTAACTGTTTTTTGTATTTTGTGTCTATTCCGATTCTTTCTTTTATCACCTCTTCTCTTTAAAACGGCATGAATAAATCAGTCAGTAACAAAGAAAGGATACAAGAGCCGTCGAAGCTTTAACACCCCGAGGCAGAACGGAAGGTCTATTAACCCGTATTCAACTTCAATGTTCACAACATCAATGCTTCATCGTGTCCTGAAGCGTGAAGCTAAAACATTAGATCGCAAAGCCTTGAAATAAACGGTTCAATTAAAGTGATTAACTCCCAACCACAAAGAAAACCACCAAATTTTCCTAAGGCTGGGCACGAATTGCAAAGTGAAAGTCAGCTCGCCCAAGTGCAATGACACCACGACAGCCCGCCGGGTGATGACGCACAAAAAGGTGTCAAATTTTACTGAAACAAGGACCGACTTTACAACCCCTTTAGTAAGATAAAGGGGAGAGCCTTTTGAGAGCTGGGGTGGAGCCAACAGTCCTTAAACTAGGCTCACTGCCATCGATTTTCCCTAGCCAAAGGAGTGTGGGAGAGCCCGATAAGCGCTTGACGGATCGTAGCAGACAGTAAAACTGAAACTCATCTGGGGCTGAAACTGATTGCAATACTTGGGCCTTTCGTTGCATGCTGCTTAAATCCCACGTAGTGACAAAACCGCATTAACACCAGAACATTACAAAGTTTCCAGTGTCTAGTCCCTCGGCTCATTGCATGTCACTCTTTTTCCCTCGTCCGGTTACGCCGTGATGCTAAGTTCCTAAATTAGCCTACAGACCGGGCAACATCTTGTAAACAGTTAATCATTGCGGTTATCCGGACTTTCATTTTTCATTTACTTCTTGCATTTTTGTTTTCTGTCTCCGTGAAGGAGACAGGAATGTGTGATGCTTAAAGTTTAACTGAAAAGGCAGCTTATTTTTTAAATCTGATATTTGAATATACTGAAAGATTTTGACCCATCTAAGGATTTTGCATATTTTTCATCCAAGGCTCTAATAGTGACGTTCAGAATGTGCACTGCTTGCACGGCAACCCAAAATACATCAAGAAAGGGAGATTTTGAATTTGAAAACAAGCCTCCATTTGCAGAATTAATGGCAATTACCGCCGACTTGATTTTCGGCAATGGCTTGTAGTTGATAAATATTGTAAGCATAGAGGGACAGTTGCACAGAAGTACCACAACTTTGGAAGATTCGGATTTGTGGCTCTGTCGATGGAACCCGTTATGTGTGGACTGTGGACAGCTGACAAACAGCGTAATGCATTTTTATCGTGTTTCAGGATTATTTAAGTGAACAATCGTTTTTTCGGCATCCCATCCCGCCTTCCAAAAATGGTTTATTTTACGCTCTCTAGCGTTACGTGAAAGATCCAGATTTCTGCCTCAGAACGAAAGTAGGGGGGGGGGGGGGGTTGGGGGTCAACGTCAGTTCGGTTAACCGCCCGGCAAACAGAGACCAAAAAATTATGTCGGTTACCCGAAGTAAGAAAACGGAATCCTGCAGGTCGGTTAACTGGATGATGGGAAATAACGCAGCTGATGTTTGGATACGAGACTAACGTTCGATAACAAACTTGTTAAATAAAAGACATTGATTTTGGACTTGGAGGGGGTCTCGTATACACCTTGGCTCCTCCAGGTTTGTCGCATGCGCAGCAGTCTCAGAAAGTCGCAACCCCGTTCATGTTGTCATACTATGTCAAATTAGTGTTTGATTGGCCAACTTTTCCCACGAAATTTCCGTTCCTTGCGGCAAACCACAACTTCCCAGACTACACGTTATTGTTTTGCGAATGATTACGTATTTTTGGCACTGTTCCACTATTTCAACGAAAAGTGCGGGTCACAGAAAACGAGCGCAGATATTCAAACGAACGGTTTGAGAGACGTTTCCAACACAACAAGAAACATTTGAACACTAGGCTATTTTATATGATATATGATATTTATTACTCTAAAAGCACAGGGGCCATGGCAATACAAAAAGATAAAATACAAAATAGGCCTAATTAGAACGATCGCTTAAAACTACAAGAAAAATTCTGTGAGTCATAGACAACTCGAGGAATCTACCCACCTTCCTTATAGTGACAAAACATTCACCAACGTTTGCTCCATCCATTCCTGATCACACTCATTTACTCCAAATATTTCTCTCCTTAAAGCATTCAGTTCTCTACAGTCACACATACGTCGCACACACTAATTCATATCTCCACACATCGGGCGGAAGCAAGGACCAATTTGTACTACTCTGCTTCACGAACACATTCAAATCTATAAGGACCGTAGCATGAAATTTCATCTTCTTTCCTTTTTTCCAAGTAATTTGTTTTCGCTGAGGTTTTAGGGTTACTTACAGTCTAGCGTCTGGGTGTTAAAGTGCCAGTCGTTGTTTTGTCGGAATAAACCCGTTTTTATCTTTAAATAATTGCGTCTCGGGGACACAAAAATGGCTGTCGAATGCCATACGGAAGAGTGAGTAAACCCTTGCCCCCCCCCCCGTCTTTAAGCTCCCGAACAACCATCCCCTTCCATTCGCTTCTCTTCGTTGCAATAGCAATTGGAAATGTCATGGAGACAAATTCAGAGACTAATACTTTGCCAAGAGAGAAAAAAGGCCGCGTTTTTTTGCCTCCCGGGACGCGTTAGAAATAAACATACTTTTGTGTTGCCATGGGCCCCGGAAAAAATGTGTGCCACGAGCCAGAATAATGAAAGTTGAGCAAGGTATAAGGAAACAGACGGTCGTTTCGGACAGTTTACTGACCAACATTTAATGACCAATGCTGATACGAGCCGAGACACGAATTTCATACGGTACATTCTAAACTTCAAGTCTTCGATTTGTATGGGCCGAGAAGGTGGGAGACATCATCATTTTCCGATGGGTCGGATTTTTAGTAACACACTGTTACCTTTGTTTTCCCCAAAATCCTCACGCCAACGTTCTCCACAAATTAACAGAACACAATTCACTCCTGAACGCTAATCCGCCATTGCTAATTAACTATTCATTGGTCTCCTGACGTTGGTCAAAAGATTACTAGAACCTTCGAGAAGATCAAGTGGCATGTAAGAGGATTAAAACAACTAAGTATATCACCATGTGGACGTTTAGATATGTCGGAAGAAGAAATCATCGGTCAGTTTGACATTATTTGGTCTCGGAAGCTGAATATTATTTAGCTCAATTGCACAATCTTCAGAAATCAAATTTAGTATAATTTAAGACGATTGCTTATTGTGATGTAATCTACATCCTTAATTTTATTGACTTGTGGAATTAACAAGAAAAATCAGAAAACAAAATACTTAAAGAAACCGATAATGCAAATAATTAGTTTAATTTTTCTACACATTTTCCATACGCCTGCTACAATCGAAACATTTTGTTAGATCCAAAGTCAAACTATGATTCCATCCTCCCCATGTCGGGCACTTCCGACCCGCACCGCTAGATGACCCAGCGGTGGGATCGAGTCGTGGCTTCATCTTGGGTCATGGGTGGGGGGGGGGGGGTCTAGACGTTGCAAGTGCTAGAATGATTATGATATAACTCCTTTAATAAAGACAACTCAGTTATTTTCAAACTTGCCGTGTTTGGCTATTTTGATGCGTATCCTGCTCCCGATGATTTTTTACGAAGAAAAATAGGCTGTGTGATTTTAACAGAAATCAACGGGTGGAAAAAAAGGCTTAAAACAGTCAAAGTCTTGGGTAATTTGAGAGCCGGGTTTTAAAGTACTGAACTCTTACTCGACAACTCCGGGAACACTGGCAACCACCTATGCATAAAGAAACATAGTATGATCTAGCTTAAAGCCCCTGTCAAAACCGGTACTAATCCTAATCCAATCTTCAGCTTCTGCTTGATCTAAACCCACACGCTCTTGTTGGTCCCTATCAAGACCCGTCAAGATTTCAGGCATTAAACACTTAAGTCCTGAATCACTATGATCGTGGATGGGAGTCAAGCATCCCGGCGTCGCCCAATCGTGTCCAGGTGATGGGCATGCGGGTTAGAAACTTGCATAGCAACCTGTTAACGTATGTGCAGATTTGTCAGTATTGATGGCACTTCCATGGAAGGAAATGGTTGCTGCACTGTCAGAAATTTCATAACAGAGAACAAGGATGCGCAGTTTCAACAGACAACACTTGGGATGTAATCCATTGTGATTTTGAAAACGTTATGCACTTAATCTTATGCTTAACAAGCATTGCAAGGAAGAGCAGAAAGAGCATCTGCTGACTCTTCATGATATCGTCTTCATGATATCGGAAAAGTCGAGAGATAAATTTTTCGAAGTTTTTTCGGATCTTCCTAGCAATGCTTGTAATGCATAACAGTTAACGCGTAACATTTTCAAAATCAAAACAGATTGAATCCCAAGCGTTTTCTGTTGAACCTGCGCGTCCTTGTTTTATCTATTATGTAACTTCTTAAACTGTGGTATCGTAACACAACATACAGACACGTTAGTTTTAAGAACAAACGGAACACTCTGAGGCCCTCTTAGGACACGTTACCGGTAATATGAACATCTTGTGAGACGGCGGGTTACTCATTACCAAATCAGATAGAACCTCCGTTTGGCCCCATGCAGCGACTATGGATACCCCGACCGACAAAATTGAGCGGAAATGGAGGTACTTGCTCTAACTACGAGCTGATACCCATCTACTTCCGTCTTCACCGTTGCTCAACACAGAGCAATAAGTGCAGCAGAGCAAAATAACTCTACACAGTAATGCGCGAACTTTGAAAAAGTTACACACAGTCAAATCGCAGCGACACTAGCTCCCCTAGAGGACACGAACATCCCTACTGAAACTCAACCAACACCGCATCTTAGCCTTGCTAGGATTTTATACGTTCGCCACTAATGTTGGGCGATATTCGATATCGATAACGATATATCGATATATCGGACCAAATATCGATATCGAATATCGAAACCTAAATATCGATATCGAAAACGATATTTTTTCACTCATAATTATTGTAAATAATCCAACATAACCTACATTTACATATCCAAAATTGGAGCAATATATTTTCCGTAATTCAGTTCTTATTTATCCAGAGTTTGAGATAATGCAAGATGCTATTTAACGACAATTTCGTTAGTAAATTTGGGCGAAACGAGACATATCCTATAGCGAAACATACTAAAGAAATGTCGATATCGATATATCGAATATCGAAAGTGAAAATATCGATATATCAATATATCGAAAAATCCAAATATCGCCCAACGCTATTCGCCACTGCACGCACGAACAAAGTGAAGATGTCGGAGCTGCGATGGAGGCCCATTTTTTATGCATGGGAAGGATAGGTCTTCGCATTACTCTCTAGAGTTATTTTACTCTGAAGTGCAGGAGGCCCGCTGACCCGCTCTGGAGCGCTTCCAGAGAACCAGTCGGCTTTGACTTCAAAAGTTTCTTCTACGCTGCTCCACAGCGATATAGCTATTTGTAGTGGTAACGAAACGTAATGTGCCGTGTAGCTCCTAACCTTAGCTCCTAGCGATTCACCTTTCAACGCTTCTTAATAATGTCAATTATTAAAGTTCAATGGGCACATCAAACTACCCCAATCCCACTCTGTAACCATCTAGGAACAATGCTTATCCCCTAGATCAGCAGCTTTTTCAGCAGTTTCCTCTCTGTGATATTTCAAAGCTTAATTTTTTGGGCCAGTACATGCTCAATTTACTAGCTTGGACAAAGATAAAAGTGATGTTTCTTATAATACTTACTAGATCTTTATTATATGCATAAATCTACTTGTATAATTCAGATTTGAATAGGTTATTTGTTTTTGAATGATTTTTGTAGCTATGTTATTTTTTATAAGCTTATTGCATATTCTGGTACATTTTATAAAGCAAGTTAATCGAGCTTCACACACTATTCCACAAAGAAAAACTTTTAATAGGCATTTTAAGCCATAGAACTTCTTATGAAACACTAGAACAATCAGGTAAACTGCATCTGCGGCTGACATCTCAAATATATCCTTTTCTATCAAGCATTGCTGGGAGTTTTTGAATTTCCTGCCATGATATCCCAGCTCCTAAGATTTGGATCGCCGAAACGCCAGAGAGGTAAAGACAAGGGATAACAAGAAAACGGCCGATTTTCGTAGCTCCTTCTAAAAGAAGTCGGAAATATTTATTTGTGAAGCATTTAATACAAAGTAAAGCATTAGAAGTGTCCATTGTGCTTTAAGAATATCGTAATAATATTATTAAGAATACTATTAATAATTTTGATATTCGAACAACCGGTGCAGGCATTGGGCACTCGGTGTAAACCAAGATCGAGAGTCGGCAACCCCTCGCTTGAACATCGTTTGATTTCCCTTATCCTCAGAACTGTTTAGGCAGTTTATCAACTGTTTCGATACTTTTATTGGCGACAGCAAGCTGCTGCAACAGCCAGGGCCGTATCCAGGGGTGGGGGGAGGTAGGGGGGGGGGGCACCCCCGAAACATAAGAAATAATCATTTGTATAGGCTTTTCCTCTCATCTATGTCTTTTTGTACTTATTTGTCCGAACTGGCACCCCCCCTCGAAACAAATTCCTGGATACGGGTCTGGCAACAGCTCTCCGTGGCTTCACTATTCTGTCCCAGCTTTCAGTGTCATCAACCCACACATCCCGTGAGTCCACTTTACTGTGCTGTAAAATTCTTCCAGCGTTCCTTGGACCCCCAGCCATTTCCCATTTATCTCTGTCAAGGCCGCAGTGCAACAGGAGAGAAATTTCCTCTGCATCCGATATCCCCCCCCCCCCTCCTACGACATCCGAAATGAGAATAACTCCGCATCCACCGAGAGAGGAGCGCCAGGGCAATATCGATCGGGTGCAATGAGATGAAGACCAACAAGGAAACATGGAATCCGAGAGCTTTTACAGCTCCAGGGAGAGGGTAGGGTCCGCAAAACTGTCCGGCGCCTTGAGACCGGCCTAGTTCCATTGCGTTTTCCGCAAGTGAAAGGAGGCAGCGAGACGGTGAATTGCGTTCTCGCCATGGTTGATATGCGAGGGGTTACACACTTCCCAACCCTGTGGACACCGGGTGTCGATGACGACGTCGGAAACCGTTCAGTCGACACTGTTTAAAATTAGACGACGGTCAGAAAAGCATAACTCTAATGTAGCTAACAACAGGCTCGGACAAAACGTGAAGTTCTTCAGTAGTAAAGTTTAAACAACAAACGACAATAAACAACAGCGTCAGGAGTTTCCACAAACATCTGCTGACTTTTCCGATATCATGACCACACACAAAAAAGTCAGCAGATTTTTTTAAGCGGTTTTTCTACTCATCCTGGCAGTGCCTGTTACGCATAACAGTTCGTGCATAACGTCGGACAACAGATTGCATCCCGAGTGTTGTCCGTTGAAACCGCGCATCCTTGTGTTATCTGTTATGAAACTTCTGACAGTGAATTCGCGTTTCTTGGGCAGACAGGAAATAATAGTAGAAGCAACGAGCCTGAACATAGACGCAGGGACGGCAGGGAGCTGAACCTATGCACCCTGACTCTGCAGCCCCTTACCAATAACACCCCACAGGAATACAATTCATAACCTGACATGCCACTCCAACCCAATCAAGGCCTAGGAGGGTTGAGCTGAACCCCTACCCCCACACCCGCTTACCACTAGTTTCGTACCCCGCGCCAATACATGAATATTCTGTCACGATGATGTGCCATGGAGAAGCAAGATCCCATTTGCATTTCAGGATTACGAACTTCAGCTGAATGAAGCCTCCATCGCCTGGCCAAGATAGCTCTGCAGTTCAAAAACGACGACTTCCGCTTTGAAGACAGCCTGTTCAGCATTAGAAATATAAATAACTACACACCCCTTTCCACATCAGATTACAAACTCCAGCCAAACGAAGCCTTCGACCCCTTACGAAGGTGGGCACCGGCATTGAAAACAGGCGTGTTCTCGATCACAAGAGTTAAAAGTATAACGAGCCCCTCGGGTATCCTATAGCATCCGTTCTCGGCTCAGGAACGATGCCTTTTGTTTGTCGCGTTTGATGAAGTTTCCTTGGCTTGCTGCCAAGAAGAAATGAGGAGCCAATAATCAAAAGTGGTAGAGTTACACCGAGTCTTGTGGTGTTTATAATTAACGATAGATACACGTTTTGTAATTCCTTGGAAAGTTCTAATACCACAAACGGCATGCTTCCACAAGTTAGGGGAAAAAGGTAACAACAGTAATACCAATTTCCCAATGATCCACGCAAACCTTGTTGAAAACCTGCGGGAAGTAAAGATGGATTGAAGTCTATTGCGTTTGGGATAGCGAGACACAACACGCAAATCCAAGCTCACATAAATATTAATATTTATGACACAGTTTACACAATACGTATGAAATGTGCTTAGTATTAATATATATTTATATGTACAATAGATAGATAGATAGATATTTTAACTTTAGCCGTTAGGCCATACACAAAATCATACATTTTTAAACACTTCGAGAGAGCGATTATATAAACTCACATGTAAAACGATTTAAACTCCCACTACCAATAACTATTTACATCTCTTTAACGCTTCTTTGACAAAACCTGTAACTGCCAATCGCTGACCGTGAAGATGACTTCAGGATACCAGGAAAGAGCAATATGATATGATATTTAATGCAAAAGCCAACTGGGCATCACAAAAAATGATACTCTCGAGCAGTTACCCACTCCCCGGCGCCTGCTGTGCACCCTTTCCCGGCACCGGTCGGCGCCGTTCCATCGGCGGTTCCGGCCACGGATTAGGCGATTCTGCTTCTAAACGTACTGATTGTAATGTTCTAACATGTGGCAACCGGTGCCGGGCGGTGTCAGCTAGTGCACCGGCCGGACACCGGGCACGTGCTGTACACTATAATCGAGAGTGGGCAACTCCTCCTCTTTCAGCCCAAGCTGACTAGGAATCATATAAGAATACACAAGAAAGAGAATAACAACAGGGATTTCTCGATGCGTCAATGCTACCTAAATGCTGCCCTGAAATATTCATCATCCATTCACCCCACCCTTTCCCTCCCAAACACTCAATTAGCCCTTTTAGCTGGTCCCACTTAGCACATAAGATGGAATAAACTTTCACTATTCACTCCACACATACGCAAAAGTAAGGACCATGTATAAACCCCACAGAACTGGAAGGAGTCTAAGAATCCCGGCATCGCCGACTGTATTCGGGGGGCTAGCAAAACGAACCTGAAGGAAGTGACCGTGTGTGCAGTTGTATAAGAAACTTCGCATCACATAGTATTTCTGCTCAGATGTTCTGACATAGTCGACCACTTTAAAACTAAGCTTTGCTTACAGAAAATTACACACGGCTTTGGCTGTTTTTAGCCTCTATCCATGTCCTTTGACTTGGATGACAATCTTGGCAACATTTGCATAACCAGTTTTCGGACGAATAAGCTCCTCAGAAACAATAATAGGGCGAACGATACATCACGTAACAAGAACGAACGTGGCAATCGTATAAGTGTATTGCTAATAGAGGAGATGGGATACCCTTGTGAAGTGAAGAATATCGGGAACGAGGATGGATGGAAATGCTACTGAAGTAGAATGAATTACTATTATAGGTATGACGTGTCCTCTAATGATATTTTCGCGGAAAGAAAAGGTTTTAGGTAGCCTATCACGAAATACCGAGGTTTCACTTTTTATTTTATGCATTTGAAGCCCACTTCAAGAGATAATACCCGTTTCGCAAAATCTGTGATGTGAAATTTGGGATGCCAAATCTAGCTAGATGAAGGCCAGAGACAGGCCTGACTTTGATTTTAGTGTTAAAAAGTAATTATGTTAAATAAGGAATAAGGGTGAAATTCATTTTGATCTATTTTTAATTGTTTATGAAGTAGTTTAAACTTTTATTGATGCAGAGAATCTGAATCTCCCCATTAGGTTAAATTTCCATTCGATTAAAGCTTAACCGAAAAGGGCCAAGATAGGACAACCGAATTACCCATTACTTATTCACCTAAATAGGCTTGAAGACCCGATGAAAATGCGTTACTTCGTTGCTCCGCTGTCCCCGAATAATATATTTTCAAATAATATATTTTCAAATATGTACCTGTCAGATTTGTGGTACCTCAATGCGCTTGTACCTGTGTGGTATGCTTCACGAAAAGGATCTATGAAAAATTTGTGTTTAAGCACTAAGCTGTCTTCGCGAAGCTAGCCTCTGCTCACTGAAAAGCCGCGTTTGCGTTGAGATTCAAATTTCTCGCGTTATCGCAGAATTTGCGTTGTGGGGACGACCGCAGATATTCTGAACCACTACAAGAGCAGATAGTAAAAATCTCTAGCAGAACCCAAATAATTCCGTGAATTCAATCAAATGATACAAAAATAAGTTGGCTTTTAAGTTTAACTTTAAAGAGTGATTTTTATGTTTTTGGAGTAGTTATTGTCTGATAAGATTGATTTTAATGGAAAGATCACCGATAACCCTAAAAAGTGACAGTTTGTTTTGAATTGTGGAACTGTTAAGGGGAAAGTTATACGTGAAGCATCAGGGCGACCCCCATCGACTAAAAACGCCAAACATTAAAGAAGACAGGCCTGAGGTTCAGGTCCAGGTTCTTTCTAATAAAAAACTAAATAACAAAATGTCCAGAGCCCGGCTGAGAAGACAAATTCGTAATGCACGGGATGGGAAGACTTCTTTAAATAAATACAACATTTATACTTCACTACATGCCATTCATACAAATGGAAATATGCGTATTCCCCGGCAGCACCCGGTCCCCAACACCACTCGTTGACACGTCCAGCGAAACAAACAATAAAAAATAAAACTAAAAGATAACAAGAACCGAGGAAAAGTGATTTCAGTCCAAGGAAGGACCCTGGACTGAGTATTCACATCCCCCAGGTTCAGTATCTTCAAAACCAGATAAAATGGGAACAAACTTAACCTCCCAAAGGCAATCCGCATTAACTAAAGGACCGTTCAAGCTTACGTTTAAGGTGCAGAATTCTTGAATAATACTTGCTATTCGCGTATATCTGTGGTAAAACTTTCATCCCGCCATGCTTGCTGTAGTAAAAATTAACAAGAACGGGTTCTATTATCTGTGTTGAAAGTTATACGTGACCGATCACAGCATGCGTTTCCATTACGTGACTGTCAAGGAAGAAAGAGAGAAACGGATAAGGAGAGATATATGTAATATAATTGAAACTGAATGAGCTCTTTGAATGGAAAGTCAGTCATACTAAACTGTACAGCTAATTGCGTTTTGACAACTACAAGCTTTTACCTTGTCTGAAGTAATTACAGCAATCCTGGCAGGCTCAAAACTAAGTGGAGAAATTTACATTGGTCCAACAGACACAGCAACAGATATTATACTGAATTTGCACACAACCGGTCGAAGCTGATCTAAAATTCCACCTTTCAGGATGTTCAGTGTCCCTAAAAGTCATCAAAGGTTAGGTTCTCTTGGGATTCTTTGTCAGGCTCCAGGCTCAGTGTGGTTAGTTAGCTCATACGTGGGCATACAACTTGATTTTCAAGTTGAAAGGTAGAGGAGGATAAGGCTTACAAAGCGAAGTATTTTTATTCATGTTACAACAAAAGCGTGAACGGTCCTTAACAACAACTCACTTATCACGAAACAAATTCTCAATATAACAACATAAATTTAAAGTTCAATGGGCACATCAAACTACCCCAATCCCACTCTGTAAAAACCTAGGAACAATGCTTACCCGCTAGCTCAGCAGCTTTTTCAACAGTTTCCTCTTTGTGATATTTCAAAGCGTAATTTTTTGGGCCAGTACATCCTCAACTTACTAGCTTGGACAAAGATAAAAGTGATGTTTCTTATAACACTTAGTGTATCTTTATTTTGTGCATAAATCAGCTTGTCTAATTCAGATTTGAATAGGCTATTTGTTTTTGAATGATTTTAGTAGCTATGTTATTTTTTATAAACTTATTGCATATTCTGGTACATTTTATAAAGCAAGTTAATCAAGCTTCACAAAACTATTCCACAAAGAAAAACTTTTAATAGGCACTTAAAACATGGAACTTCTGATGACACACTAGAACAATCAGGTAAACTGCATCTGCGGCTTGACTTATTGGTGACATCTTAAATATATCCTTTTCTATCAAGCATTGCTGGGAGTTTTTGAATTTTCTGCCACGAAATCCCAGCTCCTAAGATTTGGATCGCTGAAATGCCAGAGAGGTAAAGACAAGGGATATAAAGAAAACGGCCGATTTTCGTAGCGCCTTCTAAAGGAAGTCGGAAATGTTTATGTGTGAAGCATTTAATACAAAATAAAGCATTAGAAGTGTCCATTGTGCTTTAAGTTTACATTTGGTTGTTTGAATTGGCTGTGAAATGAGTATACCTGATATGAACTGAATTTACCTGAAGCTGCTTTGATTGCGCGGCTGTTGCAGCAATTCGCCGAAGCGACTCCTCAAAGTGCTGCTGCACTGCTTGCTCGGCTGCCACGTCACGTGTTCGTTCTTCACGTGCACGGGCATCCATAGCTGCGCGGTTTGCTTCTGCTTCACGCTGAGAAGACGCCCGTTCCATCTGATGCTGAACTTCTGCTCGTTCCCTACAATATAAAACAACCATTAGTAATCACATTAAAAAAAATAATCTTCTCTTTCTAGAAATTATCTTTTCAAAATGAAATGGCTCAGAAATATCGTCTACAGAAATACCATTACTTTCCACGAAAAATAGCGACTGTCTTGTTAAACTACTTGTCTTACCTATAATACTAATGCAACCTACTGCCAAAGTCACTCATATATTTCTAAACCCGGAGACATCAATTTCTTACGGTACATTGTTAACCCATCTAACAAAATCACGCTGATTTTCTCACTTGTCGTGTTTTGCTACCTTCGATGTGTATCACGCTGTCGACGGTTGTTCTGCGAGAAGTTTTTCCATCAGAAAAACGTTATCTAAATTGTTTCCCTGTTTTCGCTACAAGTCAACGGTCTCGGAAAAGGCAACAACCGTGAGTTATTTGTTGAAAGCACAGCATAGTTTTAAAGTATACAAACATTTTAAAATACTGTGAGTTGAAGAGGAAATAGTGCGAGGGGACGAACTGTTGACAAGTTGACATCTGAAACTCACGAGTATGACACCGCTGATAATTCCCAAATGATACATTAGCTCGCCCTTTGATGCCATACACCACCACTTCTTGTCCTCGTGATGTTCTGTATTCAGAATGTTCCAGTGTTCCTGCTAGCTCCTGGACTGCTCATTCAGACATGTGTGTTTGTCTCCTAATTTATTGCGCACCGGGGACAGACCGTGGACAGTAGGTAATAAGGCAATATGTTACTAATCTTACCATTGTCATAAACCATAGGCCACTGTATGTAAAATTTGGTTTAAAAAATCGACCAAATGTTCCCTTTCAACATGGTAAACATTCCGTGTCTTACATGCCCGAGTCCTTTTGAGGTTCATGTCTTTAGTAACCATTTCCTTTACAATTTATTTGGCATTCTTTTGTATTGTTACTTCCCGATTCCGAGTTTCTGCAAGGTTATGCAAAGCACGTCCAATTAGCGCCTAACGACATGAAAGCTAATCAGGGGATTGTACAAGGTATAAAGAATACTAGATTTCGTGTTCAGAGTCGTTATACGCTAAATAAGCTTTAACCCATTGTTGGATCAAAGCCAGTATCCAACTGGATATATTAAGGCGTATTCTCGCCGTTCCCCGAGGACTCCACTTGAGGAGTCCCCGCGTTTTTGTTTGTCCCGGGGACTGACTCCCCGTATTCTGGCGAGTCCCCACGGACGGGGAATGCTCCGATTATCATCCCCGTCATAAAAAACGACTCCCTTTCAGATTCGGAGGGGAATCAATTTTTGCTGGTATTGGTGCAATGTAAAATTAATTAAAAATAATCAGAATAAACAAAACCAAAAATAAATTGGATCCAGACTAATTTCGTCAACTGCATATTTCTTATTCGAACGAAATCGATTTTGGAAGCATTCCCCGTGTTCTCGCTGTTTCTGTACGCGGAGTCCGCGTGGAGTGACTCCCTCTATTCTCGCCGTTCCCTTCGATTCCCCGAGGAGTCCTCGGGGAACGGCGAGAATACGCCTTTAGTCCTAATTCGATTTTCAGCATCTGCGTCTGATTACATGCTGATACTGAATCTCTCGTTTCGCATTGCTAATTATTCAATGCTGATTCATCGTGCGCATGGAAGGACTTTAAGAATCCCGCTGTAACGTGCTTCAAAAGAGTACAAAAACATCAGAATAAATCTGTGAAATTATTATCGGAATCTGTTGATTCTGATGAGGTCCCTGCTCATGAGCATTTTAAAAAAGAATAAATTAATGTATGTATCCCAAATTCGCGACTATCAAGTTGCAATTTTCTAGCATAAATATCTGGATGAGCTACTTACCCCTGCTTCTGAAAATCTTTTTACTTATAACAGAGATCGTCATTATCATAATACAAGAAATGCGGATAATTTAACTCATGAGTTTAGAAGCACAACTCGGGCATCTTTTGTAATTCGCCATTACGGTCCTTATGTTTGGAATATATTGCCCATGTTTGTATATATATCCCATATATTGCCCATAGTCTTTCTGCTTCCAAGTCACGGGCAAAGAAGTTCTTTAGTCTCGGGAATGAAATTGGTGAGAAACCCGACCCAGGTTGTCCATTCTATTCAAGATATATTCTCCGATTTTCTTTATTTGTTGTTGTAACATCTTCTTCATGTCTTTTCATCTTTATCATTCATTACTTGACTTTTTAGTGTATGAGTAGCTCGGTATGAATGTAGTGAATAACTATAAATGAATAACCTCGCTTGCCCTTCCAAGCTTCATTGCCTTTCTTGGCAGGCGAAAGGCGAATAGTGCATTTTTTTTTTTTTAATAAATGTATCTCTACTCTACAACTGATCGCAGTTGTTGGTCAAAGGGGCCAGACAGCCAGATGAAGTGAAAAAAAATGGAAAAGTACGTGAAGTAGTGCAGTGTTTAAGACAGATATTTTGTTCAAGCTTGGTATGAGGGTTCTTTGGTCAAAGTACAGACCAAAGTTAGTAGATTGGCTCTGTAGCACTATATTTAGGGATAGGTGAAGGGATTTCAAATTAAAGGGTGAAAAAGGACTCGTTTTTAAAAGCTAATGAGACAACCGATTTAGGGGTAAGAAGACATGCTGAAGGCACCGAGGCATGACAAAAGCATGCAGAATTCGATTTCTTCAGTGTTCTGCCCGACAAAAGTTTGCAGGATTTTATTTCTTGCATATAAACCACCCGATGTGCGGACGAGTCGACCGATGCCTGACAAAAAGCATACAAAATTTTATTTCTTCTGTGTTTGCTTTTATTTCTTCTGTGTTCACCCGGAATCCGGCCAAAAACAGAAAAATTGTTCAAAGTAAAACTGAAGCTGATTAGAGGCTCCATGTATGGATAAGGAGACATGCTGAATTTTGAAGAAGAAAAAATCGGGCCGAAAACGGAAATTTAACAGAAGTAAAAGTTTTTCTGAAGTCGATTAGAGATTCGATATAGGGGTGAAAATACAAGCTGAATCAATGTTTAAAGTTTGTTTTTGCACCGGACAAGTGTTTCGTTCGGAATCCAGCCAATCCAAGCAAAAGTTGTGTCTAAAATTGGTAAGAATCTCGAAATAGGGGTGAAAAAAACACTGTATCAGGATATTTTTACTCGATTTTCTTGCCAGACTGACATGCGGTTACGAAACCTAGTGAAGACTGGAAATCCCTAAGACCCTTGTCTTAGGGATTTTAGTCTTGAAGAAGAAATCCAATAAATATCCCCCCTTGGGACCACACCGAAACCTTCGGTCTTGCTTTTATCTGGTCCGGAATCTACGGCGTAGTGGCGAAAAGCCGACTTATTCGGTTTGGCGACCTAGTTCGACCCTTTTTCTTCTTCTTCTTCTCCCCTTCTGTCTTACTCAACTCAGGACTCGACTATACCCCCACAGCCTCGTACGAATTTCTCACGTGCTCAAAGTAGTCTGGAGCCCCTGACCTTCGCATGAATATTCAGATACACGTCGACGGGTTAGAGCTCTGTTGAATTTTAATAAGTCAGCAAGAAGCGAAAACCGGTTTGCCATTAAAAATACAGGTAGTGATTTGCGTGGCCCGAAACCAAGTCACTTTTTTTGTAGTGTGGAAATGTGATAAGAAAAGCTGTCTGGAGAAAGAACGAGTTCTTGACAGATCCGCGTCACGCCGCAGCCAAGGGGTCCCAAAAGTTTAACCGAACAAGAAGGAGATAAGAACCTCGATAAGGACCGTCTAGTCGAGCATCACATATTCGGGAGCATGTCAGTCGGCAAGTTTTCCTTCGGCAATTCCCAGTCTAACACTTTGGAAAAGGGCAATTTAGTAAAGAGCAAGTCCCTACGGGAACAAGCACGTTTTAGGCGAGGGGTCGACGACTCTAACTTTTTATGTACACCATTCCGGAATGACCTAATAATCCTGGCCATTCCGGATTATTCCTGGCCATTCCGGATTATTCCTGGCCATTCCGGATTATTCCTAACTGTTCCGGATTATTCCTAACCCTCTGTATGGGATATAATTCCAGTTGAAATTAGAAATTCGAGTCATCTGGCATCCTTCATGGCTACAGTGAAGAGATTTTTCCTTGCAAAAGGATAGTAATGATGCGTGAGTGTTTTTTGTAAGCAGAATTTTTGTTGCATATGTATGAACCGTGTATCAATGGCATGTAGAATAATATAAAATAATGTTACCGCATTATGTAGAATAGAGAAGACTGCCACCTAATAAAATTTAATCTAATCTAATAGAATCCATTCCGGATTATTCTTGACCATTCAGGATTATTCCTGACTATTCCTGACCATTCCGGATTATTCCTTCGGGACGTGTACACCATTCTTAGAGAGTCGTCGACCCCTCGGTTTTAGGAATCCCTAGCAAAGACAAGGCAACTTTAAAAGATTAGGCAAAACCCGGGTTTCGTCAATCGACCTTGTGTCTACGGCTTAAAGCACAATGGACACTTCTAATGCTTTACTTTGCATTAAATGCTTCACAAATAAACATTTCCGACTTCCTTTAGAGGGCGCTACGAAAATCGGCCATTTTCTTGTTATCCCTTGTCTTTACCTCTCTGGCATTTCGGCGATCCAAATCTTAGCAGCTGGGATATCGTGGCAGGAAATTCAAAAACTCCCAGCAATGCTTGATAGGAAAGGATATATTTGAGATGTCACCGAAGTCAATCCGCAGATGCAGTTTATGGCTTAAAGTGCCTACTAAAAGTTTTTCTTTGTGGAATAGTGTTGTGAAGAATAATTAGCTTGCTTTATAAAAATGTACCAGAATATGCCTTATAAAAAATAACATAGCTACAAAAATCATTCAAAAACAAATAACCTATTCAAATCTGAATTATACAAGCTGATTTATGCATATAATAAAGATCTAGTAAGTATTATAAGAAACATCACTTTTATCTTTGTCCAAGCTAGTAAATTGAGCATGTACTGGCCCAAAAAATTACGCTTTGAAATATCACAGAGAGGAAACTGTTGAAAAAGCTGCTGATCTAGGGGGTATTCATTGTTCCTAGGTTGTTACAGAGTGAGATTGGGGTAGTTTGATGTGCCCATTGAATTTTAAAACCTTGAAGCTCGAACCAACGGCATTACATTTTATACATAATTTCATATTTACATTTACATATACAGTTTCCACCTTGAGCGGCTTGAGACTGAGAAGAACCTTGCCAAGAAGGGCCAGCATTTAGCCGAGCATTTAGCTCTAATAAAATTCAGCAGTGTAAAATACGATTCGCTGTCAGCTTGGGCTGAAGGGATATTTATGCGTCAAAGTCAAGTCTGACTTTGTCACGCTCTAAGAATCAATCGAACCAGTCTCAAATGAAACGCTGCCTTATCGCTTGGAACGCTCGACTCCACGCAGTGAAAAGTTATATTATTATTTTAATGTCTAGATTAACAGTTCGTATAATAATTATGCAACCTGTAACGCGAGCTGTTACGTGCCAATATGCAACTTAAAGGACACCCGCACTACACATCGTTTCTCCTCAGATGTTCTGAGGTAGTTGACCACTTTACAACCGAGGGGTTGCTCTCTCTCCGCCGCCGATGTACACCTAGGCACGGCATCGACACGGCGAATCGGCATGGCATCGCGGCACCGGCACGATACCGCCGGCCACCAACAAATTGTCTGCAGATTACTGTTCGCCATCTGGTGCCCAGTAACGAAGGTACTTGAACGAAAGAATTATCGAAAACATGCTGCCGAAAAAGAAGCAGAACTAGATATGAGGACGATGCTGTTAGCCAAAAGCGCCAAGTAGCCAACCATAGTGCTAGTGTTGGGTGATATTTGGATTTTTCGATATATCGATATTTTCACTTTCGATATTCGATATATCGATATTTTCGCTTTTGATATTCAATAATCGATATATCGATATTTTCACTTTCGATATTCGATAATTGATATTGATGTGTTTACCATGTTTCGCTATAGGAAAGGCTAGTCTCGTTTCGCCAAAATCTAAGAAACAAAATTTTCGTTAAATAGCACCTTGGATCATCTCAAACTCCGAATAAATAAGAAATGAATTACGGAAAACATAATGCTCCGATTTCGGATATATAAGTAAGTAAGTAAGTAATTTATTTATAACCCGCCGTTTTCAGAAAGCGGAGTAAATGAATATGAGTGTAGGTTAGTTGGATTTACAATAATTACGACTGAACCAGTATTGTTTTCGATATCGATATTTACGTTTCGATATCGATATTTTGTCCGATATATCGGTCTATCGATGTTCGATATATGGTATCTTCGATCATCTCAAGCTCCGAATAAATAAGAAAGGAATTACGAATGAACAAATATCGTTTTCGATATCGATGTTTACGTTTCGATATCGATATTTTGTCAGATATATCGGTCTATCGATATCCGATACATCGTATCTTGGATCATCTCAAACTCCGAATAAATAAGAAATGAATTACGAATGAACAAATATCGTTTTCAATATCGATATTTACGTTTCGATATCGATATTTTCTCGATATATCGGTCTATCGATATCCGCTATATCGGATGTTGGATCCTCTCAAACTCCGAATAAATAAGAAATGAAGGAACAAATATCGTTTTCGATATCGATATTTACATTTCGATATCAATATTTGGTCCGATATACTGGTCTATCGATATCCGATATATTGTATCTTGGATCATCTCAAACTCCGAATAAATAGGAAATGAATTACGGAAAACATATTGCTCCAATTTCGGGTATATAAGTGTAGGTTAGGTTGGATTATTTAAAATAATTACGAATAAACAAATATCGTTTTTGATATGGATATTTACGTTTCGATTTCGATATTTGGTCCGATATA